>OW796091.1:7951497-8481869 GCA_941860345.1 Chrysodeixis includens
CGTCCTCGTTACCGCCGCAAGCACTCCGCCGCTAAACCTGTTCTTGCACTTATACCCTTATTATGCTCTGGTACAATTACCGAATTCGCAGCCCAGAATGTTTCTCCACCGCCGTGCATCACTACCTACTTATGACGGAATATCTAAAGCATTATGCCATTGTAATCGTATGGAAATTTCCAGTAAACTACATTTTAAGTTAACTACATTGTCATTGATTTCACCTTGAACTGAATAGAGCATTTCTATTTAAGTGCAAAGATGTCTCTGTACATACGCTACATATAGAGCATAAAAATTGTTGCAGATCTATAATTAAAGTGTTATGGTTTTGTTCTGCTGCTGGTTTCCGCTGCTATTAAGTTCAATACGTTACCACGCAGAGCTAAAATAACGTATGATTACAGAGCTGGTCTATTTAGCGACAGATGTATGTATCATCTGTTTCCAGAGCGAGCCGGACACGGAGCAGATGCTGACGTGGGAGCCCGTGCCAACTCCGCACCACCTACTATTGTTAACGTCGAATTAACGGTAGACCTACCGCCTAATGGCGTTTTATTACACATATTCAACAACAATTGTAAGCTAGGTCGAACATTAAAAGCTACTTATGTCGAAAAAATCTTAATTGCTAATCTTAATCCTCTTTTTGTGTAGTGTAGCAGGAACTCTACACGAGAACAGACGACTATCGTGTCCAGCGTACATGACAAGGATCTCTTCTGCAAATAACCTCTGGGTATAAATATCATTAAGTATAATGATTTTGTATTTATGTTACTTTGAAAAGATAGTTGGAATATGTACATCGACTCCCCCTGCATAATACTTTCGTTCTAGTAGCCGATATCCGAAGCCGGTTCCACTTAACGCAGCGGAAATCGAAACTCCCCGCTATAATATCCTATAAGTTAGAAACACTCGGATTTTACAGTTACTTACGTTTGACCCGCACCGCAACATGACAACAATATTCATACATTTCCTACATACAAGTTTCCATGCCGTCGTCAGTTCAGCTCAAGTATTACTTATCTAGTTATCTCTCCGTTCTAGAAATTCTTAGTGCACAACAATCAATTTTGCAGATATGTAATCATTTCTGATAAGATAATATGCCACCAAATAACACTGAATGAGTTCAGTAAAGAGGGTTACTTGCTTCCGAAATTCATTTTCGTAAGCCTCTACAATTTACGAACGTTTTGGTTATCCCAGATTTCGTTCTATAATTTTTAAACGCTCTTGACCCATTGAGGTTGTAAGATAAAAAACGACAAATGCACTGCCTATGACTAAGTCAACCTTAAAATCTTTTCAACGAAAACAACGCAAAACCTCACTTTGAGAGTGTTAAAATAATGCATTACCTACGCTTGGGTTTTTCTTCAAAACCACTATTGTTCACGTTCAGTGCTTAAAACTAAAACAATACCTATTAGGTCACTTAAATCTGGTGGCAATAAACAACATAAATGATGTCAAACCAATGGTCAGTATAATAAGACGTAGTAAGCAACGTCATTTTCTCGGTGACCCTTCTAAGAAATATGTCTTTTATTTATTCACTGAAGTGCACAAATGACAGGCCGTGAGTCACCGTTAATGACGTTAAGACGCTGGACGTCGAATGAGTAGCAAGGTAAATAGACAGGGTGATTAGCTGTAGGAGTACCGAGGAACAACGAGCGTACCAGTTACCGGCTGTCGTCACTTTCTAAAGATAAAAATTAATCATCACCCGGACGTGTAACTTAAGTTACATTACAATAACAATTAATGTAATCTACGGACATAGTTTTAGTTAGCGGACAGTATAAATCAATATTACTACTACGTGCTGTTATGTAAATCTATAGCCCTGAGAAAATAAAATCGTCGAATATGTTCATACGATTCTTCGTATTATTTGTTTTATTTTTATATTTTCCTTGACAAGATAAGGAAAAGCAAAACATTACACGGTGACGTCAATCTAGCTTGAGACATCGATAGCGCGTATACAAGTGACAAATCGTCAGTTCATCTCGTACATTCGACTGCCGTTTCTCACTGAATCATGCAATAAACTTGAGTTAATAAGTTACAACGTGCTATTCATCCATTCATTCCAATCAGATCAAATCAGCATAGAAATTACAAGCTACCAACAACTGGCGTCTACTTAGTATTCATGGAAGCTAGCTGACAAGATGAGAATTTTGGCGATGCTGGGGCACTACCGTTACTCCGTTACCCAACATTCGTTCTCCACGTCTGGTCCTCACACAGAAATATGCAGATACTACGTAAACATGGCTTCCAGCTAAACTGACTCATGTCACTGTTATCTAATCTGTCCGTTTCCTCTTGAGCAATTTATATTGGCAATCAGTATTCTCTATAAATGAAATGAAATTTAAAATGTAAAGTTTGATGAGTCATGTGCTGTCTACTGATATTTTTTGACGACTTTCAAATTAATTTGTGATTATTAATAACGAGTGTCCACGGTGACATGGCCGCACAGATGTCGGGTACATGCTCTGAGGCAATCTAATCGCTATGCCAACATTGTGCGACGGTGAAGGTCTCATAGCAGAAGGGTAAGCTGCTCTACCCACATCACTGACAAATAAACAAACAAAACTATCCTGTTTGGATTCTCTACGTAGATTATTTTTATGTAAATATTAATCCTTGTAGAGTATTATCTTCCATATTGCGACGATCAATCATTAACGGCAATTATCGTACATTTTACTGTGATAAACAAAAAGTTTATCAGGATGCATTATGTTTCGATACACAGTTTTGTTTTCATTTTTATAAAAGGGCTCTCTCTTGCTTTGCAGTATTAGTCTCTGCAATATAAATAATATTATTATTTTATGGATTAGTGTGTCTTGTCTTGAAATATAAAATTATACATACGATGGTACGAGAGCGAAGACATGATAGCTGGTACTTAGCTAGTAGAGTATGTGGAATGTTTTAAATGTAGACATGTGGTGAACAAAGCAATAATGTGTTGAATACAAAGAACATAAATACATGCACAGATATATCGTATCTATGTATTTGTCACAAGTAATGTGTGTAGTTAGGTGGCCGTGTAATGTGTACGAGAGGTGCACGTGTGTGCGTGCAGTGTGTAGTATTGTGTGATGTGATGTGATGTATGTATGAAGCGCTTATCGCGGGGCAGGAAGTGGCTTGGTTTATTATTCGTGTCGTGCATCATGTGGCTGCGTGCGCCGGCGCAGCGACCACGCTCCAGGATAATTGCTACGCCTCCTGCCCCCGCCAGATATCTTACGCGACACTAACGGAACACAGATAATATCTCTAATTAACTGAGAAAATCATACACATCAACGTTTAGGTAGAGCTCGGATAAATAGTGGTAACGAGGCGGCTCCATCAATCCTACTTATCTAAGGAGTTGCGGACATTGAAATGTTGACTAGGAAATTGACTAACTATCGTCTGGACAACATGTCCTAAACAGATAAGAAATAATCAGCCGCAACGCTATCGCTGGCTCCGTAAATAGGTTTCTATGAATCTATTGAGATAAACGGGAAGGAGAATAGATAATGCGGAGCCTATATGAAAAATCTATATTTATTTGTGTGTTCATTACGAGTCCAACTACATGACAAACAAAGCTGACGGTATGTAATATCCATAATAAGCTCCGGAGCTCTTGTTTGCCTATGGCTTTACTTGGCGAAACTGGATCTTAATCTAAAGTCAGTGCAGTCGCACAGAAGCCACGAGATGTAAAGTGCAGAAAGTTATAGGTATGATGTCACTTCACATAAATGTTCTCTTCGATAGTATTATGTAACGAATCATCGTGTTTCACCCTTCGTGGGTTATATTTTATCGTAGAATTGAGAAGATTATTCTCTACAGATACCTATTAAAGTACGGCTCGCATTGATAACTAATAATATCCCTTCAGCTTTATCAGCTAGATTCCAATTGAGTGAGTAACATCGCAAATGTTAAGTGCTCAACTATTTTTGGATATTCGATGCCATCTTCAATTCTCGTAACCCATGATTCTAAATCGTTTATTTTAGGAATAACAATTTCTTCGTAGTGTACCAATAGCCATTAAAATAAGTGTGCTATTCTACTTTAAGAAATGAAACTTGCAATGAGACTACTAGATGTAAATGCATTGAACTGTATACTAATGACTCTTTATGAACTCTATTTAAATTATTTCTGTAGTCTGAATACGCTTGAACACTGGTAAACAAATTTCAAAATGTGCTTAAACATTTAAACAGCATCTAAATCTCTGTATCGGTGCTTCTAGATTAATTAAAAAAAAAAACAAACTAGTCCGTTATTCTCGTATTATACAACGTTGATAAAAGCGAGAGGCATTAAATGAAACCACATATTTTGTATATCATTATAAGGCTACACAACAAAAATCAAATCAATGTAAGCAATAGTTTAGTCACAGGATATTTTTTTAGTTTTTTTTTAGTTTGAACATGCTGTATCTTCCTGATTAGGTGACTAGTTTTATAGGCATAGTTATCTAGTTGGCTCCGGTTGGGTCCGAAACTAGTCGGGCTATCCCGATAAATACGCGTGAGTAAACCGTTATAACGTTTTAAGTATGAATCATCCTCACGAAAGTTATTATAAAAATATTGCTTACATTGATTTGATTTTTGTTGTGTAGCCTTATAATGATATACAGAATATGTGGTTTCATTTAATGCCTCTCGCTTTTATCAACGTTGTATAAAACAGTTGAATTATATTTGTCAATTAGGTAAAGAGACTTGATTGTTTTGTTGGATTTGTATCGGAGGTGGTATCGGGAGGGGGAGAGGGGGGCTGCACGATCGCCCGCCTCCCGGACCAACTGGTTTGACTGCAGGGTGCAACTGCAGGTCAACCACTCACCTTACTTACTCACTTACTGATCCAAACACGTAGGCTGATCGGCGAAAATCCTTGATACTTTCTTATAAACAGATTTACTGGCTAACAATTGCAGTAAGTTATTTTGGCAAGCGACTTACAGAGATTAGAAGCATCGAAGGAGACCAAATCAAAACGGATTTGTTTTTAATAGGACCGTTTTTACCTGATGTGGTTACATAAATGCTGACGGTGGCGATGGCTCTGTGACTCATGGTCTAAGGCGATGGTTGATGTGGATATCAAAAACCAAAGGTCAGAAGATCTACATCTCGGTTCCGTCGTAAGTTACACAACGGATACCGTTTATCAAACGTTAACTTAATAGCACGAAATGTCTGTCTATTTTCTGTCCATTTAACAAGAAGTAAACATTCTTATCTTAATTAGTTATACACTTTAGTCATTAAACATACAATTTCTATGCAACTCATTACTTAATTACGTCCAAGATGTGTTCTCATTTTATTGATTTATGATACCTAACTACCCACGTTAATATTTCCCTTTGTCAATATTTTTTGCCCGAGACTTGGAGAAATTTTCCAATATTCTTAAAGCCATCTTCTACTACTAGATCTAGGTACTTTGAACTAAACAAAATGTAACATCTATCCAAACCCAAATTCATGTATGTTTCGTATAACAGATGTAAACAAGATCAACAACAAGTAAGGGAAAGTCGGGTAGCCCCGGACGGCGGGTAGCCCCGGACATTTTAATATCTAAGAAACTAAACGCATTCCATAGATATATTATTATCGTTAATTTGTGTAATTAAGAACAAAAACGAATGCCGTTCAATTGCGGCGTGAGTGAGGAGTAAGTTAGCCGTGAGCGAATGTTTTGTTCCGGCCATAAAATTTTCGCCGCTCCTGTCAAACTTCGACGCAAGTTATCACATACATTTTTAAAATTAAGTTAGTGTTTGCATTCAATGCCAGGAATGCAAAGACTGGGCCCATAAAGATTGCGTTTATATTGATGCATCGAATTCTTGTTATAGTTGTGACGTTTGTAAGGCTAAAAAAACGATTGGGCCACCATTAAGTATGATGTCCGGGGCTACCCGCCACTTCTTGCGATGCCGAAAAAATAACACCTAATAATTCTTACTCTATTTCGTTACAAAATGTAATTTAATTACTAATGTTTTATTAATATGATTAAAGAAGTTCCTAATTTTATTCTAAGTACAAATTAAAGTAAATAATTTCGTTAATTTATTTCTTATTTGCAATTCATTTATGTGTCCGGGGCTACCCGATCTTCCCCTACTTACATCTGAATACGACTGTACCATGTTTGGCTTGTTTCATTTACTGCTTTCCGAGAAGCGCAGAATAATGGTACTTCAATAAGTAGCCAGCGAAGTGTATAAAAAACGTATCTGCGGAGGCAGAGATGTGTAGGACAAAAAGAAACAAAATAAATACGAGGAGCATTAGTGTGCCCGCAGCCGCCACTTGAGATGCACCCGCGGCCCGCGCCTCTCTGTTTATCGCCCTTCATGCTTCTTACACTCAAACAACTTAACCTTGTCTTCGTTAATCAATCATTTATCTAATTACCCAACCGATCAAAAGATAATTAAACAATTATAGGTCACCATCGAAATTACTTTTTAAATTATCGACCACACAGTCGTAGAAAAAAAAAATAATGTCTAGTTAAAGAGTTAAAACGTCTACAGAGAACCGGATGAACCAATCAGCGCAAAATGAGTCACTGGCAGGCAAGAGTCGCGTTCCCGACAGGGCCCGAGTGCCCGTACGACGACACCAGCCCGTATTATGTGAGGATGCCTGTAGGGCTACCAGATAATCATCTCACATGTAGGCCGATCCAGTACACAAATAAAGGTGATTGTTCTCAATTGCCCGCATTAAAACGTAGCGTAAAATGAGAGCGCAATCATTTTACAAGGCAAATATAGAACAGTATCGCATTTATTTCTGCTGAAAACAAGGTAAAGAGAACAAATTACAAATACAAAGATACCTACCTACATTGAGATGTAATAAATTAGCACAATAAAGTGATAAAAACTGCCAGGAAGTCTCAGCATGTCAAATTCTTCTTCTTATCGAGTCTGAGGCAATTAGCCGGATTATTTTAAAGATTTACTTCTTTTTACTTAGGTAGTCGCTAATTGTGGTAGAAGACCACTGTCTATGTATAACTTCAAAGTCTTATTACCAACAAAATTTCCAGGCTGCACGTTACAACCCTCCGAACCTTCTAGAGATTTGTCTTCTCACTCACACTTATAAATAATTATGGTGACTACCGACAAACATCGCGGAACGATAAGTCGGAATATGGGCAGTGCTATCTTGTTTGTATAACATGTTGTGACGTGCGGCTGCTATACGTAATCCTCCTGATAAGTGCAAGTTATCCTAATAAGATCCCAGTATTGACATGACCACCGACCAATGTGCGCCAGACAACTTTGAGGAAGGTAGGCGGCAGGCGCGTATAACTTTCAAACGAATTGATGAAGCTTAGTCTTTTTGTCATTTAAGTATGCCAGATGCGCTTATGACGGTCCTACATCAACGTCCAACGAATGTTCAGCTTCACTTGTAAGTTATAAGTTTTTTGTGCGTTTTAATTTCGCTAACGATTATCTTATGATTCCAATTTGAACCTTCAAATAATACAACGCAGCAGATAAACAAGGTGTCCTTAATAGTATTTCTGGTGGCAGTTGGTATTGCTACAATCTGAAGATTTTATCTAAATATTATCATAGTTTCAATTCATCAATTACCTTGATAACACAGCGAATACAAATCAATAACATACAATTTATCTACTTGGATACACTTGACTAACTCTTCATACTTATTGTAATTAAAGTATCACATAATGGCAAGTAATTTGCAACAATTTTAACAAAGGACATATTTATTGAATCAGGCAAATTGGATTTACACATTTGACGGAATCGATCCACGACATGTCTGCCAAATTAACAATCCCGGCCGCAGATTAACGCAGTCCACATGTATTTATTTATTAGTCGAATTAATTGGAAAGCGTCGAATAAACTATTGAGACGAAAGGTCATTTAAAACTGCGGTTAATTGGGTGAAAACCAATTAGCGATTTCTCACGCTCTATTGTTTTATGCACTACGTAAAATTGCTGCCTTGTAAATTTATTACATAAAAATAACCGAGAACGTGCTCATTGCAGATTTAGACTACAAACTAGGTAAGCGTTGCTGGCAACAGCGGTTTTCAATAACATTATTATTTAAAATTTTGTTAATCAAATGGAACCATTTCGTCCCAGTATTACGTAAATGTTCTTGAAATCGCTTTCTACGTGGCGTCACGTCGCGCGTCGCCGCTGTGATAAGCGGACCTTTACTTACGTAAATTGTTGAATGTTAAAGTACTTTTACACCTTACCTTGCCTTCATAAAGCGACCTGCCTGAGCTGCATCCGCACCCCTGAGGCCGACACCGACGTACGACATTCAAACAAAGAACCGCCTGCTGATGTCAACAGTCATTCATTCATTACTGTAAACACTGTAATGATGGAAAATAAGTCTCGATGTAACGGTAATTGCTTAAGTGTACTGCGACGCAGCTTTGTGCCAGATACCCTTAATTTCATGACGTCTTATGAAGTATGACCATTCAATGATAAACTTGTGTGGCCGTGGTTTACAGTTTACACAAGTAGGGAATCATTAGAACATGCGAACCGCATGCGCCATGTTTAAAGTCCATCGTGCTTCTATGACCTACATAATAAAACAGATGATTTATAATACAACCACACTTTTGTTGTTGCCCACAGAGTAGATGAAAGCATTAATTGCGACTTTGGCCATGATTGTACCATCCCGTACCGTATGATCGTAATTTATCTCTGCCCGCATTGATATCAATTATAATTGTGATCCAAATTGCTATTCTTCCGCGTGTAAACGCTTTGCCGACCACACTCAATGCGCACGAGTTGACATACTGACTGGACTACTATTTGTGATATGTTTGACGTAGGTAGGTTTGATACATGTATGTAGGTACTGCATTCAATTGACATAATATTCATATGCATCATAATACTTAAGTACTTTCCCTGTAATTTATTCTGTCATTTAAATGTAATGCCAACAGGATTAACGTTGGTAATAATGGCAAAGGTATATTATTCTGAAGACTATAGCAAATGATATAAAAATTATAGCAAACGATAGTGCGGAACTGCATGCATGTGTCAGATTCTTCTGTAATCTTATAAAAATAGGGTATATGAACGACAATGTGAGTCATCAATCATTAATCAAGGTTATATCAGCCAGCGGAGATAATGATGACTGCGGGGGGATCAGCAGCGGTGCGGGAGGCGGGGGGCGACGTGCTGGTGAGTGACGTCACGTATACACAGCACGCCCGTGGCGTTGCGCGCCCGCAGTTGCGGCGCAGTCACTGCTGCTCCCACGTTCACTTTCTATTAGGCTATCATTGAGAAATGGTCATATTTAAACGCGTGCGTGGCTGCTACCCTTCTTTTTTTAATTGCTTAATCTAAAATTTGACTTGAATAGCTCGGAGTAATGAAGTTATACCGATGTCCACGATCTAGATTAACAGGCACTTTGCATCGATACACACCGGTCATTTATCTAGTTCTTGTTTGTTTCCGAGTATAATTAAACAATTTAGGGCAGAGCATGGTTTAACATCGATTATTTTCATTGATCGCAGTTTATTCCTTCTCTACTGCGTGTTGGTGTCGGGAGCATTGGCGGCTTGCCATCGCAGTAACCGTGACTCAACCATATAAACACACCCGATTCTTGACTATGACGGGCCGATGTGAGACGCGCTTCGCATATTTCAATACAATTAACGACTTGTAGTTGCTACTAGCGATTTTTTGCTAGTCTCGTGTGAGAATACACACGATTTCACCGGGAAGCACAACTATGTGATGATACCTTTCGCTCGATCCGACGGCAGATAAAGAGCAGCAAAAACAGCTGTCCCACTTCCCAATGACCTTTGTTACAACAGCTACTTACTAGAAAACATTGGTCTGTCTGTCGAGTGTCGGTACACTGAACCGCTCTTGTGAAACGTTGGGTTGGAAATAAGTCATCATTCCTAGAACATCCCACGCCTAAGAGTACACAAATGTGTTGAAAATAACAAAAGGTTTTCTTCGTACATTCAAGTCGACATTGAACTTTGTAGCGTCTGCACAAGGAAATTGGCACAGGACCAAATGCCGAAACTTAGTCGAGGAGAAGCGAAGCTTTCATTATTTTCTTTTTATAAGACGTAAGACGGTCCTAAGCATAACAAAACAAGTTTAAATAGAAAAAAATGTAAGTAATATGATCACAAAGTATAAAACTGTTAGAAGTGTGACAATACGACCCTCACCCCTCGAGCCACGTGCGTCCCTCTACATGTTTTATGAATGAGCTTAGCAATTTCTGCAACTTCCCTTCGTTACTTCCGAAACAGAACAGAAAGGTTATTATAAAAAACACAGCTACGGAATATCGATGAGGCCGAAATTTGCGAGTTAAATATGGGTGCCCATTATTTTAGACGTTCTACCTACCTGTTAAAAAGCAGGTAGATAAGTATAATAATAATACATTATGCAGAAGGTGCAGATAGAATCCACAACTATTCACATTTCTAGTAGTGCACTTCACAGGTTTGATTCAGTCAAGTACCTGGTTATTATTGAAATAAATCACTGTAAAACCATAATAAAGTGTAATGTAATGCATCATTGTCCAATAAGGACAATGATACAATATTAATATTATTACAGTTTATCAAAACTGAATGTGGAACACGTCTGATACAAATTGTAGGTAGGTACCGTAAGCAAGTTTAGGGTATCATAGATTTATTATTTAATATGTAAGTATTACAACGAACCAATAAACATAAAATGCTAATCAGTCTGATTCCTTATCTAATGTTAATGTATATGACTCAACACAATTGAATTGAAAGAACAATAGATTGTCCTGTGTTAGCTATGGTAAAATTTGACCCAGTAAGGGCCGACTCTAACTGCAATCAACATATCTAAATGCATGTTATGTATCTGTTATGGACCAAGTGATAAATTGAGCAGTATACATAATGCCCGGGCACTATGAAAAATGCCCAATATGAGAGTGCACTTTGATAATAATTATTCAAATAATCAAATTGACCGGGCACTATACATATGGCCTATCACCTTTTGGGCAAAGTAATACAAATGTTACAGCCAAAGTGATCAATCTGGATATTATAGATACTGTTTAGCTTATCTATACTAATATTATAAAGCTGAAGAGTTTGTTTGTTTGTTTGTTTGTTTGAACGCGCTTATCTCAGGAACTACTGGTTCGAATCGAAAAATTATTTTTGTGTTGAATAGACCATTTATCGAGGAAGGCTTTAGGCTATATAATATCACGTTGCAACTATTAGGAGCGAAGAAATAATGGTAAATGTGTAAAGAAACGGGGAAAATTTTTCATCCTTGAGGGCTTCTGTTGCGTGCGCTGCGAAAACGGTTCAAGATACACACAATATATGTATGTAAGAATTATTCCTATTGAAATGATCTAAAAAAATGTCCGCGACAGTATATGTCTATCTTTTAAGATTAATTCACTAGAATCGTTTTTATGGTAATCAAATTCGATCGAAATTAATGCATCAACGCACAGCCCAAACTACTGGACGGATCGGGCTGAAATTTGGCATGCAGGTAGATGTTATGACGTAGGTATCCGCTAAGAAAGGATTTTGATAAATTCTACCCCCAAGGGGATAAAATAGGGGATGAAATTTTTTATGAAACTTTGTCAAAATTAAACCGATCGGGCTAAAATATTCTTATTTCATAACCAGTTAAGAAAAAGCGAATAAAAATTCTTCTTTCATAGATAGTTAAGAAACATAGTTAGGAATATGGACTAAAGGGACTTTACATGCACGTAGGTACTATAACGTAGGCATCCGCTAAGAAAGATTTTGATAAATTCCACACATAAGGGGATGAAATAGGGGATGTTTGTAGAAATCTTCTTAGATTTTTGACTAGCCATGACTATAAACAAGTCTCAGGGGCAAACTCTCAAATTTGCGGGTATTGACTTGAGAGAACATTGCTTCTCTCATGGGCAGTTCTATGTTGCTTGCTCACGAGTAAGTTCTCCCAGTAGCTTGATAGGTTTAGCGCCAAATGACAAATTAGTTAAGAATATTGTGTACAAGGAAGTTTTTTAGGCCCTAATTTTTACACTAACTTGCTAAACAATAATACTTTTTAACGCGTGCGAAGCCGCGGGCAAAAGCTAGTTATATATAATAAATAAATAAATAAATAAATATCTTGGGACAATATCCACACACGGCCATCTGATCCCAAACTAAGCAGAGCTTGTATTATGGTAATCAGACAGCTGATAAACATACTTATATATTTTTAAATACATACATCTATACTAATAATATAAAGCTGAAGAGTTTGTTTGTTTGTTTGTTTGAACGCGCTAATCTCAGGAACTACTGGGTCGAATCGAAAAATTCTTTTTGTGTTGAATAGACCATTTATCGAGGAAGGCTTTAGGCTATATAAAATCACGATGCAACTATTAGGAGCGAAGAAATAATGGAAAATGTGAAAAAAAAAAGGGGAAAATTATTCATCCTTGAGGGCTTCCGTTGCGTGCGCTCCGAAAACGGTTGAAGATACCAAAAATATATGTATAAAAGAATTATTCCTATTGAAATGATCTAAAAAAATGTCCAAGACAGTATATGTCTATCTTTTAAGATTAACTCACTAGAACCGTTTTTATGGTAATCAAATTCGGTCGAAATTAATGCATTTGTTAAGAGTTGTATCAACGTATCAGGTTGTGGAGAAAATCAATATGTACTTCTGCCACAAGAAAATAAAACTAAAAATATAATTTACGCAGAAATAGGTACTTTAAAATAATTATGTTCTTTGAAAAATTTAAAAACTAAATTGTCTAAAATAATAACAGAAAATGACGAGGACAAAGTCGTGGGTAACAGCTATAATTTACAAAGCTAAGGAGATTGTCCGCAAAAATAAATGATGCCCAAAATAATTATTCCACGCGGACGAAGTCGCGGGCACAGCTAGTATTATAGATAAATTACACCCAGACACAGAACAAATGATCGTGCTCATCACACAAACATTTGTCCTGGGTGGGAATCGAACCCACGACCTCCGGCTTAGCAGTCAGGGTCACTAACCACTAGACCAACAGGCCCGTCAATAATATTTTCGAAGAATTAGATAAAGTAATAAAACAAGTAGATATTCGTTTCAGAATTAATTTGTATTTTAATTTCCCTTAAGCGTTTCCCTTTATTTTCACCTCAATAAATATAGATTTTGACAAATAAAAAAAAAAACCTAACCTCACCTAATTTAGGTTAGGTTAGGTTAGGTTTTTTTTTATTTCTTCCAACATTACGACCGCAATCAACATCGGAACTCGAACTCTTACGATGTCTCCAATTACAGCCATGGTTTATTTAGCGCTTGATACAACTTAAATATAGCATTAGTATCAAATTGCCCAACTATCATTTAGCAATATAATAATGACCTAGCGATATGATAATAATGAAGTTAAGATAGTAATTAATCACTTAGCCCGATAATGCTAGGCATTATTCATAATGCCCAAGCATTATAAATAATGCCCGCATTAATCACTTGGTCCATAACATATCTACTTTTATAACCGAATAAAAAGAAAAAACGGAAGAACTTTATGGAAATTTCAACGAAATGTATAGTAGATACCTAATCAGTAACAGTTTAGCTAATCATTTTGTATTATTATGTCAGCAAAAGGTAAGTATGAACAAAGGTTTATAATTTAAATGATAATATGAACTTTCTTTTTTGCAGAGCAAAGTTGGTTACTATTAATAACAAAGGTATCATTGTCCATCGTTAATAACTCGATATTACGATAGATATTAAAAAACACATACACGACTTTACATTTTTTGCCCTTTTGGTTTGGCATAGAAAGTTTGTTAGTCCCCAAATACTGCGCCAGAACACGGCTCACAATACGCCTGTAACAACATAAATATTCAATAGGCAGGCTGTATAAAAACCAAGTTACAAGCCGAAACTAAGGTTAACACTCCACGAATCTTGTTAACCGTAACTTAAAAAACATGCAAATGTAAACTATTGTTATACATCTGGCCTCATAAATCAGCGACAGTTGATTACAAAGACTAGTTTACTACTGAGCAACACTTGTTTCAAGACTTTTATTCTTAAACACAGATAAATTGTAGTTTCACTTTTTTACAGCGCTGTGCCTTAACTTATTTGGTAGTTATTTGTATCGACATTGCATGTTCCAATAGTGCCACGAATACACGCACGCGAGTCTTGTAATAACTAGACACGTACCAAACGCCGGCTCGTGATATTCAATTGGACATGGTTTCACTTCTGATGAGTACAGAAGTACTAAGGTAACGCACTCGCCAATACTTTTATTTTGCAATTGTTTATTTTGATGATAAATTTTTGCCGATTGAAATAACGGCGTACTTACGAAAGCAGTTTCTAAACTAAAGTATTTATACAAATTGTTGTTATATAAAACGGTTCGTGCGAATTGGCTCATTAAGATTGAAGCAGTTGCGGTCGTAAAAAAATAATATTGCACTAATCTATTCAGAATTCAGATCACCATGACATCAAAATTCGTTCGTGGTTCGTTATTAGACGTTACAATTTGTCTTGATTTTATATGCCCTCTGGTGTCGACTAATAGTGTAACTATTTAATTAAACTTTATTAAGAAATAGAATATACAAGTATAGTTAATCCTTGAAAGTGCATAATTATAAGTATTATTTTAACCTTAAACAGTAATAAAGTTCTGTTACATCCTTTCTAACTAGACTCCTAATTAAGCAAATTAAGGAAACTTGCACATGACCTAGGCTAACTTGAGTATGGTAAGTTGTCTCACTTTGAACCAGGTAAATTTCAAAGTCCCATATTGGGCGGGATTTTCAATCAATGCCTTCAATTTTTTGTGTATAGTTAGCATATTTATTTAGCTTCAATTTTGGTAAACATTAATTTCTCATATTCTTTTTAATTTCGACGTAAAACAGGTTTTTCTGAAAAAATATTTTTGGTTCAATGAGTACTACCGGTGGTACACATTTAACCAGGGTGTGGTCCACATTGAGCCACCTTATTAACTATGTCTTACAGATCAATTTATAAGGCAAATACTTTGTAATAATATAAATCAGTCTTATATTTATTAAAATCACTTAAAATCTTATGATCCTTTAATTAGATAATTAGCTAAATCGGGTTCCAAAGGCATCCGGAGTTTCATGGCACCGGATCTGTGCAGCTTAACACTTAGGCTTGGCCTCAAGCTTGTTGGCAGTCGAATGCTACCCTCTTTTTCTTATCGTTACTTTGTTTCGCACCATTTTATAACAAATTAAAACAATTTTAGAAAAAAAACTCATTTAACGACTTGGATGTACACAATAAACCATGGTTCAATGTGTAACACCCCCAGGTGGTTCACTGTGAGACACACCAGGTTTTAATAACTAACCTTAAAAATTTACCGGCATACCAATCACTTAAAAACTCTAATTGTAGCGCTTTTAATTGCTAAATAACTGTAGAATACACATATAAATAAATTGATATTATTTAAATGAAAAAAAGCTAAAAAAGATTGAAATTGGAAAAAAAAAAACTTTTTGAGTCAATTTGCTTTCAAATGCTCCTCACACAACCAATTGGCACGCGATCACCACGCAAATTAGTGGGCAGTAAGGGATCGTAAATACCTCTCTTTCACTCATACCTATTAGCGCGGTTTAGCAACGTGGCGTTTTCGAGATTCGGCGGTGGTTCAATGTAGCTGCCTGGTTCACTGTGGGACACCCGACCCTACCTATATTTTTCAGCACGTTATAATGTCCTTTATGTTTTCTTAAGCTTGACATTAGCCAGTTAAAAGTACCTATTGTTATTCGTAGTTATTGACGATTGTTTTTCTTTGTTAAATAGGTTATTCCCAACTCACTCTACTGTAAAAAAATACTTATTTTATTTATGAAACAACGGATATGAGTCCAGTTTTTACTAGAATAATATTTATCTATATGTGATTAATATTCTGCTGCAAATATCTTTTTAATAAAATCACAGCATGCCTATCTTTGGTTCGTAGTCATAGTGGAAATACCCCTATTTATAACTTGATTAAAATTATATTTTTGTTACATACGGTTTCTCTTATAACATATTGTTGCAAGCATGAGTGCACATGAGGAATAAGTGTGTACCTTCCTGCACTTAAGACTTACATAAGCGTAATAAAAAATACGCACTTCTTGTAGCTCTGACTTGCTTTAAATGTAACTTAAGGTCGTGTTTAACAATACAAGGACTGCAAAAGATAGGCATTTGGTATCAGGATCCTTATTAGGGTATAAAGAGCTCTTGTATGCAGATAACAAAGCACTCGTTAGTAAATTACGAAGAATCCGTTATGATACCATACTGCGGGTGTAATTTTAACAGATTATGTTACAGTCAGGCCAAAGGATGCAATATTAAACGGAAGTTGTGTAGGGATATTAAAACTTGTTCTACACGTGGTTACATTTCGGGCGAAGGGCCGTCAAACAATGGACGTCTCTCACTTTGTTATTGTGACGATGGTTCCGAAGCTGAGCACGTGGTGTACATCTTAACAGCCACTGTAACTCTAAACACAATCTTAAGAACAACAACATAAAGTACATTTTTATTTTAACCGTCTCAGTAACATCTTTCCCTGTAAATTATGGCGACAGAAATGAAACGAATCGTTAATTCAAAAGTTGATTTACAAAAAATTCAACAATATTACGGCTAGTAACTATAGAAAGATACAAACTTTTTTGTCGCTTGAGTTCGATACTTAGATGATTCGTTTCGTAATGGATGGTTAAGGGAGTTTCTTAAACAATTAGTGATAGATACGCTGGACTAAAGAACTGTAGGATAGCCTAACGCACTTTCAAGCGAAACGTTTGTTTCTCTTTAGTAGGTGTCGTAGTTAAATACCGATATGGACGTCTATTTACCTAATATTCAGAGCAGTTGTGTGCAAGCATTGCTTGCCAAGGTACGGTTGCACAACCTGCCAAGGACTACACGGTCATTGGAGCGTAATCGATGACAGCAAGTAAGTACTTGGTAATATTGGACAACCTATTTAATATTTAGGGTCGGCGATCCACACATATCTCACTTTTTAGGCATTTAAATTATCTGTAGAATAAGTTGTACCTGTAGGTATGTTTAAAAATTCTAAGCACCTTTTATGGCTTATACCGAGATGAGTTAACTTTAACGTCGTTTAGAGATATCCCACCGTCTCTAATAATATATCGTTTCGTTAATGAGGGCTTATTGAGTCAAATAAGAGCTTGACATGTCGGCTAAAGGATCCATTATGCGATTAACTTGCCATAATTATAAAGCAGTTGGGTCAACTGCATTTTCCAAGTGCTTGACTGACTATTAATGGAAGCACGCACGTAAATTCACGTTGTTATAGGTTGTCAATGACGCAACTTGCGCCATAGAGTCTGGGAGCAGCCTGTATGATAGCAAGTCAAACCATGTTAGGAGCTCAGTCAAGGCAGTTTCTGCCTACGCAAGTTGCGCAACTTGTACACCCAGAATCAGTCGTCTTGCGAACACTTCCACGTAATATCTGAGAAATATGATGTAAAATATTTAAAATCGCCACACTTGCCTTATTCAACAGAAATACAGCCGTCACCGTAGATCTTGTACGTATACAATAAATTATATTTATGTCATGAAAGCACTTATTTGATGTTAAATTAAAAGCATTCATTGTAATAATACCCCCGCACCGGCAATGATTGTTTCCATGAGAACGTTCAAACCATGAGAACAGAGAGCACCAAGCTATTCTGTCGTATGTAAGTACAAACTGTGTAAGTAAACAACGGTTTCATTATTTGTAACTGCATACTGTACCAGTGTTAACAATATTCTGGCATTGTTACAGACTTCGAGAGGTTTGATTGGTTTTGAAGCGGTAACACACTCATGTTATTATTTTTGCAGGCCAGCACTTGAATTATATTATTCAACGATATAATTTTTATTGAACGGACGTAGCGTATGTTATGTAGGGTATTTATAGCCGCCCCACACGCAGCAGCAGCGCGCGAGGTGCGCGGGAGACTCGGCGAGACGCATCTATTCCAAGCAAGACCTTGCATGCTTCCCGAAAACCATCTCAAGACAATAAACCCGTATCCTGTGATAGGTACGGAGGTACCATACACAAATATTTAAGTGATCTGACATACATACCTATTGATTAAATGAATATAAAATGCCAATGACTCATTACTTGCGCCATGCAATACTTACGGTCTACGCCTTTCTTTTCCAAACTTGTCTCATTGATCATAATGTCCCCTTGGTCTGCTAGATAGTAGCGTAGCAAAGGATAGAGAGCAGTGCTGTAAAAATCTAAAAACCTTATCTGTACATTAAAGCAATGTTGGAGGGTGGTGCAATGGTAGTCTTTTATTAGTCGGGAACCGGACGGTGCATAAATGTGCATTGACATCAAAAAATAAAGACAGACTCACATAGTGTGGGACAATAATAAAGTTGAATGAATAAACAAGTAGCTGCTTCAAGTGCACTACATTATTATGCATATTAGTTTGTCCGTCCCACAATATTCCTGTCAATGCTTTGGTGACGAAGGTCGAAACACTACTCCTATTTACACCTGAAGTTGTATTATCATGTTGTTGAACCGTGACTGTTCCAGTAAAAGAGGGATAGGGCGTTGGGGACAAGTTCATCACCTCTCCGTTATTATTAGAACATAAAAAGCTTTAGATGAAAGTCATTAACCCGGAGAAAATTGTATTATTCTTACCTTAACTTTAATCTTTCGTGAGCTCATTTTTCATTCTGAACATGTGTTGCATTTGATCTTATTTGCGTGGATTAAGTTCTTTTGAGTTGAAAACATTTTAAATTTATCTGCCTGATTTAATCACCAGCTCAATGCCTTACCACCAGAAACCATTATTCAATAAGATATAAAAACTTAGGTGTCATGGATATGACTCCATAGCTACAGCCGGTTTTGATTCATATTCAGGTGAATGTGTGTGAACTTGAAGGGGAACTGTATTTCCCTTTGTGTAATGTAATCAATAACAGCCTGAGGCCTTTGCCGTTTGTCTCGATACTGGAACTTTAACTGTAGTCTTTATTACAACACACATTATTGACAGCTTAATTGTTTTGTTGTCAATTTTCTTTTTTTAATATCAACTAAAAGCTACCAAATAATTATTATAGGTGTAATTCCTAAGCATGGTCTGAGTAAAACAGTGATCGCTATAGCTACTGTTATGAAGCGAAATCGCATAAAGGAAAATGACGAAGAATAATGACATTGTGTTAAAAGCTAAATATTTTATACTGTATTAGTTTACGACAAACCCTCACGAACAAGTCTGCCACACGAGCGGGGAGTCGTTAAACGGTAATAAAACAGAGTCAACGGCACCTACGTATTTTCTCGGAGCATCAATTACTTGCGTCACGTTCTCATGTGACGATGAACTGTATCCTACAGCAGCACACTTCACCTGCCGATGCAATCCCTAACTTTTAAAATAAAATAAACTGACAGAACCTTTAACATAATGAAATGAGAAACTACAGTTAGATATCAGCAGTACCAACGTCTGATGTCGTCACACCTACAATTAATTAACCTAGTTCTCAAGATTCTCCAAATATTAATTTCTGCATAAAAACGACAATGCGTTCGCAACCAGATAATGGAGTCACGACAACTTCATAATATGTTAAATTTGTAACAATCAATCAAGGATAGCCGACAATAAACCTATAATGTAAATAGCACAGCAGGCAAACCATTAGGGAAATCCATTTTCCAACAACCTGTTTACCTCAATAAATGTATAAAATATATATTACGAAAGCTAATCCTACAGCGGATTATTAAAAACCCCAGTAAAATTGGCAAAATGATTAACTCACGATTTTATTCCCCTATTAGGATCTATCAAAGAAGATGCAGTCAGTGGCCCGTAACTAATGGAAACACAAGGAAGTAAACACGATATTACAACACCCTCCCGTCAATGTCCGGGCGAATTAGCTGTTATCTGGGCCAGTAACGGGACCTAAGCAGTAGTAGCGCACGAAAAGACTAAAGCAATCGAGGCATGGCCTTAAACTCGATAACGTGCCACTTGAGCCGCAGGTTGTGACGGCCAGCACCAAGGAAACACCGCCGAATTTTAGTGACGCGTTTCTTTAGGATTATTATTCAACACTTTATTGTCTTCATGTAATCCCTACTTTATACTAAGAATGTCGTAAATGTGAGTAGCCCTCGCAACTTTATTTTCGTGGGTAAAACGTCGCAGTTGAGATTGTGAGTTAGCCGCGTTGATGAATTTATGTTCGTTAGGTTTAAGTCACAGTTACGCAAAATGCCCTCAAATAATATTTTCATGTGCCATCTAATTCAATAGTTAATAATACTCCAAAAAAGCATTTGGAGTAAATGACGTTCAGTCAAGAGTATATTTTAAAGCACCACTAACTGGTGCCTCTTTATGTAAGTTTCAAGAGCTACGTTAATTAAAACGTTAAATGTTTTACGGTGTTATAACAACAACTAAGTAGTGGATGAGTATTGCAGAAACTAGGATGATTGCGCTCACCGTACGTCACGGTCCAACAGCTGGTTACCGTACAACAGCACGCGCCACGGGCCCCACTCGTTTATCCGTGCCACTTGGCGATTTCCACAAGGAACAATTTACAGCATTAAGACCAGTACACAACAACACAATCATTTATGCATTCACTACAATAGTTTTTTATACACAGAATATATTTTGGAAGAACTAAATCTGTTTACCTAGTTTTTATCAATGAATAGACAGTACCTCAATCAGTAAGTGCCTGAGACAACCAGTGGCAGCTACCAATGTATGCTGTAAAACTATTTGATATGTTTCATTGTCAGCAATCAGCAGCAATGTCATACTAGTTGCACATCTTGCAATTCAATCCATGTCGTAGATGATATGATCAGCACAGTTGAGTGCCCACTTGGTATGCACTGGGCAATTAATTGCCAATAAGTGCTTAACCAACTACCTACTTAAAATCAAATAAAAAGAAAATTATTACTCCAAAGAGAAAATTAAAGAGTTAAGAATCGAACATGTTAAACAAAAAATGTGTGTACTGCAACATTAAACTGAAATCTATGAGTTAATATTGCTTACTTTAAATAATTAAACATAACATTGGCAGACAAGAAATCTTTAAAAGCAAAATTTTGTGCTTTTGTTTGCTTTTAGAAGCAATTAAACATCAGTCAAAGCAATTTGATTGACCTTCGACCCAATTATTATTTTTATTTACAAAGTTGCAAGGTCACACACAAATAAAAACAATTCAGCAAGTCCTTAAGAGAGACCTTGAACAAATCCAAAACAATAATGAATAGACAAATTTGAAATAGGGTATTAAACCCAGAGCATTTGTAAATTATAGTAGTTTGGTATAACAGAAGCCATGTGATGTGACCTGCCTGTCTATTACCAAAATGTTAGCACCACATAATCTCTTCAAACTGTTGAAACACAGACATTCAAGAGGTTAAAAATAACCAGTACATGGGATAGTTACGGCCAACCTTACATTGGCCATGTTAAAATTACTAATAGAAGTTTAAAGGTTTTTTATTTACTTTCTAAAGAATATCACAAATGTATTGGTATAATTAGTATATATTTAAATACCTAAGACCTACACATAATATACAAAATGCTACCAACACAATATTTAGCTGTACACTACAATGAAATGACATTTATCATTGAAACCAATAGTAAAAATAAAGAGTTTCCAAATGCTTTCAAATTCTTTATCTCTAGAATGTAAATATAGGTGTTAACTACAGTTTGTATTAAAATATATCATGTAAATTGTGTAATATCAAAATGGATTGGTTACCTTATTTACTGAAGAATAAAACTTCACTTTTCAATCTCCCACTTAAAACTTTTATTATAGGTATTTTGTTATATGTATTATCACAAATCCTGGTAGACTTTAAAACACAATCACGCAACTGACAAAACATTCTGCTTTTCCTTGATTACTGATTTTTCATATAAACATAATTTACACAATAAAATATAATCTGCAACATCACTTAGGTGTAAGTTCTTACTCATCATCGCACACCACTCTACACAATCATTAGTTTATTGCATATTGGATGGCTTTTTAATTTTCTAAATTGTCCTTGCCCTCAACATCATTAATCTCATGAAATTATATACAAAGTTGACTAATATTATTTTACAATACATGTTTCTGCTTCAGACACAGCTGTTGTAAGTGTCTACTTATTTGATGAACAAAATCAAGCTTGTTTTTGCAATTGGGTAGCTATTCATGCTCCAATAAGGATATTTGTTCACATTAACCATTATTGCGGGAGTATCTACCAGTAATAAAGTATGAAAATATAAGTAAAGCACCTTGATTGGACAATGGTATGTATCAACGATATTAACAATGTGATATGACGCGCGTCGCGAGCGCCGGAGCCCCAGCGGCCGGGGCCGGCGCGCCGTCGCCGAGCTCCCCACTGGAGACGACCGGCCGTCGAGCGGAGGCAGGCACGATCCCGCCTCGCATTTGCAGTCTTACGAGAAATAAATGCCACATTACACTCTAAATATTAAAGCACTGTACAACAACAATAAGTTGGCTTTTTATTTTCAGGGCTAACGTTCATTTCACGCACGATTTCGGCGAACATCTCGTTGACGTTGGTACGGCTCTTGGCGGAGGCCTCTACGAAAGGGCAGCCCCACATCTGAGCCAGCGCCGAACCCTCGGCGTGCGAGACCTCGCGCTGATGCTCTAAGTCGGCCTTGTTGCCCACCAACAAAATAGGAACGCGCTCAGATCCCTTGACGCGCGTTATCAATTCCTTCATTGGCTTGATATCTTGAAACGTCTGGTGATTCGTTAAGGAATATACTACAACGAATCCTTGACCATTTTTAATGTACAGATCTCGCATAGAAGCAAATTGTTCCGTGCCGGCGGTATCCAATATTTCTAAAACACATGGTGAATTGTCCACTTCTATTTCTTTCCTATAGAAGTCTTCTATCGTGGGGTCATATTTTTCCATAAAACATCCAGATACAAACTGCACAGTCAAAGCACTTTTCCCGACCCCACCCGAGCCCAACACAACCACTTTGAATTCGCGCATTATTGTGTTCCTCAAATCACACTTGCCAGTCTACACAACGTTTTAGAAACGTATTCTCACTATGTGCTATAAAAATGTCATTGCTATGTTGGTTTATGACTCACTCGGATACGATCACTGAGTAATGTACACATAAAGCAAGCTAATTGATAAACAGCGACGCCATTTTAGTTAGATGAGTGGCAAAACAACTTCGACTGCATCGCGATGGTGGTTACTTCAAAGATACAAACGCGGAAGCAAACATCTACTAACTGACTTGTTCACTGCTGGCTAGACTCGGCAGCAGCAGCAGGTTGGTCAATGCACCTTATTGCAATGGTTTGATTGGTGAATGGAAAATAGTACCAAACGGATATAAGTGCTGCCAGTAAAATAAAGTAATTTCTACCAAAACATTGTTGTGACATTTAAAAATGTGCGCATAATAGATTCTGTACATCGAACTTAAAATAAAAAGTAAATATCAAGATGAATATTTGATGCGAGATTCTTTTTTATCTCACATACTGTTCAATTGAAGGTTTTCAATTAATATAAATCGTAGAAAATCACGTCAAATTAAGGATAGCTTTCAAAAGGGTTTTGAAAATTGGGTTTCTTTGTTTTTAAGATTAAAAACAAAATTGAAAATAAAATAGCATTTGGAAAATTATCTTCTGTTAATTACTATTGATTGGTAGATCACTTAGGCTTGCAACACTACACCGGAAACAGTTTTTCTGTAACAGTTGTCACCTTGATTACACGTTCAGAAATATCGAGAGTGAAAAATATAAATAAACAACTAAATTTAATACAAAAACACAAATAATATTAAATTGCAACATCTTTTTATTGAAACTTATAATCAAACAATTATTATTTTTAACAAATGCAAAAACCCCAGTATTCGAAATTAAGTGACATTGAGTTTCTTATACAAGAAAAAATAAAATCTCTATGAATTCGACGGAGCACTACTACATTGTCTATGATATACGCGAGCTGGAGAAAATACGAAAATAAAATTTCGGTCGGCAATTGGCATAAATATTTATAACAGGCTACACACTTGATATTCTACCAGTAATATGGTTAATGCAATTTAACTATAAACACTTAAGTATCTGGTAAGTGGACGCAAGTTGTGTAAAATATTAGTTTCACGGATTTTAAATAATTATAATAATATATATATATTTTAAATCAAATTATTAATGTACTCTTATCCATTTCGGCTTCCGGGTTTTATTATTTTCTACTTATATCCTAATCCTTTAAAAACAACGCAACTGAGAAGGGAGTAAAGATAGTTATTAGGCAATATAATTTTAAGGCGCGGTTTCGGGCTTTCATGCTATTCATTAAATCAATTAAAATTAGTGCATTTAAGAAGGTTAAAAGGTTAGCGTTGACGTCAGCGTTTTAAGTCTCTTTTTGGAGTAGACCTTTACACAATGGGAATTCATAGGAGCAACCAGACGGACGGCGCCGCCGAATCGGTGATTCCGGGTAGTGCCGCGAGAGCAGGTTCAAGGTTTCGCGGGTTTCAGATAATTAATTAATCAGGGTGCCTTTGTCTGGTGTTGTTAGTGGGTAAGGTTAGGCTTAGAAATAAAAATATAGACTATCAGTATCTACATTTCAGTTAATTGGTTGACTTTTTGTATGATTTAGATTTTTGTATTTATCTGGTTCTATTTAGATGTGCCTATTTCACATTATTCTATTTCATCTTACAGGTCAACATGTCAAAACCATTTTCTCCAAATTTCCCCCAAAGTCAAGGATATGCTCCTCCACCTGAAAAGCATGAGAGTTTTCCGATGAACCCACAAGTGGGTTATCCAGGGCCTCCTCCAGGCCATATGCATCCTTCTGGACCATCTCTGCCACCAGGAGCCCAGCCACTACCGGGGATGCAGTCAGGGTTCCAGCCTGGATTTCAGCCTGGCTTCCAGCCTGGATTCCAACCTGGTTTCCAGCCTGGCTACCCACATCCACAAGCAGGGTATGCTCAGCCAGGTTACCCACAGCCAGGCTATGGTCCGGTTGTTCAACAGCCTGGACCACAAGTGCCACCTGGTAAGACTGCTTTCAAATAATCTTAGCTTCATTCATTTTTATTAGTATTTGTTTGATTTAATACATATATTTGTATGAATAGCATATGCTTTAAAAGAAGTCCTAAATAGATTTCATTATTTCATTAATTCAAGTTTTATAAATTTATATTAGGAAGTTATAATAACAGAAAAATATAACAGCTTATGAATATATCAACTAATTAAGGATATGTAAAAAAAACAAGTACCATATGATCTTAAAAAGGTTCAACTGGAATAGTAATTTGCCATTTAAAATTAATCATGCATAATTATTTTTAACTGCCACATGCAGTGACAAACATTGTTTTGGTAGATATTTGTTCTAGATTAGGTTCAGCAAAGTATTATTTTTCCCTGTCTGCATCACTTTGAAATGCAAGTTGGGACATCAATAAATTGAATGCGAATATAATATTTAGTCCTTTTTATGTACATATATTTTTTTGTCACTATTTTGATAATTCACATGTCATTTTTTTTATAATTTAAAGAATTTAACAATACCATAATTGACCCATTTGTAAAATCAATTATTACCCACTATACTATAAACCTATATTACTACTCACACTGGTCCGAATAATAAAAACAAAAAACTATATTCATGAGTCACATATTATCTAAATCCATTGTTATGATAAAGCTAATCTCAAACTAATAAATTGATAAGTTTTGATAGTAATCTGATAAGTTAGTTAAGTGGAAGAGGAGCAAGCTACTACTTTTGATTCACCTGTCTATCAATTTGCAGACAAAATAATCAGGTCATGTGTACTGCTCCTATCTGCCGGAACTATAAATAAAAATATATAGGTACATGTTGTATGTATTTTGCCTAATATAAAGCATAATTATATTAATTGTAAAACAATTGCCAGAAGTTTGATGAATTGATGAACCTAGTTATTTCATGAAATATATCAGCACTGTGGCCTAAAAGTGGCAAAAAGTAGATACATACCATTCTACAATTTTAAAATAATTTTGGATCGGATTGGGATTCCGTTTTTAACTTCTGAAATATCTATATCCATAGATTTGAAATATATGATATGACTAGTATCTAGCAATATCTCTTAGAGCACATTGCTCAGGTTGTCTTATTTGTTCTTTATAAATAAGAGTTGTTGACATCTGTAAGATAAGGGTGTTGAATGTTTGTGCAATGATATCCCAGCTTTGTGAGTATTGATAATATGTTGTTATTGTACTTCATTGCAGTGACATTCTACTAAGCAAGCAATCATTACCTCTTCACATTTACTAGTTATTAATTAAGAGCAACACAATGTTACTAAATGTAACAGATCAAAACTCCAAAAAGCGTACAAAGTGGTCAAGGTTTAAGTGTTACGTTAACAAAAGAAAGTGTGTTGCTATTGCTGACCTCAGAGATAACCGTGTTTACATAGAAACACTAAGTATCGCTAGTGTCAAGAGAAGCTTTAATAGAATTTGTAATAGAGTATTCCAGTCTCGCTCCAGTGGTTACGAAAAGTTTTTGTCAGATGAAGAGATAAGGTTGCAATTTCATACAGATCGTAGTTTGGTGGAGGGTGTTTACTAAAACCATATTTATTTTTGCGTTGTTTATATTTTGTGTCTGTCTTAATTTATCATTATTTTTATGTGAGTATTGTATTGTATTTTCATGAGCTTTTTATGGGAAACAAGAGTCTAAAAGAAATTATTTTCAGGTGGATGGATGAGTATACCTCAAGGGCTCGCGAATTGTCCACCGGGATTGGAATACCTTTCTATGATTGACCAGCTACTTGTACATCAAAAAGTCGAACTTCTGGAAGCATTCGTAGGTTTTGAAACAAACAACAAGTATACCATAAAGAACAGCCTTGGCCAGAAAGTATATTATGCTGTTGAAGATAATGATTGTTGCACACGAAACTGTTGTGGGCCCATGAGACCATTTGACATGAAAATTATGGATAACTATAGGAATGAGGTATGATTAATCTTAGTACATGCACAAATACCCTTTTGGAATTTTACAGATAATAGAATCTATATTATTTGCCTTTATTTTCATTTAATATTGTTGCGTAAAACCAAACATGATTTACGAAACTACTTTTTTATTTAATTCAGGTGATAAATCTCCGCCGCCCATTGGCCTGCGACTCTTGCTGGTGTCCATGTTGGCTACAAAGCATGGAGGTGACCTCCCCGCCTGGCACAGTGATCGGATCTATTGAACAGGAATGGTCCATCTGCAAACCATGCTACGTTATAAAGAATGCTGCTGGCGACGTTGTGCTACGAATAAAAGGACCTATTTGCACTTTCTCGATTTGTGGAGACGTAGAATTTTATGTAAGTTACCTTCTTCACCTTAAATAATAATTATAATTTGTAAAGTTAAATACTAGCTTCATTACCTAGTCCCAAATATTGTCTCTGTATGTACCTTTAACGTGTTATTAAGATTGCGTGTGTTGCGTGTCAATTTGCGGGTATATAGGTGGGTGGTATGTGCTAAATCTGTCTGCCCGTAATTTAAAATGACTATTTATGTGATTCGAACTGTTACGATTTTTTCGCGACCAGCACCGCAGTGTGTAAGTCTTGTTTTGAATAAATCTTAATTTTTAAATATCATATTTCAGGTCTACTCTAGGGATGGCGAGACTAAAGTGGGTAAAATAACAAAACAGTGGTCCGGTTTGGCGCGAGAGGCATTCACTGATTCAGATTATTTTGGCATCACATTTCCCATGGATTTGGATGTTAAAATAAAGGCTGTTCTCCTTGGAGCATGCTTCCTTATTGTAAGTACTTGAAAAACAATAAATCTTTTCTCTAAGTTATAATTTCTTTAAATGGTTCATTTTAAGATAAAACTTGCAGAGTATATTTCTTCAATATTTTTTTGGAGTTCAGGATATTTTATGTAGTTCGACTTGGACTTATGCGCCGCTTTGCCAACTAGTTTTTGATGTGTAATATACATTTTATATATGAGTAAAATATTTCATTAACAACATTTTAATTTTCAGGATTTTATGTTCTTCGAGAAATCTGGTAATCAAGAAACCGATCGTCCGGGAATGCTTTAATTATATGAAAGAGATTACTTCCCATTGAGGTTGAAAATCGTCGATTTTATATTACCATTTAACGTTTTATTTTTGTATTTCTTATATACTGTTTGTTAGATTATGGCGTAACTTTTTACTAATTGACTTTGCCAGTGGCACAAGGCATAAAATGCTTTCATGTCAGCACAATAATTTTACTACTACAACAGTTTATAGTTGTGATAACTGTTGTCGTATTGCGTGTGTGATACGATTTGTGCTCAAAGGTCGTATGACTCAGACCGGACTTTGGATTGACTTTTTTCGTACTAATATATTTATCGCGCGCTTAAGATATCAAAAGCTTACTCGTCGTTTTATTAAGAGATAAATCAAATATCGTTTCCGCCCTGCAAATCATCATTGATATGTAAACTTGATATTTTTATTTACTCGCTTACGGTATCTAAATCAGTTATGGTATTTATAACAATCATGTAATTAGAAATTAAGAATAAGCTTTATAGGAACTTTATCTCAGTGATGTGAATCATAACACTTTGAATAATTATTCATTTGTAATTGAATATGCAATCTCTACAAATGTTATCTATAAGTACAATATTACAATGAGAGAAGATTAAATTTATTTTTTAAATATAGCATGTCCATAACATTCTGTCAATATATGAAACCACGTTAGTAATAATTTCAGTTAGAAATCAGTACAAAGATTGCGATAAAAAGAGTTTCATTAAAAAAGATTGAATTCTGCGTAGAATTTGCAATTCTGTAATTCTTAAAGTACGTCGGTACTCAGTACGCCAATAAACTTGAGATACTAAGAACCCATTTTTAGAAATGCGATGTTGCCGCAATTAATCAAATTCTGCTGATAAATGTCTATTAAAATTACTTATGGTGTACGAGTTAACGTTAACGTTATACATAACAGATTGATTGCATTTTTTAATATTAATTTTGTTGGAAGAAATCTTATTTACATTTCTGTATGTAAATGTGTGTATTTCTCCTCTATGTAAATTGAGCGTACTCTTAAAATACAAAGCAATATTTTATAGCACATGTTAGGAAAAAATAACCCTTTCCTTATTAACCGATTCCGTGCGGAAGTCTTTTTAGCAATCATTAGTGCCTGGCGTCAAACAAAAATTCTGTGATGCCTCTGAGGCACCAAGCGCCAGAAAGTTTGATGATTCCCCTGGGGAATCATCCGCCATGAATTGTCACTTTTAGCTTGTTTTCGTGTTTCTACTTGCTAAAATAATCATTTGACATTGTGTATCTAACGTAGGCAGTCAGTAAATTCGTTCAGTGCGTTTAAAAGTGACGATCTGTGTGTTTTTATGGAAATGGAAGGTAAGTGACTAATTTATATTAGGGGTCGTAAACCTTTTTGCATTATTTCATGGATTTATTTATTCAAGTGTTGTAAAGAATTTATACACGTACCACTTGAGTTTGTCGCGAGGTGATATTTATTTATTATTATTTATAATACAGTGTTTTGTAGGGAATCAATTTTAACAATAATCAACCGTATACGCAAGGAAATACGGTACTTCGTAGGCGAAGGGCCGGCGAACAGCGCACTCTTTGTACGTTTTTAGGCAACAATGAACCTTATGACAAAAGCATTTGATTTTTGAGAAACATTCCAGAAAGTGGGCTGTTAGAATTATAATCAATAATAAAATGTGTCGGCAACTTGGTTTACAACCCCTGATGTCAGCTAATTTGCGAAATTACTTAAAACGAACACTGTGGGCATGATAAGGGTGACAAATAAAGACACTTTTATTAAGGGGGCTCTTTTGACGAATGTCGTTTAAGCCGAGTTTTGTATGATTTAGTTTTGTATCCTCTCGGGCACCATACGCCATACGCAATAGATTTACATGGTGCCTGTGCGGCATCATCCGCACGGAAACGGTTAACGCGTAGAAGGATTCAATTGAACTGTAATATGTACGTTCATTAATATTGATACCTTCAGTGCGCGAGTTCCAATCGCACTGGACTGGATTTTTTAAAGGATTTTACATTCTTTGTTGGTATACTTGTATGTTGTCCTACTCGCGGTTTCATTTATTGTCACTAAGTCATAGACTTGCTGTATGAAGACATTATTTTGTAAGAGTTTTAATACTAAATGGTGAAATAGTTTATTTTAGAAAACTGTTGTTCCAACAATCTCCTTATGTAATCTAGTCTTTTTTATATTTTTTTACGCCGCTGTGTTATTGCTTAAATACATTTTAGGATTACCAAGCCTTCAGCTAGGTATATTTTTGTGATATGTTCAATATTAAATTTGGTGATTATTTCAAAACTAAAAATAATGTAAAAATGTTTAACATTGAAGTATACACATATTCTATAACCATCTTCACTAGTTTGTTACAGTACACTAGAAGAACTAAATAGAATATGGCGAAATACTTGTAGCCTTGTCAGTAAATTGCTAAACTTGTTATACTGAAAAATACTCTCGAACTTATTAATTACTAAAACCTGCACAATATACGTGTGTCTTCTATTTACCAGTCATTTTCTTATGAAAGAATAAAAGCGAACTTCACTGCTTTTAGAACAGGTGCTAAATAAAAATGTAGTGCTCTAAGTATACATAAACTTTCTACTTTACCATTTCTTATGTCTATGATAAGTGATATAGTGATTTGATGCAGGAGCTTTTTTGTCTTAATATATAGTATAATCTTGTCAACTGTTTTGGGTAAAAGGAGCCAAAAACGTAATGTAAAAGTAAGTAATTATTAGTAGTAACTAAATAAACGATTGAGAATGTATTTACTACAGCAGGTATGTGGCTGTATATTATATACCACTGTATTCTTAGAATGTAGTATTTTTAAATGTGCTGTTACAAAATGCATTTAATCTTTAACTTACGTAATTTTATTAGTAATTTTTGGAGTCGCACAAAATCAGAAAAAATATGATGTAATATAAATAACATAGAATATAATAATGGAACATGTTATGCTCTCATTTGATTATTTTGTTTGCTGCCTATTTTTTTGTACTGCAATACTACAAACTTTTGATAATGTATACCTATGCAGTTATATTTAAAAATAAATGTGTTATTGAAATATAATTTTGATTTTTAAGACATTTCCTTAAGTATAGCTTGCGTTATTACCTCATTACCTAAAAACAATGTATACAAATTAATCTCATGCCTATTAACCTCATTTAAATAATTACCAAGAATAAGGGATCATTAAATCATAAAATTAATAAAAATTTCTTTCAGTCAAAAATGTCACCAATGTATTTTGAAGGAATAAAACTGTAAAAGAGTATAAGATTAAATTATGTCAAATAATGTTAAAAAAGATGGGCGCTCATAAGTTTTTTTTAGTCTTGAATGCAGATTTTTGGGTACACACAGATACTTCAGCTTGGTGATATGATAAGTCTGCAAAACTGTCTTCTTGCTGTGGCAGTAACTTTTTCTTTGCATAATTTAGTTCTCTATGATCATGTTTCATGACTAAAGGTCTAGAAATAGATGACATCTTCTTTGTCCATTGACATTGTGGCAATTTCTGCTCGTCTGCCATCTCAATCTAAAATTTTAAATGACATAATTATTTTCTGCAGTAAGTATCTAGCAAATTAATTGATTTTATCTTCCATGTACATGTAGAGTTAACAATCACTTTTTTTACATAAATTGAATCACTACTAAAGCCTAGTATAATTATTTATCATAGGATCTCCAATGATGGAAAAAAGAGTGCACAGTAGGTAACATATTTTGTGTCATACATTAGTATACATTTTCTAACAATATTGTAATGATATAGACAAGATATTAAATGCGCAGTCATCTAACTATAGGATGTTCCATCATGATGCATATTATGAACTAGAATCATTAAGTATGTTTAATACTTACAACTTTAGTTTTTTTAGCACTTTTGTATGCTACTGATGGTAAAATGACATTTTCTTTATTGCTTGGTTTGGCTGAGGAAAGATTTTTGACAAATTTAGGAATAGACGATGGTCCAGGCAATGGCTTCTTAGGGTGAACATCTTTTACTAGAGGTGCTATGGGACAGTTCTTGATGTAAGAAGCAACTGGACTGCTGATGTGTTGATATGCATTTGAACGACTTGGTGTTTTCTTTAGAGATGTTGCAGAAGATTTTTTTGATGAAAGTGGCTGACCAGGTGTTTTAAAAATTGGTTTAAGTTTCATATCCATTGGTGTCATAAAAACATCAGGTTTTATAGGTGTTTTAATTGGCGTATTCTGGGGAGGGTGTGGAGAGTCATTGGCAGTGTTTTTTACTTTATTTTGTTTCAAAGGTGATGTCTGGTTACTTCCCACATTTAGTTTAGATTTAGGACTGGTATTTGCCTGGTCATTAAATTTAAAAGCATTATTTTTATCTTTATCAACACTACTAGGTGGATTATTTAAAATGTACTCAATAACTTCTAATGTATTGTTTAATTCTTCAGTCTTGTCATTTTTTCTTGGAGACAAACAGAGTTTAGCTACCATATTTTCCATTTTGATGAAACTATCATCTGCTCTCATGTCCCATGCAGAGCTATTCCTTTCTGGAGAGTTTAAGTGAGAAGTTTCTTTTCCAGATATTAAGTTAGGTTGTGAATGGGCTTGCAATATTTGTAAGCTTTCATTATGATCTCCAGAATTCATTGGACTGTTGACAGTACTCAATCCACAAATTCTGCAAAGAAGCAATATACTACAATATCATAATATGCATTCAACAAAATATAAAGCGTGAATCGGACGTAAAAATATACACAATCTGCTAATCCGTTTACGGTCTAGCACGTAGGACGAAAAAATTTGGTTGACGTAATAAATCTCTCATAATAGGCCAAGATTCTTACGTTTTAGGTTGCCTTTCCCAAAGAATATGTTTTTTCAATTCTTTGAGTGTCAGCTTTCCAAAGTATACTTCTTCGTCACTCACAGGCTCTTCCATTTCCGTGTTAAACAAAGACATATTTTTAGCAATACTTAGAATCCGCTTTCTAACAAAATAAACAATACTAAATGAAATAACAGCTGTAATAATCAAATAATATTTCACACATTGAAAATAACACATAACGAACTTCTTTCAAATGCCATTTGAACTTGAACGTTGCCATCCATTCGAATATTGACAAGTTTCTCATTATGTCATCGTCTTAGTGTTGCTTATTAAATAAAATTAAATGGCCCCAGTACACAATGACCCATGCGTGCCCACTATACCTTGTAAAATATAGCTTGATACCTGTGACGTTTGTCGGAATGACATTACTAGGGATGGAGGCGTGTTTCGTAGCTTATCGATGTCTGTGACGTCATGAGTTTTATTAAAAGTGACATTGTAGTCATTGTCATTGTAAAGATGTAAATCTTATATATAAAAATCAATTGCTGTTTGTGTTAGTCTCGCTAAAACTCGAGAACGGCTGAACGGATTTATCTTATCGTGGTCTTGAAATGTTCGTGGAGGTCTAGGGAAGGTTTAAAAGGTGAGAATTTTTTTTTTTATTTATCGTTGGGGCAGTACGAAGTCTGCCGTGTCAGCTAGTTAGAAATAAATGTATTTGTAGTTGATTTAAATGAAATAAAACAAAAATAATCGCGCAAACGGATCACTAATTCGCGACACTCACTATACAAAACAGTCTTTTTTTGTCTTTTCGGCATTTTGGCAAACAAAAAAAAGGGAACACCAAACAAAGTAACACAAATAACACCATAGTAAAACAAAGTAACACAAATATCAACAAAACAATGGTAGCGTATACAAGGCGTCTGCATCGCGTCAGCACTCGTACTGACTCAAAAACGATGGCGCCCGCTTGTTTCCAGCACGCGAAACCATTATTGCCAAACTAAATAACTACATTTTATACTAGTGAAATTTTCATAGTATTATTTTATCGATAATCATCTGTCAGTCACTTGCACGTACCTAGAGTGCATTTATAAAGTAAGCTAAGAACCAAAAATTATTTAAGAAATATTAAATATTATTTAAATTACTCATATTTTTACTGGTATCTTTATAATTACATGATTGCTTTTAAAAATGCATTTTATTTTTATACACAAACGTCGTTTTTATGTTAAAAAATTTGAAGATTTAAAAATAAAATTTGGGTTGTAGCTGTCTTCATAAAACGTTCGGTAATGTCACAGGTATCAAGCTATATTTTACAAGGTATACAGGCCATCGCCTTTTTGACTATACATCGTTCGTGACATTGGAATAGTTACACAACGAAGTGCATCAAGAATTATTATTGATTTCAAGTAATAACAGACAATTTTTGTAATCCTTGATAATATTTTTTTTTATGGTATATGGTAATATCGGTATGTACTGCTAGGGCTCAGCGCACACGCAGAGCAGAGCATTTTCTAAGACCATTGAAAAATCAATATTATGACAATTCCATACATTGCAAAATTAAATACACGTCCAAACTTGATGCTCGACCAAACTCGAGCTTGTGAGATGCGTGCTCGAGTAGGCGTTGTACATGCGCGAGCGCGCTCGAGCCGCCCGCCGCCGCGCCGCTCGCGTGTTCATTATTGCTACAGCGAGATTATCCTCTGCCAAAAGGGCGATAATTATTATTAAGTCCCAATCAACCATATTGAACATGTCTGCCATCGTCGGATTTTGGCATTACTGATCATGCACGCCCTCCTGGCAACCCAAAGTAATTTCAACGGAGCTTGCTCACGGAGAAGCGAGCATACCGCATGCATGGTCAAGCAGTCAACATTTTGTTCGATCATACGCGACCATTTTGCAGTTCGGTGTGTGCTTACCCTAGGATAACACCACAACACTACGGACCCTGCCGAGTCAGCCGAGTGGATGTCAAAATTCGACGTCCATCGCGAGTGATTTGCCAGGCAGAAAAATATAGTTATACGCAAATTGCGCATTTGTGTGAACACCAAGTGATCGTGGCCTACAATTGTTCATTGCAAAACGTCGCCCACCACAGGCCATTGTGTACTGGGCTTAACATTAGTCATGTGTACTTTTTCCTTTTTTTTTCATTTATTCTTCACCACTTTTATATTTTCAGACTGTTTATCCATCTTTCCGGGCGCTTTATTTATCGCTTTAGTGCATTTCGTCTAAACTTAGATGACTACGGTTTTTTTTAACTGTTTTAGAGTTGAGAAATAGTTTAGCATAGGCATTTTCTTTCTTGCTTATAAGTTGAGAGTTTGTGTAAATAGCAAAAAGGGAAATAAACACAGTTGTTTTACCTTAACAGTAATGTATATATTCTAAACAATATCCAGATTAAAGTAGATAGATTCATAAAAAATATTCTAAACTTAGTTTATTATAAGTAAAAAAATAAATTTCATGTTCCAAAAATATTATTCCTAAAACATTTGGAAGTTAAAATATGTTTTAAAAAAATCAAATAAATAATATTCTATTAATACTCTTCATTTTCTGATACCTACATTGATATACTTTATGTATGATTCCTACAATAAAACAAAGTCAATACTGTTCAAGAATACCTATGGTGGTGTGATTTTTTTTATTATCAGTATTATAATAATATATAGCCTTATAAAGGTTTTACTTACTTAATTTCTAAAAATATATTTTGTTTTCATTTTTTAATAATTTATGTCATAGTTGAAAACAAACAACCAGCCAGTAGGTATCCAAGATATACATGCAACAACATTCAGTACATTGTTAATTTATAAATAAAAAAAACAGATCTCTAGATGGTTACAAAAAACTTTGCAACCATTCCTACTAATACATTTTTGTTTAGTCTACTTTTTAAAATCATTTTTGTTTACATTTTATATATGTGTAACTCATATTTTTATCAGTTTCAGGATTATAACAATTTTTATATTATCTTTATCCATATTACTAATAAACCCAAAACCACAAGATGATAATAGTAAGAATATTGTGACAAAACATGACTTATTTAAGTTTTTTTAACAATTCCGCTGCTGCAGTGTTAGCTAGGTGATCATCATTAGACTTGGCAGGATAACTTGCAGCTAGTTGTAGATAATATTTAGCTTGGTCCTCTTTTTGTAGTTTCAGATAGCAGTCACCAAGTCTCAATAAGTTCACACTGTAGAATCTTGGCTGTACTGACTCAGCTTTAAGGAAATATTCCAGTGCTTCTTCATAGCTAGAGTATGGTGGTGTTGCAAACAAAACTTCGGCTATTTTCCTGTGATGCCAAGGCATCTCAGTTATCTGATAGCACCATTCACCCAGCATATGTAAAATTGTAGCATCATTTGGATTTAAACTCACTGCCAACTATAAAAAAAATATATAAATATTCTGAATAGGACTTAATCAGACACTATTTAAACACAAAATACATACATCCATATGCTTTTTAACAGTATCTAATTGTCTTATTCTCTCCTTGGTTCCGCCATATGTACTTTTAGCATCTAAAATTAGAGCATACCATTTATGAACGGCATAATGGTCTTTAGTTTTTTCTAGTAATTTTACAATAATGTCATATGCCTGAAGAACAAGGGATTTCTTATATTGTTTGTCATATTTTGATTCTTTTGACATATTGTATAAAGTTCGACATATTCGCCATTGAATTTCCACATTTTCTGAGTCCTGTAACAGTTTGAAAAAGACAGTTAATATTTCATACAAATAATAGTTATATTCTTACACCTAGAAAGTAAAAAAAATATTATAAGTCATTGAAATTGAAAACAGCTTCATTTATTTTACATTTTGCCAATGGCATTATTTATTTATATTCTAATTTTATAACGCATATACTAACATCCAAATAAAATAGGAATAGAAAACTGATGTCAGTAATGTTTTGAAAGTGCCTGAAAAAGCCTACTCGAAATAAAAACCTTTTGATTTTTGATGATTGTGGTTATTAACAAATAAATTTTAATAAATACTTACTTCACATTCTGTGAGCAAATTATAACATTCCTCATAATAGCCATTTTCAAACAACTTATCAGCATCATCCACAATAACGGGATTTTTGAGCTCTGTTGATGGTTTTTCAGGTTCTACTTTTTTTTTAACAGGCCATAATGTAAATGCCAAAGCAGTGGATAACATAACAATATTGGTCGGAAAATGATTACTCTGAAAATAATATTCAATTAGAAATTCCACTATCTACCTTTTAAACAGTAATGAGTTTTGTGTTATAGACATACCTGAATATATTTTATATTACTGTTCTTTGCATTAGATTTATTGCTTTTAAATACTATTTGCGCGAACTTATGACAAGTCAAGGGATTGAATTTAAAAATTGTATTCATAGCTACTACAGTGTAATTGATTTAGTAACTGCTTGCACTTTCCTACAGTTTCATAAACTTTTCTTGATGAATTGTATAAAATTTATAAGGTAAACATTATCAAACTATATAAAAATAATCAACACAAGTATTTTGTTATTTTGTCACTTGTCATTGTATTTTTGTACGTCACACTCAGAGTACCTATGTAATCTATGGTAGCTTCATTTTTAAATAGGAATATAGCACTCGGTAAGATGCTAAGCTAAGCTGAAGCTGATTTTGGAAAGGAAACCTTATATTTTCAGCTGTTATTATTATTATTACTCTCTTCACTATCCTATGCACAGTCGAAAACATTAAGCAATTTAACAATAAATCACGAGAGGGTAAAGAAACGTGTATTACTGCAGTTATTATGCGGCCTTTGTATTGTTGCAGCAAATAAACCCTCCCACCTCTGTACCTTACAACTTAAGGCGATTTTGCTCGAGTAATAAAATGCATGTGGTTATAAAATCATTCAAAAGTAGGAAGGTTGTCATTTTGGATTAGATATTTTTTTGTGTTTATAAACTTTTTATTGACTTTTCCTATTTTTGGCTGCTGGTAACAATTTTCAAAAATCAATTTCTACGCGGTCCATGGGCGGGTGAGATTGTTGACAGTTCGATATAGAGTGTGTTGAATTGGTGTTTCAAGAAATGTTTTTAGCTTGAATATTGGATTACTAGCATTATCATTATGCAGAGATCAGGTAATGGAACGCTTATATTATCTACGTTATATTTGTTTGTCATCAGCTCCGTAACTTGGTGGAGTTCGCGCCAATTTCATAATAATTCTGAGGTCCAAACGGTTCAGACCGTATAATTTTAAATGTTTGCTGAAATTGTAGGAATTATGTAAATTAAATGTTTATATGTGAAAGTAATATACTTTTGTTGTACTGATTGTTTCACTTTAGTGATCTATGTAAGATATATTCTCGTTTTGCACGTAGGTGTTCTTGTTTAACAATACTAAACATGTAACATCTGCAGAGAGCCAGATTTTATTACGTAGTCGCCAATTTATTAGTTCTTTAGTATAATGTTTTGCTAACATTTATTTTTTACTCTTGAATTAATCTCCCAATCAATACTCTGCCACTTATGATAACAGAATCAGTCATGGTTTTGGTGTATCTACACATTACCATAACTTCTATCACGTCTTTTAAGAAATGCTTAACAAATCATAAATATTTTTTTCATGTTATTCTGTATCATTGTTGGTTTACTTTATGACCTGGAATGTGAATGCCATCTAGCTGCTAATGGGTCCTCTAGAAGAGCTGCAGTAATTATGTTAATTACTTACATGTCACAGTTACTAACAAATTATGCTTAATTCTACAGGTGAAGTGTCATTACATAACTTCATCTGTAACCTATTAAACTAGTCTGACTTAAAATTCTTACATGCATTAATTTTTTTTTATCATTTATAATCATATCTATATTGCTATAATACTTTAAGTAGTATCTGTGGTTAATGTACTGTGAACATAATACCTATACAAGTTAAAAATATGAACAGTAATAAGAATTATGTTTAATCTATTAAATTACTATTGATGAATGTATTGAATCAATGTGCAAGGATCCTTTTCTTTTCTGTTATCTTTAATACTTTGATTTGATATGGTCATTCATAAAATTATGATGTATCAATTCCCAAGGGTCAAGGTCATGGATCTAATTTCAGTGCAATATGCAGAGCTACTTAAATTTCAATCTGTTATCATCAAGCAAAATAATAATAATTTATTTGTATGCAACTAATACACAACATTTATAACATAGAATGTAAATATTTATGCTATTCTGATGAAAAAGAAGGTTTCTATTTTTTACAGTATTTATCATACTATACTGCTATACACACAAATAAAAATTGCAGCCAACATTGTTTAAATAACATGATTAAAAGTAACTAATTTAATTTAATCTAATTTCAATAAAGCGCGAGAGGAAAATAACAGTATAATCATTATATTTTGAATTAAAAGTAAATATTTTACAGTTATTTCAGGCTATGTACAGATCGGTGATGCTTAAACCAGACGGTTACTTTCCTGTTACTTTTTAAATGTAGAGAAAAGTAAATTAATGTTTGCAAGTAAACACATGGGACAGGATTATCATTTTTGTAGCATTATATCATTTATTTTTTTATCTGTTGAATTTATGCATAAAGTGTTGTCATAAAAATATTTTTTCTGTCTTTTTCACATGTTGTAGCTTCCTGTTAGTTGTAGGTTTAAAACTTTATTATTCAATCTTAGTATTGTTAATATCCCAAGATTTATTGATATATATAACAAGGTTACCACCTTTATCTGCTTTTGGTGGGCAAATGTATTTTTTTATTATCAGCTCATTATTCTATTTTTCATGGTTATTTTTAACTTATTCACGGATTTCAGATAACATCAATATTGTATTTATTTATTTCGTGAAACATAGTTTATGGTCATTGTTAATCAGAATCATGCAGTAAGTAGGTCTTAACTTTCATACATATTAATAACACGTATATTTTACGGTGTCGCCCTGTGCTTGACCGTGTAGTAAGTGCTTAGATAAACGTATTGTGTCGTGTTCACGAAGCGTGTGACCTCATCCCAGGATGTGCGCCCTCACGTGGAAACTGACCACTATGTCGCCCTAGCTGTAATCCACACCTTCCCGCACGTACTTACTACTCGGCCCCTTCCCTACCCAAATTGAGGAACTAACTATTGTGGAATTCGAAGACTAGCCTTGATAAATAAACTTGTATTTGGCCGAATACATTAGAACGCTAGTCTTTAGAAAAGCATGGTTATTTTATCCCGTTTTTCATAAACGCCTGCTTACGCAATCTAGTTTACGAAACAAAGGGTGCGACGGAGATTACTTGCCGCATTTTCATTGGTAAGTTATATTATCACGGAAAGGTGCATTTAAAAACAAATCTGCACACTAAACTTTCTTACTGCTGCTTCGATACAAAGTTGCGTTTGAATAACGTTTCTATAGTCCTGTACTTGAAAAAACATTAAGCAGGTACGGTTCCAAAAGTACATATAAAATTACATGCTCCCATTGATTTATTACGAGTAGTTGCGAGTACATAAAATTGTGCTACCATACTACTATCTGCTATGATATTAGTTACTGTCAAAGTGACCTAGTTGCGTTGAAAAATTATAATATTTATAACAATAGCCACGTAGAATTTCTGTCGCTTTTATTAAGTTCGTGCTTTGTGTGCTTCATCTTTAGTGCTCGCCTCCTCTTGACAAGCTGGGAAATCGATAACGTATTCAAACTGATGAACCGAATAATGCCCAAGATCTAACCAGCTTATCCGCCGCATGAGACAATGTTAGTTCTAACGTAATCAAAGCCTGATTTGATGGGCCTGAACCGCATTTGTTTTCTCTGTTTGTTGTAGAAGTCTATATCATATACTAGACAAATACCACTTTCTCTTTTTAATATTTTCCTGTGGTTTCTATCTAACGTTTACGCCTTACATAATTATCTAACATTGCTTTATTTCTATTCGAAATAGAAACTAGATAAACCGCCTTGTCAAAGACTAAAAATATATCCACTACTTTAAATTCGGCTTCTATCTCTTAATGACCAATATCCTCCCATTCTTCTTAGTTTCCTAATAGAGAATAATTGGATAGTAATATGAAACGTATTACAACGTATTTTTTTTAATAGGACGTCTTCCTTTTTCAGTGTATACTTGATCTCCTCTTTTACAAGCGGCATTACTTCATATTTTACATTTAGTTTAATTAGTTTATAGTGTCAATTCAACTTAGCAATGATTTACTTGCATACTTTCATAATAAAATATATATCAAGATAATGTACATGACTACTATCCGGCCCTAATTGATTATATTGTTTACCCACAACTATACCTATAAAGGTCAGGCTCAAAGTCCTTCCTTGTTATTGGATTTTTGTTCTATGGCGTATGTAGTCAACTGTTTTAAGACTAAAGTACCTATTATAAGCAGATTGACCTTATGGGGCACACGAGCACTACGGCTCGGGCGACTGGAATCCGCCGACTCGCGAATTCCCTGTATGTATTGAAATAGCTTGTAGTGCAATTACACGCGCGTACAATATCGCGTTTGCCAGCTCAGTCCTCGCTGACGAGCGCGCACACCGCCTGCTCTTCGTTACCGCCGTAAAACGCATACTTATCTCCTATACGTAAACATCTAGTCACGTCTCCGTCGAATATTCTTGTACACAAAGCTACTACTTAACTTTGTCACATGGACAATATTTGCTAATCGGGCGGACGGACATTTAGTTCATTGTTATCCACGAAAAGTGTTGTGATTGATACGTTTAATATGAGGACGAATGCTCTGTTGAAACAATTATGACTTATTCTTATTTTGGACACATAATTGATTGATAAGAAGACAGAAAAAAACTTCGCTGCGTTTAAAAATGGAGACATCATGCTTGACGTGTAAGAGAAATTAATTAAATTTTATATCAATAATTAGAGATAGATTTTGTGGATATTCATCGTTGTATTAAGCTTAGAATTATGTTTTCTTATTGGATTAGTAGTTTGTTTATTATTTGTGAGCGTGATCATTCGCAGAATAGTTTAATGATATAGTAATCGTTGTGTGAATCAATTTAACGCAACACTGCCAAATATTTGCGACTGATTTGAAACATTATGGTGTCAATCATCCATCACTTGATATTTGAATTTATTTGATTTCACTGGTGACTTTCTCTCACGCCTGATAGTTTAAGAGTAACAATATAACAATGCTAGATGAAAGGAAAGAAAAAGAACCGTTTGTTATTGATTTTAATATTTAATGGGTCGCGTCATGTGTTTAATATGTTCATCAATGACGGCGTGAAAACAATCGGGATTCAAAAACAATGCTAGCATACAGGTCTAGTGATTCACTGAATCGCGCGTCGACTTTTACTATACAGAGTAAGTAGTATGTCTCGCTTTGCCACACATAGTTGCGTGTTATTTGGCACCTTTAATAATATTTTTTTTGTTTATAAAATAAAACAAAAATAGGCGCTAATTTCGTTAATGGACGTTGATTTCATGAGCACAGAAAGTCTCGAGGACGTAGGTACTTGTTGTCTTCCTTGCCTAGGTACGTTGACAATATTGAAATTTGAGTAATCAGATATTCAGTGGAAAGTGATTATATTTCAAGCTAATTTTATTGTTATGTTATGAAATTATAGGTCACACGATATGTATTTTAATTAATATACAAACTAATTGTTTCATGTGCTGCTTCAACATTCAAACAAAATTAGCGGTGAGTACATTTTTATTTTTAAAACTCATCATCTTCCTGCCCTTTTCCCATTTTACTTGGGGTCGGCGCAACAAGTTTTTTTCTTCCATTCTTCCCTTTCAGGCGTCACACTAGCATTTACTCCTTTTTCATTTATATCATTCCTTATACAATCCATCCGTCTTTTCTTTGGCCTTCCCCTTCCTCTCCAACCATCAACATTCATACTCACCATTCTCTTAGTCACATGAGTCTCATCTCTCCTCATCACATGCCCATACCAAGACAGCCGATATCCTTTCATTTTTTCCATAACAGGTATCATTATAATTTATTTTTAAAACTGCTGGTGCCCAATTAAAGTTAATAAACCTAGCATAGTCTTGTTAGTTTAATAATCTCATATTAACATTTCAATCAATAACACAAAGTTTATTTATACAGACCATGAACCTATCGTTAGCAATGAAGTGATATCGCGTCGGAATTATTAGGTCGCCAGGACCGTTGTCCGCTGGGCACGTATGCTTTGCGTGCGTCATTTGAATTACGAGTAGGAATTCGCGACCGCTATTCGGCCCTCGAGCGACGGCTATAGGTTGCAGCCAGCACCATGACACCGATACCGAAGTCCCTACGGTGACCGTCACCGGTCCGAGCTGGGCTCTGCGGCGGCACATGGCTCGGTCAGTCCCCATACACATCGGTACTGATTGCAGTGACGAACTCGATCGCTATCCTCGACACGCATATTGTTTTGTTGTTTCAGTAAGCGAAATTGTAATCGTAGAACGGTCGCATTGTGATTTTAATGGGGAAATCAAAAGAAAATAGATGTAATAAATCCTCATTTCTAATAACGCATGAACTGCTCCAGTAAACTAATGCAGTTCTATTTTGAGGACAGTGACTTGTAACTCTTTGTTTAGAAAAGTTTTTTACTAAGTGCATAATTTATTGCAATCTAATTCTTCCATCGTTTTCTTGTAAAGTTACGGTGCCTTGGAGTTACAATTCTGTGATAATTATCTGAGTCATGGGGGTGTGTTTGTTGGTTAACTAACATTAACGCTTATCAGTGTTAGTACTAGGTGAAGTGTTGCTCATAATCAGTTGAATCACCCACACGTTCTTCACTCTACTCTTCTGCGGATGTGATTTGTCGACGAAAAAATGTGGTATCGCGTTTGTCCGTGAGTAGTGGAACAATATTTGCTGTAATTATAACAGTATGTTTTCCTCTTGAACAGTATATGGATGTGCAAAATTAATACCGAAGTAAAATAAACTGTTTTAAAAATTGTGAGTGATTAGTGATTTACAATGACGTCTGTGTCGGATTCCCCTTTGAATAGGTCGAGGAATAGACCAGTTTTGGCTCGTTATAAACCTACGGGAGGTTATTCAGATCAGGTAAAAAAATATTTTTTTAACAGTGACCTAATAATGTATTTTTCTATGATGTTATTAGAATAAGTTTACCGATGTTAACTTAATTTTGAAAGGATAAAGTGGACTACTCGAATTGATTTGGTATTATTCATATCACGCAAATGAAAATTTATTATATTTAAACTTAAATCATTTCTTTTGTTAACGATTTTTCAAGTAATAAATGTTGTATGTTTGGTACCAGAAGCCAGTTAAATATATTTATAGAATCATGTCTGATAAAATTATCAATTTGGACCAGAAAACCTACATTTTGTTAATTAATTATTTTTGTAATCACAGTTTACGTGATATATACCTTTCTATAGTTCATTCTTATTCCCATTTATTTATAAATTTTAATGTTGTTGATAAGAGAAAAGTACGCATTTCTCTTAATAATGGGAACGATAGTTGTAATAATGTATGGCTTGGTCACTTACTGTCGCGATGGAATACATGTCAGTAGTTTCTGTCCTGGTTTTTACGTGTTGCAGTCGATAGTGACTCATTAACAATGAGTGGTAAAGCATGTATTAATAGAAATAACATTAATCACATAGGCTCATAGTATCGTAGTCATTGTATTGGCTTGCTTTCAAAATGCTACTAATATGAACGCAACGTATGAACCTACTGGAAATGGGACTAATAATCCTTATTTTAATAAAAGGTAGATTTTTCTACCCAAGAGCCATTTACAGGACCTAAAATAAGTATTTTAAAATGTTAGAGAATAATTGATATTTAAACGATTTCCCTCACAAGCCCTACTTACCGAATATGGCATTACCAAACGCAGGAAAATGGTGCTTACGATGGCCTGTTTGACTATATGTATAAATAATTGTCCTCTAGATAGCCATGAACGCGTTTCACGTACCAATACGGATTTGTTACAGACTAAAATAAAACTTAAACTGAAGTCGTGCATTATTATAGTAAATAATATGTATTTTACGTAGCACAATGGCTTTACCTTCGTCAAATACAACCTTCATCTTTAAATACGATAAATCATTTTAAGTATAGATTTTGTGTTGATTATCTGTTTATAACCGTGGGACGGGAATCTTAAAAGTATCTAAGAGATAAATGCCGGCGGCTGTGTGTAGGTCTTACCGAGCTTATGATAAATCATCGATTGTGTGGTATACTGATGTACATGATTATGTAGGATGTGACTGATCATTCGTTGATTGTCTAGCATTAAGTTGCGCGGTACAGTAATTTCAATTCTTAAGTAAACCTGCCCACATTGGCCCGCCGCTCTGGAAATAGGCTGGTCATTGAACAGGCGTAGAGTCATGTGTTCCTATGGTTTGGTCTATTTCTGTATCAGCGTGACTTCGCCGAATTGTTTGAGTTGTAATCGTGCTTTGTGTATTGGGGTTTGTTTTAGAAACATTGCCTGTTAGTGCGATCGCACGTGCCTGTTTAGCTTTGCGGCACGCTCGCTGATGCATTATTTGTAACTGATGATTAACAACGGCTTTGTTTACTTACATAAATATAAATTGACGATGCCTTTAGTTTTTTACCCATTGTTCTTCTTTGATCGAATGCTCTTGAAGGTCAAAAGATAGACAAATAAGGTAAATTGTGTTTCGAAGCACATTTATCCCCAAGTAGTATAGCATGAGGCCATAACTGATTGTGTTTAAATAAGTATTTACTGTGACTAATGATGGTCAACCACACTCATCTAGGTAATTACCAACCTCAATCGTTGTTATCATGCGTTCCTAATGTTTACGTGTATTCTTATTCGATTTGTTAGACTACTTATCTTTTAAGAAGGTTAGGTAAAGTATGTCGTAACTCTAATTTACGTTAAATTTAACTATAGTTCGTGTCAAATACATTTTGGAACTGCACTGGAAACTGCGTGTTTGTCTTTTTCAACGTTCTTAATTTAATGCTTTATAATTTGTGCAAGATGCATTTTGTGGGAACATTAATCGCAATACAATAAATCTTTTCCTGTTGTTGTTTTGCTAACAATGAGTACAATACATAGATACAATTTACATTCCACTGCCGGTGATATTATTTGTCACGTCTATTTTCTAGTATTGTAGCACAACAATACACAAGAAAGGCGTATAAATTACGTATTTGTGCTATATATTAAGATGTACTGAGATAAGAAAAATATTCTAAGTAACCTTGTGTGAGTGAGGCAACTTAAAACAATAAACCTAACATCAAAGCTGGGGCTTGATGGTATCTTTTTAAGCCCTATAATATATTCAAGAATGCTTCTGTGTATGGAAACGAAACACTTCCTCCAAGAAAACTATTTACTTCTGATAATAACAATTGATCTTGTCATACAATGTCATCGCGCTACAAAATTATATTCCTTGACATATCAATAGCAGTATAATAAATAAAATATTTGTTAAAGTAAGATAAGTACTATCTTGACAACACACAATACAAATAAAGTGAATACTTACGAATTCTTCTAACCCAAACAGATGTATACATAAAATAATTTATTTGAGTAACAATGTAGTTGAATTGTTTGGAGGCACAATCATCGGTGTATTTCCACATAAATTACTTAATGAATCGTGGCAACAGCATGTCGGGCCCATCGTCATATGTTTTGATTTAGCTGTAGGTTCGTTACTAAACAGTCGGCATCAATTCAGACCGCACACAAGCGCGCACTGGCACATTACTTCACAGTCCACATCAGTGATCGTATCATAAAGTGAATGTAAGGATCCTTAATAGATAGGTACCTCAGATTCTTACTCACCAGGTTCGTATGTAGTTTTAAAACACCCGTAAAACTTTTCATTGCAAGTTGTTTACGTTTTAGTTTGCTACTTGGCGGGTGCCATCTTTGTAACATCTTTCAATATGTTTACGGTTCAACATACTCCTCCGCGTAGAGATAGAAGGTCTTTAGAAACCGATTGTTTGTGTAGTCGAAGCCACGCTCCCGTACTCTCATTTTCTGATTCTAATGAATACAGTTTCTATACGTCACTACAGTGCTTTACATTCATACCATTAACATGCTATTGCATTAATGCAACGATACACTATATTATACGATTTTTTTTGTATTTTATTTTTCTTAAAAAAAGTATTGTTTGTTTTACGACCATTACGAACTAATTTTATGCAAAAGTTTTGCGGTTAAATTGTATTCCTTATTTTCTGCTTAATTATAATATAATTAATCTCATCCCAATTAAAAAGTTTTAGGCTAGAGTTAAAATAATAATAAACTATTGTTTAGTTTAAATAACGCCACCTGGCGTGAAGTCTATAATAACAACTGTATGACCATGTGTGTGCAGTCACAATGGTATTGCGCGCCTTTAATACAACAACATCCGGTAGATGGCGCTTGTTTGTTTACAATAATAGTAACAAGATGGTCCATATAATTCATTGCTGAAATTAGGTAGGGAAATTATGGTGTAAAATTCGTTCTATGCAAATATGAAACCTTAAGTATTATTTGCTATCATGTGATCAAGTGACAGGATTGATCCGATAGCGATTTTATCAAGTTTATAAATAAATATTCATTCTTTATACCAAAATATTTATCGCTTACTTGACAACCCATATAAGCTATTAAATAGCGCTCCTATTTCTATAACATGCCTAACCTATCATTAGATATGTGCATTCATTGAATAAAATACGTGCAATAGTTGCATTGCCATTCAGAAAGCATACGAGGAAACAAATCGGCGTGGCGTGCACCGAGGGTTGTGCAAGCTGAGACACGGCGGTAGGATTGGGGTGAGGACGCGCATGCGCGCTGCGGAGCCGCGGTCGATGCCTGGACTCCACTGACACATGGGACTAACACGTGTTCCTCACTCATTACTAAATTGTTGATTCCATGTGTACAAAATGTACGAAAAGCACCACATTCTTAGTATTCTTATTAACTTCCTTCATCTTTTTTACATTTTACTTCAATTATTACCATCAACTGTCTACCTAACAAATAGTTAGCCTACATATCACAATCATTCTTTGTACCTTAAATGTACTTCCGGTAGTAGTCGCCTCAATGCTTCTTGGATTCAGGCCGATGAACTAGACAGCGTCACTTCCTTTCTTGCTCGTTTAATGCATAAAGTAGCTTCTATGAGTATGACATCAAAATCCGCCTGCAATTCGGTATAATAACTGCCTGTAAACTTGACTAAGGTAAATTCTTTTTGAAAGTGACATTTGGCTCTTGGCCCGTTGCAAGAGAAAGTACTCTTAGCTTTTATTTTCTTTTTCGTCATTTTCGACGGTGTGTCAATACTTGTTTTTGAGACAACTGTAAAAATATGTGATAGATATTAGCACGAAATTAATACTATGCTGTCATGTTTTTATTAAAACACATGTTAAAGACTTCGTATTATTTTTTTTTGTTCAAAAAATATTATTTCCTATACACGTATGAAATAAATAATTAATAAAGTTTATTTTTAACCCTCTTATCGCAATGGCAATCGAAAGGGCAACCTATTGCCAATCAAATCTGCGGAAATTACGTAGCCAAAGCATAGAATACTATACACTGAGAATATATGTGTTGACCTTGACAGAGCGCGCAACAATGCATTTTCAACCCTCCGGTCTAGTGGTTGTGTGGCAATATTCCTGAGATCTAGTGGGGTCGACAGTGTTGGCAAGCGACGACGGAGGCGTCGAGTGCGGGGCGCCGTACCCGCCCGCGCGCCTCGTCTGCTCTGCTCGAGCTGTCAAACCGCCTCCGTCGGGCATACGGCTTGAACGCACCGGCACGACGCCGCATTTATTCGCGATCGGATAGTAGTACGCAGTCAGTGACTCAGTGTGTGATTTTGTAATTTTCGCATGACGGAAAACACTTTAAGGAGATGAACGGCAGTACGACGACGGTGAATGTTGGTGCCGTCAATGGGACCACCGGTGCCTTAAATGGAATCGGTGCAGCTCCGCGTACAGCTACACTCGGAACCCCCAGCAGCTATGCTTATACCTCTAGTGGAAATCTGCTTGGTCGTACCGGCACAGCTAGACCTGTGCCACCACCGACGTTGCCTAAATACAGTGGATCTTTTAGCGCGGGCAGTACCACAGGTCTTAGAGAACGCGACAGAGAAGGAACCGGTGGATCACATCGACTGGCAAGTCTTGAAAGATTAGCACTACGTCAGCGTATTATTGAGCAAAGTGCTAATAATCAGGTGTCCACCGGATCGACGCTAAATGCACCACCGAATGGACCCACCTCTGCTACCGTCACCCTTACCGATACGGCAACGGTGAGTCTCAGAGCCCCTAGCCGTTTTTCATGTGCACCCTCGACGTTTCCCCTAATCCTAGTTAACGCACCCCCAAAAAGGGAAATGTTGTTATTTAGGTCCAACCCTCTCAATACGCTTTTTAGTGTTGGATTCCATAATTATTATAGCAGTGATACTCAAAAAATAAGTTTGAATGTAACGAAAATGATGTAAGTTTAGTAACGTGCTAAGCTTAAAACTAGTTTGTTTACATTGAGTAATATCAATACCATAACCACATAGGTACCTAACCGTGTCAGGTGTTGTGTTACATAAAACAATCCCGTATCAACTTTACTGGAGGGTTGGCAGCTCTTGCGCTTTAGTTGTTTTATGTATACAATCACGTCACCTGATGCGTTTTGTATTGTTTATAAATCAACATCTATTACTAGATGAATACATTGGAAAACCAATATCACAATCTTATTACAGAGTATAAGTCATCATCATCATTATTATTTTTTTGGGACGCTCGTGCTCGCCTGTTCAATAATGGCATGACAGAAAAAAACAAAAAGCGGTTGGCGCGGAGTATTTATTACGAAATTATTGTTCTTATTTGATTAAAGAGGGAAATAATAAATCACAAGTGTTTGCTAATTACCAAGAAGGACGACTTATACTTGTTGAGTACCTTTGTTTTGATGATTCTGGTTACCATTTTGACCCCGATTTTTGCCATCTGTTGAGCCTTTTTAAGGGTTTTAAGGACATGCTGGCAGCCTACCATATTCCCACGCAGTTCCTCATGTGATAGGACTGGTTCGGCGTGCGGGAAGGGTGAGCGGGTGACTGACCCCGTGTCTACAGGGTTAAAAATAACCTCGTGCAGTGGCGGACATTCATTCTGCTCGCATGTGTCGAATTCACTAAACAGACATTAACTGTTTCATGGTCGCACCCTGACCTGATAATTCTTGGAACATAAAATACTCGAATGCTTCTTGATGGATAACCCTTTTTAGTTTCACCAATTGTATTATCATCATTTAAACTGATATAATTGGTTGGCAATTTTGTTAGCAATTTGTAAAAAAAATATTTTGGCTCCCAATCGGTAGTTCATTAAACTTTACCCACATAATATGAAGGGATCATTGATAACTGATAAGTGCCGGATATTTGTAAAGGTTTCTTTATCACTCTGTTTACTCAAGTACAATTTCTAGGAAATATTATCAGTATGACGCCATCACAACTGTTGCATCCAGAACTAAAGTAACTTTTACTCCATTGTCCTATTTTAGTCGACAGAATACGTGTGGACTTCAAAAGGATTTATATTATAAATCATGATTTTAATCATTACAATACGACATTGTTTTACAATACGAATTTGGTCTGAAGTTTTTCACTAACCGGCAAAAGCGGTTGGGGCACGTTCTCCACTTGCATTATTAAGCTCGACCCATAAAAAGCTATCCACCATTGAGTAGCGATACGTTCTCAACTCTGATACGATCGTATTAAGAACCATTTTGCGTTTTATCAGTTTTTTATTTTGCCCTCTTTGGTAACGATTGCTCGTTGCTTTTGTGTGTCTGGTGGGCATAAGTGTGACGGGCTGGATCCTTTTGCGTCTATATAGATATAGTCATAATTAACTCAGCGGTACCTGAGTTAAAGAAGGCGATACACACGTGGTGTTTTATTCGTTGAGCAAATAAATTTGTAGAAATACTGAATCATATCTATACTTTTATAAAGCTTTACTGTTTAATATTTATGTATTATGGTTGAACGTTAATTATTTATTTCAAAATCAATTTAAAACAAAGTTAGATGATACCCTATTTAAACATTACAGGTACGATAGTACTAGAAATGTAACTAACACACTACTTGTCAGAAATGTAATGAATTACCTAATTGTACGATACGATTGTATAAGAATAAACGTCATATCTATGCGATTTTGTTAGATAACATAAGTCGTATAAAATGTCAAAAGATATAAAATTGTGTACCGGTAATCGCCCTGTGTGGGACCGGCATAAAACCGTGCGCTGGTGCGGCGCGCCAACCGGCAGCCGGTATCGCTTGTAACTTAACCTCAAACTGACACAGTCGTGAACGGTGCTTCATATTACAACAGTTTATTTGTGTTCAAATCCTACGCACAGACGTTTATATCTTACTAATTAATTTCTTATTTTCATCGTTTTGCTTAGAAAAGAGTGGTTTTTAACCGGTTCTTGTTTATATAGCAACAGAAGAGCTATATAGTGTTAAATCGATAAAGTCAGTGCAACAACACAAGTCTACATCGCCGTGTAATGATAAATAAGTTTGTGTGAACGTGAACAGATAGTTTTAAACGTAATCTTGAGATCATTTTGTGACTTTTGGATAAGTTTGTGAGTGTAAACATCGACGATCCGACAGTGTAGCGTCGTTTGTGTTTTTTTTTGCCGTCTTCAACTGACAAAGAACATTCGAATGTGTTCAAGATGGAAAACCGTGGAGTAGTAAATGGCAATGGGCATCAAACAAAGTTAACAAGATGCTCTAGCAGCGTAGGAGATAGTGGTACAGATAAAACAAAAGTCGGTTGGACGAGCCCACGTGATATCTGGAGGAATTTATCATTGCGCAGGAAAGCCGAGGTGAACAAAACAATAACAAAGTCAATTATTTCATGTCCTTCATTGAAAACCGTGAATAATTGTTTATGTATAATGTGGCCTAAGACTTGGCAGCTTGGCACTATCTCTTGGTACATACTTACATTCTTGTCGCCATCAATTAAAACCTTGTTACTCCGTCGCCTAAGTATAAATAAACTGCTGGTGATAAGGGAGTCACTTAATTGAACCTTTAGAACAACACATCGCTTGTATGTGTACTACCTATGCATCTCAAATACTTACCAATTGAAATGTTAACATTATGAACGTCGATACATATTTGGTACTAAACACTTTTTATGTAGGAGAGCACCGAGTAACCATTTCCTAATCCTCAGTTCCCGGGTCGATGACTCTGTCTATAGCATAATAAGTCACAATCGCACTCGGCGTCTTGGTTTTATCCGTGTCTCACACGCGTAGGTACCTCAGTATTTTGTCGTTTTTACTCAAGTAGTTATTATTTGTAGGTTGCTTAAGAACAAAAAAAAAACTAATTGTTTATTCAAACCAACCCATCGCACAGGAATTTAAAATATTACTATGTATTTGGAACGACTGGTTGCATACGTAATTGGCATTAATTTACATTATATCTACGAATTTTAAGGCTCAACTTTCAATGAAATTAAATGTAAAGTGTGAACATCAAGGTCTCATTTTTAAGTCAGAAAGGCTTAATCAATTCAAGGATTAAAATTTAAAAAAGAGTAAGAATTGTATCACTACTTCTTTTGAGAGCAGAGTCTTATTTGTTAAATGACTTAATTTATTAGCTCATAAGCACGTGTAGAACATTTATAACATTTTAAATAGATTGCCACGAAAATAGCAGATCGTCGACTGTCACTGTCTGTTCAGTTTTATCACAAATGTTTCCATTTCTGGCTGCTAGCCTCGACTATTTATGTGCCTCATGGGCTCATTAGTAATTCCTCAGATAATAGGACAGTTGTAAAATAACAGTGCTATCTTTATACACGAGTCCTGAGTGAGAAAATTGAATAGTGTGGATGGATTGGCAGTTGCAAATTGCGATGGGACAAAAAAGACGCCAATCGACATCCAATATCGAGTCTATTGAATTATCGCTTTTGGAAGCCAGTGCAATGTTGATTCCAGGATTATTTAAATTACCAACATAGGTACAACTATTAAATATCAATTGATAGTCGCATTTACATCGAAATCTGATAATATTTACAAGGGCTTTGCCAAAAACAACGATCTTTACTAAGCTGCCACAATTTATGCATTGTAAATTATCACATTAAGTGTATACGTTGCAAGTTCACAATGTTAATTAAAGCGACAATTAATTTAACCTCAATTAATAAATTCAGGGCCAGTTCATGTACTGCTAAATGAGACCAAAACACCAGATCTACCTCAGTTTGAGTTTAACAGAATGAAGTAAATGACGAATGCTGAAAAATTTAATACGAAACTAAGCATTTACACGCGAATGTTCATTCATAATATGCTCACGTTTTTTTATTCAATAACGACAACGAGTAAATTAAGTAATAAAAATACGAACACATTCCTAATAGATACTCGTGTATTAATATTTTTACATCATGATGTTGGTTTAGTAAGATGAAAATATATGTAACACTTATAATCATGTCATTACTCACTTTATAGCCGACATGCAACTCGCTAGTTAGCGTTCCCAGTTTATCGTCTATTGGAACATATCGATCGGAAATAACTATTAGTACCACGTTTCTAGGTATCGACTGTAGTAGAATATCTAAATGCCTGTGCTTTAATCGATTACTCGAATACCGAGCAAAGTAATCTGTTCATCAGTAGGACTACGTACTTTACCTTTAGTGGTACAAAGGTTGTTTCTAAATCATTTGATACATTTTGCTATGTGGAAATTTGTTCAAAATCAGTAATAAAAGCGTATGAAAACATAACATATTGTTATCGTCTATGTGTGCGATTGACTTTCTTTTAGTAACTCGTTACTTGATGCTCCATTTCGCAATTTAATTATAGACATTGTTAACCAGTTCTTCCTAATAGTTACAGTGCACTACTTGTATTAGCAATTGTGTTTGTTTATTGGCATGGACTGTAATGTTACGTTACTTCAAAAAACTGCAAACATGTTTCGAGGGGAGCGTTAGAGCCCTGATACATGTTATGAACAATACACTGTTTCAACGTCGGTGGGGTCGGTTTTCAAAAGAACTGCTGAATTAGTTCAATTAAATTCATTTTTAATAGAAGAGTCATGGGTTTAAAAAATACTGTATAACCTTACCTGCTAATAATATCGCTTGGGGTCTTAATATAATTTAAAAGATCTTACTAAGGTCATCGTTATAAGTCACAGAATCCCACCAAGAGTCAAACAGTCAAGGATTAATCTACGTTACACTAATTAAGGTACTTAACCCGTCAGCCGTAGTAGGCGTGATTGTGATGTGTTACCATAATCATGAATCTGGGTTAAACGGTTTCAGCATTTTTAATTTGAGTAGAATCTTCGACGCACTCATTCGATATACGTAATATACCTTAAAGAACGAACATATGACTATTACGAGTATATCAAGAGATACTTGTCGGTCTTGTCGTCGTCTTCACGTCATATGAATAATTCAGTAGCCGCCAAGAATGCATTCTGCTTTATTCCAGAAAAAAACTCTGTGTAACTTTATAAATCAAAGATTTATTATTAATCGTGAAACGTTGCCTGTGTCTGACAAATTTCTACTTTCTTCATCTACCATCGGTTCGTGATGACATGTATGTATAGAACCTACAATTTAATGGAAACAAGTTGTAATTTTGCTTCATCGCGTGGAGCGATAAATGCATGAATCTTTTGTTATCCGCAGACCTACTTACTAAAGAATATTCTCATAGTTTTTATTCACTTCTCTCTGTGTCAACTCTCTTCGATTACTAGACATTTCGAAAGTTTATACTATGGGCGCTGGATTTGCCATTACGACGTTAATAACACTTTATCTCTGTATATTTTTAATTTATTGAAGTATGCATTAGTATGCACTTCTCATTTAAGTTGTCTCAATGAGATAGTCTCGTTTGCCGCCGTCTTAGCACCGGTCTGCCTACGCGAGAGGATTCTCCACCCACTTTAACCGCATCTATTGTAATGTATCTGAAGATTAATAAAATCGTATTTCTGTTACGCGTAGGATTGCAACCGATCTATTTATTGCGAAACAAATTCACGTATGTGATTGTATTCACTATTCGCACGGTGTTCGCTTGTCATTGAATTGATTTGCTTTGAAACGAACGGTCAACGACCCTTATAATAAATATTGGTTTGACTTTTCTTTTTTGTATTACATACTTCGTTATTATTGAAAAATACCTATTTTATATATTGATTTCTTTTTAAAAATATATTTCAGGACCAAAATGAGAATTAGAATCTCCATAGAGTTACAATTAAACCCTGTGCGAATTAGGTTTCTACTGTTGCAATTATAACTTTCAGGTTTTTCGTACTGAATCTATGCCTAGAAAACAGGACATACAAATATTACTTATAACTAAAAAATAACAGGTACAAGGTTCATTGTACTGGATTCTTTGGCACGAATAAATGATAAACTTGATAAAAACAGTATGTACGGAATTACAGAATAGTGCACTACATACATAAACGTACACGCGAAGACACGCACTATTAAAAATCCATTTTGTTTCATTTGTTAATACACCAACTATTAGAGTGGTTGATCGGAAATGGTTCAATGAATAATAAAACAATCCATGGAACCCTAAAGATTGACAAAAATAAGGAAATAGGTCCTTAACGTATAAAGCTTTAAAATAGCAAATGTGAACCATCAGTAAATTTCCGGCGGCTTAGTGCATAACAAGATTCGTAAACGCACCTGTGTATACTGTGACTAAGTAAAGGATTTAATACGCTCATTCTAGTTCTGATTTTGTATGTTTTTTCTAGATTTCATATAATTTCAATTTTCTTACTGATATAGTTCCATGTAACATACTACTACAATAAACTGTTGTATTCATTACTTGACCAACTTTTTCGAATGAAAAAATTGTAATTTGTATCTGGATTTGCTTTTTTTGTAAATACCAGCCACAGCTCAGTAATGAGTCAGACTCCACCAGGCAGGAAGAGTCATCGCGAATTTCTTAGTGGCGAGCGAGTCATGCCTCCGCAGGCTGGCGCCGCGGGCGAAGTATTGCAATTACACTCGGTGGTTAAAGGCGACATTTTTTATAGGCCGAGGACGAACGCTTGCTATCTGTTCGCAGAGTTGCCAGATGGAACTGCTTGTTATTCCATTCGCGATTCTAAAAGATACCGTTTGTGCTGTTTATTGATGTTATTGCACCGTCTGACTACTTTACTAAGTGTACTTACATGCTTAGAAAACAAAGAAGATAATTATTACAACTAATGGAAAATTGTTATTCAATGATAAACATTTACATTAATTAAGATAACATAATACTCTTGATTACAAATGAATACACTGTGTACTCATAGCAATATTTCGGTTATTGACGCCCGTTGTTTCGGACAAAGGACAATTCAGTATTGTTGCTGTCCAATCATTCGTGTAATTATCCACTACCTCTTTCTATTATGTTTCATTATATGTATTGCTCTATTAAACTAAAAAGTTACTACTTTTTACGAACGTTAAGGATTTAAATAGAACATTCCATGCCCAAAACGGAGCGAAAAGAGTCATAATTACGTATAATCTCGTACAGCTTTATGGCTAAACAACACCTCGTGTCCTCATCTAGTTATCTCTAGTTAATATTGGATATTAGTCAGCTTTGTTTCAGCTAGTGTGTCAGAATGACTACCTCGCGCAAACAATAAATGATATTTATATTCAATTTTGCTCAGTTGAGTAAACGACACCGTGACGCTTGTAGCTGATTTTCCTAGTTCTTGCATATTTAATAGGTACGCGAAGTACTTTATCCCTATTGGGATACAAAGTTGTGTTAGTTTGTTTGATAATAATATGAAGTCTTATATCAAATCGTTCGATTCATGTGATGTTGTGAACAGTTTAAACCGGTGAAAAACAAATCTAAGAAATGTTAAACATGTTGAAGAAGCGGTTTAGTAGTTTGAAAAGATTAAAAAATAAAAGCAAATCTAAGAACGTTAGTAGTGATGGTGGTGAAGATGTAAGTAAAAAAGTGTTATGAGGATTATGCAGTTAGTTCATGCGTCAGGTTTGGTAAATGAATTAACTTCAGTATCGAGGATTCTTGTTTCCAAGTTTGGTGTATATTGTTTATACGTGCTTGCTCTACAAACAAACAAATACCTTTTCGATGCTGTGTCCGTTTGATCATTTACGTTACAATGTCCGTGCTCTGGTAAACACTCGCCGGATAGCAGTGGTGTGGCCAAGAAGGCGCTTTCAGTAAGGCGGTGCTACTCTGTCCTCATGTACTTAGTTCGTAAAAAGTACTAATTTCGTAGTCAAATGTTTTTTGCTATAAACGTGGAGATGTGGTGTATTATAATGTGAAATGGTGAAATGTATTCTATGCGTGATGCGCCGTGTATCGATGTTACAACTGCTGCGCGAATGTAACTGTCAGCTGGTAGAGACTGATACTGCTCTATATTCTCCCATCTGGTTTACAGTACCGAAGAAAATGGTTATAATACCTCATTTAATTTGTAGTCTTTAAACATTCTTTATAAACAATCCGCGACATGCTCTGAGTAAGTTTAAGGTTAACGGCGATAGTGTTAGTGTGTTGCCTGGAACATCGTTTGCAGATATTATTAGAATCGACCGTCACAGACGCATTACGGTCGTCGCACTTCACAAAACTGCATACGTGTTTGCATATCCAAGATCTTATTCGTGTTGCATATTCCAAAATGTGCATGCGGGTTTATTAGGTTGTACTTATAAAACTTAATGGCAAACTTCTGCACGTATAATGGTTATCATATTTTGTTATAAATCTAATGCTTGGGATTTTTCTTGTGCTTGTGTAACTATTGTTTTCGAGTTATAGTCGTCTCATATGGTTGCCATTTTGTGTTGGCTCAGATGTCAAGAAATATTTGTATTGTCCTCGTACCTTCTACTTACCTATTATTATTTTTAATTCCTTTGTTACAATTGAATTCCTACGTAAATCTCTGGTTACGTTCTTATCGACAAATAAACAGACATAGTTGATAGTTTTATCGTCAATTTGGTTAAGGGGCTTCAGTATTTCAGCATGTATAAGTGCAGTAATCATTCTGATTGCAATAAGTTTCAAGCACCACTCACTGTGTGAGTCACCGCTTTCGTTCTTCGCACCTTCGTAATTAGTATCTACTTATTGGTACAGCGAGGTTTACTACATCGACGCAACGATGCGTGCTCGGTTCATGCACGTATTCCTTTAATATTAAAGTGAAACTACCTTGTTTACGAGATGCTCTCTTTTTTATAATAATACTTTCTTATGTCTTATATTGTAACGTACTTAACTGAACCTATTCGTGCGTTAATGTCGAGTATGCGGTACGTCTTACATTCATCCGACGTATTATCCTTTTATACCTAATGATGTCTTATAGGTATATTTTTACTACTTTGTCCAGTACCTAACGTTACCTTGGAATCGGTGAGTCATCTGGCGCTCGCATGGAGCCGGCTAGACCGACTCGCACAGCTATACTTGACATGTCTGTATTTACTGCGTTAGGCTGTTGTGATACATACAACTCTCTTCATTATTTGAGAGCTAATTTATATCTCCGCCGCGAGAGGCTCATTATGTAGGTCTATTACATGAGAAGTTTACTGGTAACATGTGATACATACTGATGACGTTAACACAGTGCTTTATGTTTAGTTACAGCATTGATAAACAGTTTTCCTTGACGTAGGTAGTTGTATACGTTAACGTTGGCTACTCTACCATTTATTTACCCTTTAGCGTACGAATATTACTTACCTAATTATAACATGTATTTGTTTTCAGTTACAAAGTAAACGCGAATTGTTCTTCAAGTCTGATTCGGTGAGTGGTGGCGGCGTGAGTGCGACGGGCCCGCCGATAGGAGCGCCACCCGCGCCGCCCTCCGTGCTCAAGGACGCGCTCGCCAAGCGCGCCACTACGCTGCCTGACCAGCTCGAGAACAACCACCACGAGTCCAATGGCACAGTCAACAAGCTCAGCAACAGTGTCTCAGTCGACGCCTCGAAGCCGCCGAACTCAGCGCCCCCGCCGACCCCGGCGCCGCCAGTTCCCACGTCCGCTCCTCCCGCCGCGCCTCCGCCTCTCAGGAGTACAGAAAACATTATCAAGGTAGCTACACTCGTTACTAAAGTACAGGAAATAACTATTCACTACCAAACTATTATCTACGTAACTCTGAAATCATGCTAAAATACATGTCTATCAACTAGTCAGTCTCTAATGTTAACATGCTATGTAGCAAAGAGAGGCCGGGCCGGCCTATTTATATGATGTAAAATGCTGGCATTAGTAACGAGACGAAAGAGATAATTTTTGCATGTTAACTAACTACTCAACTCATTCACTTGATTAATCCTTTCGCCCCGGATTGTTGGACAAGGTAAAAAAGAAGAGTTGGTAATAATGATGGATTTCCTAGTTTTCCATCACGTGCATACATAGATCATAAAGAAGCGCTTACCTATTTCGCCACGCTAATAATAAATTGCATACAATCACGACGATCATTATCTCATAACAGTGCTCATTATATGCGGGCTCCTGAACAATAACACTGTTTGTATTCGTTGGGATATTTAAACAATGCTATTAAAAAGTTTGCGTATTTTTATTGAATAATAGTCACGTATATGTATCACATATGTGGTATATTGTATAGCTATATAATCTGCCTTAACTTTTTCAGAAGCCCGATCACCCACCAGTTGCACCAAAACCAGAACTACCTAAACTAGAAAAGCCAAAAACCAAAGAACTAGATGGATATGTTGGATTCGCAAACCTACCAAACCAAGTATATCGAAAGGCAGTGAAAAAAGGATTTGAATTCACACTAATGGTTGTTGGTAAGTAAGTTCATAAAAATGACATAACAGGAAATATCGACCTTTCTTTCATGCAATTAGACCTTCAGTAGAAAATTGGTCTTGTCTTAAAATAAAGTATATTTTAAAATCTATCATGTTAATTTCTAGGCGAAACGGGATTAGGAAAGTCAACGCTGATAAACTCATTGTTTCTGACGGACGTGTACGACCGGGATAAACACCCGGGCCCGTCGCTACGCGTCAAGAAGACGGTTGGCGTCGAGACAAGTGTTGTGATACTCAAGGAGAACGGAGTCAACCTCACACTAACGATCGTCGACACTCCCGGCTTCGGCGATGCAGTCGACAACAGCAATTGGTGAGCAATTCAAAACATCCTTTCGGCTACGTAATATGCAATAATATTGTCGTTATAACACTCAACATGAAAAATATTTGCCGATTCTGACATTCAGACATTCTGAAAGTGATCACTAAAAGTTGCTTACGTAATCATTCAAGTTTTTAATTAAAGTGTATTTAACTATTATACTATTTTAAAATTAGAAATTATATAAAATTTGTTACATTTTAGTTGGCAACCTATCATCGACTTCGTTGAGTCGAAGTATGAAGAGTTCCTAAACGCGGAGTCCCGGGTGACTCGTAAGGCGGCGCCACCAGACACGCGCGTGCACTGCTGCCTGTACTTCATCGCGCCCAGCGGACACGGCCTCAAGCCTCTTGACGTCGAGTTTATGCAGCGACTTGGAGACAAAGTCAACATCATACCAGTCATCGCCAAGGCCGACACCATGACCCCGGAAGAGTGCAAAGATTTTAAAGAACAGGTAAGACTGGTAAATCATGTCTAAAAATATACAGATGTTACATCTAGTGAATTATTTAGTTTAAACGGGTTATCCAGTTATAAGTTCACATCACCTCACTAATAACAACATCGCGACATGCGGGCTTGATCTCAGCATAGGATAATTTAGATCTGATTTTAGTTCAAACTCTTCAAAAAATGCCATTGTAATGTTTTGCTTTCCGCAGATAATGAAAGAGATAAGTCAACATAAGATTAAGATCTACGACTTCCCGGAGAGCACGGGGGAGGAGGGCGAGGCGGCGGAGGCGGCGCGCGGGCTGCGCACTCGCGTGCCCTTCGCAGTGGTGGGCGCCAACACCGTCATCGAGACCGACGGCAAGCGCGTGCGCGGCAGGAAGTACCCCTGGGGCATCGCTGAAGGTAACACACTGCACTCACTGCTCTCTCTGGGGACTCACTCTAAAATCAAAATCAAAAGGTTTTTATTTCGAGTAGGCCTTCTCAGGCACTTTCCAAACGTTACTGACTCTAGTTACGCTCTATAACCTCTCAATATATAGTAGGGAACTCTCGTGGTAAACCTAAAGCGTTTAGTTTTGGATTTATTGATTAAATACGCTTTGCAAATTTTGAATAGTATTAGTAATGACCCCTAGAAAATAGTTTTTCGACATAGGGATATGATAGAAAATCATACCTATGGGGTTATGATGAAATAGTAGAAGAAGCAGGCGATAAATCGTACTCGTTACGGGTGTTTTTAATACAACTTTGTTTCGATATTTTGTTGTATAGCCATACCAGGTAATGGATTGTGAGTAAAATTTGGGTGCTGTTATTTTTATATAAATGAAAGCACTAAAAATTATTATTAAATTGTGTAAATTATATGTAACCTTTGTGTCAATAGTTGAGAACTTGGAGCACTGCGACTTCCTGGCCCTGCGGAACATGGTGATACGGACGCACCTTCAGGACCTGAAGGACGTGACCAGCTCCGTGCACTACGAGAACTACCGCTGCCGCAAGCTGGCCGGCCTCTCGCACGACGGCAAGCCGCACAGGATCAACTCCAACAAGTAAGACTTACAACATTCTCAACCAATAATCATATTGCTCTTAATAGCAAACATATTAACTCTGCTCTAACAAACATTTTTTTAAGTAACTAAAGGTTAACCTGTTTCTCTGGTCTCAGTAGATCTTTTAATAAAATTATTTGAAACAGGCATGATTAGATCCAACAACCTATGTAGACAGGGTTGCTAAAACCTACTTATATTTAACAATATTCTAACATTTATTTATTTTGTTACTGCTGTCACCGCATTTAAGGTGACCAGACTTATATTTGGGATTTCATGAAGGATATTTGACATTTAACTCACATTGAAACTAATTGAACTGTTGTATTTGATGATCTTTTCATTACTGCATGTCTGGTCACCTTTAACATTAATTATTTTCTCTTAATACTGTCGCAGTTGTGTGCTACAGAGTTTTATTTTTTATTTTATTTGTATTCTTTAGATACATATTATTGAATAGCTCTGCATTCATATTCTGTGATTTATGAACGTTCTGTGCTTGGGCATGCAGAAATGAAATATTAATTGTTAATGTCTATCATTATACTCTGTTTCATGGATTATTTTAAAAGTATGTGTTAAAATTTTATCAAAGTAATTTTACTTTTAAAAATATCCATGATGTAATTCATTTATCATAATAACTTGCAGTACACGCGCTTACACGGTGGCATTAATAACAATTTATTCGTCGTTACATTCGATGTGTATAAACAGCGATGTCTGAACACTGAACTAATTTGCGTGTGTTACACTTGGCTGCACGCTGATTTCTCAACATAATTTGTGTAATAAGTACACGAATGTCGTGTAAACTGTCTTTAAAGGCAAATCACACTTACAAAAAATACGGGTCAGTTTTTAACGCTATACTGTTTACGTAAATGCGAGTTTCTCACTTCAAAATGCATTAAAAATGTTTAATATTCAAAGTAATGAATTAAGCTTTTGCAATTATACCAAAAAGAAAGGAAAAAAGTATTAATAAACATATGATACACATACGGGAAAAATTATCAACTTGTCATAAAATAATATAATTGCACCTTTAAAGTATTGTATGTAACACATGAGTGACATGAATATGAGATACGTAAACTCGAATTTATACAAAGGTCTAAATTCGAATTCATGTCTAAGCCTGGAAACAAAGTCCTTAATTTTGATTTTTGGGCCAGGATTAACGCTTGAGAAAGCGCAATAAAATAAATTTGACTCATAGAGAAAAGAATGTCATCTTGAAGTATGATTTGTTACTATGAATATTAAACTCATGTGTTAACTCACACTTCGTGTTGTCGTGTTCACTGTGTGTTGTGTTGTTACTGATGCCACTGTAAAGTGTTTGCGGGGCACAGCCATGTGTCTTTAACTTTGGTTGTGTTGGTGTTCAGTTTGTGCCCGCAAGGATTGATGAACAGTTTCATGACCGTTTGGTAAGTGTCGTCGCGTTTGACGTATTTACATAACTGCAGCTTGTACACATAGCACGGTGTTTATTGTTATCAACCATTTTAGTTCTTCAATTCTTTTATATATCAAGATGAAAAAACCTTAACTTTTTCTGCAAGCTGTAACTTTGTTGTAACTTGATTTGTTTATCCTTTGTTGAGTTTTGGTAATTACAATTTACGACTGCAGTATTTTGACGTGAAAATGAATGGGATACATAATCATACGTAAAATGGATAGAAAGTTAAAGCTTTCAGCCTTATTCTTTTAGTATACATGTAGCTTACAATGTATGTAGCTTTGGGGTTTTACAATATGCATGCTTTGCTTTATTTGTTCAGCTTTTTGTGTGTAGATATATTTACTATATTTAGTTTATTATAATACGTAACGTTAAAAACACAATATAAATACACAATTCATATTGTCTGGCATGTTTAATAAATTTATCCTGATTCTAGAAATTTTAATGAAGAAATTGCTCGTCAACTGTTCCCAATTGAGAAATTGGCCTAGACAAATTACCTGTCGTTCAAAAGTGACTTGTAATCTGTGACCCACATTTCACAATATGCTTTGGCCTCTTTTGTCTTTAGTCCATACAATAGTGACGTCTATCTTTAGACATTGTCTCTACAAATATGTGGAACAAAAGAATGTATTGTAGACGTTTTGAACCAATTTTGTATAGGCCCACGGCCTCTTTGCATGTTTTGATGTGTTATTTCTTTACTTTAAACTTGGTTATCTTGGTTCCTATAGTTTAATTTGCAATATTTGTTATTTTAATTTCGGTGTTTGTTCACAGGAATCCTTTGGCTCAAATGGAAGAAGAAAAGCGAGAACACGATCTTAAGATGAAGAAAATGGAAAGCGAAATGGAACAGGTACGTAGTTTGTTGTAATTTAAACAAAAGAATGGCAGGATTAATAGGTAACTTATTTAACCTATTAATTAGTACTTAAATAGTCAACACCCTAAGCATAACGTATCCTAATATTTGTGTTGATTTTTAAGTTGTTGTTTGCATCATATCCCGCTTATTAAAACTTATTTAAAAGTTTATATCAAGTTAGATTTTTTATGGACGGCTACAGAGAGTCCGTGACTTTAGTCTGAAAAAAAAAAGATCAGGATGGTTTTAGCAGTTTTTCGATCATGTAGTTCTGTATCGGATATCCCCGACGCGCATTGAAGACTCGTGTGTTATATAATATATTTTAGACGACAAACGGGACTTATTATATTATATCTTTTCTCCCGACGTTTCAACCGAGTTGCACCGACCGTGGTCACGGTAGACTGACGGACTGAAATATCGAATTATATCGCGAATAAGTCCCTATTATCGTCTAAAATATGTGTACAAGTCGCGAAAGTGTTATACAATGTCGTGTAATTCAGCGTGGCAATGCGGCCAGTCTCCTGGGCACGTTTCCCGCCATTGACGGAGATGAGGATATTTTTTTCGACGCTTTGTAAATGTGTAATTTTTTTTAGTTACATAAGTTTAGTTATAAATGTAGATATTTCTTGTTTTAGTATTGTTTCTGTTAAATAAAGTCTTTTTCTATATCGTGTGTCGTGTAGGTGTTCGAGATGAAGGTCCGCGAGAAGCGCGCCAAGCTGAAGGAGTCGGAGGCGGAGCTGGCGCGGCGGCACGAGGCCACGCGGCGCGCGCTGGAGGCGCAGGCGCGCGAGCTGGAGGAGCGCCAGCGCGCGCTGCACGCCGAGCGCCTCGCCTGGGAGCGCGACACCGGCCTCTCGCTCGACGACCTGCGCCGCCGCTCGCTCGAGGCCAACAGCAAGGAGTACGCAACATACCTTACCTATACCACACTGCTATCTTAAAGTTTTTTTTTTTTTTTATTGGGAAATCATCAAGTTTAGTGACCCCGCCCGCTGTGGGTGCAGCGGGAGGGAGTGTCAGAATTCTACTGACTAAAACCCACTATGTTCCTCCTGGAGCCCTTTGGGTGCCGGGGGCACGATAACTCTCACGAACGTCCCGCAGCACCGCACTCATCGCTGTCTTGTCATATGTTTGAAACGGAGTTCCATTCCAACGTAGTTCGATTCAAGCCGATTTTTTGTTACGCAACGCCATCTAGTGACATATTAAGTATACGAGAGTAACTTGTATTATGAGTACTGAAAACTGATTAACTTTCTAATATATTTCTAAAAACACACATATTACATATTAATTACATCCAGACACAGATCAAATGATCGTGTTCATCACTCAAACATTTGTCCTAGGTGGGAATCGAATCCACGAGCTCCGGTATAGCAATCAGGGCCACTAACCACAAGACCAACAGGCCTAAAAATGCTTTGAGGCAAACGATTTGATCGTCTTCAAAGATTCTTAAACATTGAATCAAATGAAAATATTTAAAAGCTGCCCCAGTGCACTTAAGGGTATATCGACTGTTAGCTTAAATTTTATAAAAACTTACTAGATTATTTTTAATAGTTTACATTTTATGGAAATGCTCTTGATTTGAAATTTAATTGAATGACCACTCAATCATGCCGAGAAAGTAGACTTCTATTACATTATTAATTTCCAACCATTTTCCAGCAAATTATGTTCAATTTTGAATAACAAATGCCTGCACGTATTATTTCTAATTCCTTTTATCGTCTGGTTTCCAGAACTGTCGACGGCAAGGAAAAGAAGGACAAGAAAAAGAAAGGTTTGTTTTAAACTCGACTACAGTGTCGTCGGCGTCGCACCCACCGTAACTCACGTGACTAACTCGCGGCGTGGTTGCCGCTGCACCATCGATCGAGTGACCGTTGTCACGGCCGACACTCAGCTAAAGATAATAACAAATTTTGGTATCGATTCAACTGAGGTCCGAGTACAAAAGGAGGTTTGATTCCTAGAATAGCGTTTTAAATATTAAAATTACGGAATACACATGCCTAGGCATGCAGCCTTTTTATTCGGCAATACCGAATTATCCGAGTAGCTTCGATCGATGATTTTCTAGTGCATAACTATAATGCTATATGAGATTTTGACCGCATTCTTAAAGCGCGGTCATCTATTTGATAACGAATCATACTCGATGAAATTATTTTAAAATGTCAGTTTACTGTGACTTTTCCTACATAATACCTGTATATTGTATTTTAACTCTATTCACTTAAAATAGATCGTAATTTCTGAATCTTCTAGAATTGACAAAACATTAGTTTATTGCGACTGTACATATCGTGATCTGAACTGTTTGAAAAACATAGATTTCATGATAAACCATTGTTTTGAAATCAACAGGATATGTCCTCGGCTACTTCTATTTGTCAACCTAACCTTGGGTTATAAAGTGCCATTTTCAGTGTTGTGACATGTAATTTTTATGTCACCAACACCATATTAATCAATAAAATTGCTTTTTGTCTTCTGTCTAGCAATGTGTGTTCACATTAAGTGTTAGTCTCACTGTTTACTACTTCAAACTTGTACTTTTGTATATTGAAGTCTCTGACTAAATCACTGTACTGGTGAATGTTTTGTTAGCATTTCTAAGTAGAAAGGGCAGTGAATTTCCCTTTTTCTCTATGATTACTTGTTATCTGAAAATTCATCGACTTTGATTGATTAAAACACCAAGTGATTAAAAGGGCATGTTACTGAGCCTAGGTATTCACAAGAAATTGTTTGATGTATGCCAAAAATATTGTATTTTACTATATTCTCGTAATTCTACTTCACATATTGAGATTTTTTACGTCATTTGCAGATTGGTCTTTTAAGAGTGTTGCAACTGGAACAGTAATGTTATGAGGACCACGGTCCGCACACGGCGCACTTAACTTATTAGTAACTGATAGTTGTATGAGCGTAGCATAATGAGACAACGATTAATGAAGACTACAGGATCTTATAACATTGTAACTGACATGCGTTGAGGATGTCAATACAAAATTTAACGAGTCTACATTGTATGAGATTACTTTTGTATGTATTTTATTTATAAGATTTTTCCATGACAAAGCATTTATTATGATAAGTGAGGCCTAATTTTATACTTCTTGTGTTTCCAAAGGTTTTTGTAAAACATATTTTATATGATTTTTTTTTATTACAAGCTGTCAGTAGCGTCTGATATAGCACAAACAAGATTACAGCTTAGTACTAGACATTTACGTCCATCAAGATGCCAAATAGCTTATAATAATGGTATACTTTAATCGAAGACGAATGTCAAATTCTTTGTATTTGTATTTATATCGTTATGTTTACTAACACTAGATAGACGACTAAATCAGTTACGTGATAGATTCAGCTCAAAATCTGGGTAAAGTTAAACATAGGCACTAATTCTTTACTGATAAATATAGCATAATATTACAATACACGATTATTGCTTTTATTTTCGTTATATTTATAAGTAGAGGGATAACCTTAGAGTTCATCTTAGATAATACACTATTCTAAATTTTAAAGTGAATTAGATATGAAATATTTTTTACTTCTATATAATAAAATGTAATAAGATTTGGGCTTGATCGATGCATTCATGAACCTTGGCTGAGGTTTGATTCGGCGTTTGTTATAACTATACAAAGTAATATTGTGCTTAGTGATATTAACATATGCTCATAGTTCAGTTGTGAAATAGAATCTAGCTCTAGCTAGTTGTTAGCGTTTCTTTATAGTAACGTGTAAGGGAATGATGTAAGGATCTCTCACCAACAATATTGACGAGCGCATGGAGCAGTCTAGTGTTATATACAACCTATACTTATTCATTATGTTGTCAAACTTTCATATACTTCTTTGATCGACTTCAATACATGCTATAAAGTTACTGTTGTTTTAATATCTTCTTAAGTCTTATATTCAACAATATATCGCTTATCAGTCTTATATTAGGTTATGTAAATAATTTGTTAGTCATTACTATCATACGAATAAATATATATTATCATTTGTCAGGTTATGTTACTAGATGACACGTAATTTATGAGACATGCATAATCTTTATTTAATCAGCATGCCATGTTTAAATAATTTTTGTATTATTTTCTCCACTACAGTATTGACTTCCGCGTTAAATTTAGTACTTTAGGTGATAAGATTATGCTTAATTTTGTATTTTGTGTAGGGTTTCGGCCCACTACCATACGGATCCTTTGCTTAGTCATTACGATGGACTTGTGATGTGTGTTGGGAGACGAAGGAAGTTCAGACGATGTAATATATTGTACCTTTAAATAAATATAAATAAATACGTAATATATAGGAGTAGATCGTTTTATTTTATACATTCATAGGCACCATCTGGCATCGGGGAACCGCAACTGATTGGGGTAAAGACAAACAAACATTTCTCGTATGAATTCTCCTTTTATTTGGTGATGTAATAGATCACGTACACAGTGTTATTACATTCGTCGACCACATCAAAATACAATCCATAAATTCACGAACAACCTCAAAATATCTGTTATGTAAACAACGTTACTACATCTAGATATATTATTAAATATCTTTGGCAGCACTATGGAAAATATACTTCTACTTATAATAATGAAAATGCAACTTCAAATATATTATAACAATCACAACAGTTTATCGACAATAAAACTTTTATACACAAAGTAACATTAAGTTGTTTTAAAGTATTCGATAATACGTGATTTAACTAAGACTTCTTCACTGAATTAAATTCTATCAAAATTAATTTATTTACATATCTATTATTAATCGGGGTTTTACTCCTTCATGGTAATCAATTTACACGTTACATGTAAGAGAATAATAGAAAATATATGTAGATAATATAATTTACTTTGCACATCATTTTATGTGTGTTAGACTTATTACGTAGGAATAATTTAATATGTTCTATTTATTGCAATTGTGTTGCGTCATATAAATAACGCGTGACAAGGAATCGTCTATTAGGCATTCAACTTACGGAAGCTCACTTTTTATTAGGAATTATTTATTAATTTTGTAACATAAATCAGCTACTAGTAATGTATCTACGCATGATAAGTGCAAAGAAATCGTTTTACATAATATTTTTTCTTACACCTAAGTTGTATCTTTGCGTTAGATTGCTCAGCATCGAGGTAGGTCATATTATCTTCCACAGGCCATATTTTTACTAACTAATTGAACTGCGCTTGAACCAATGTGTCATCAGCTGCTGTGTGATGATTCGCATATAGGCATTTGGTTTCAGCGGATGTTGCCTACTAATCTAATTAAAATAGAAGTTTCTCTAATGTCCTCTCGGTCAATGTTCCGAACTATATACCTTGTCTATATTTATCTTAACTATTTTGGTGTTCATTCGTGTTACTAAAGTTAATTACTATAAAAACTTTGAAATTAAAGGACGTTGTACTAAATCTCGATAAGTATCTTGTAATATCACAAATCACTGTATCGCTAAACTCTACTTATATACTAGTCAATAAATTATGATATCGTTAATGATGATTGTCAATTATTGTGTAATCACTATTATTGTTTGACAAATGAAACAATTCACGCGGAATATGTTTGTATTGGTGCTACTCGGCTAACCGCCCTTGCTACGCTGGAACTATTCTACGCGAGGAGGCACAATGGCACAGCTATTGTATTCACGACCTACAATATACGTTATCCGATGATACTATAAGCGATTCATAAATTATACCATGTATTCGTTCAATTTATACCATGAAATGACCATGAAGATGCAGTGACTGTTAATTGCACTGCCAAGAAGGGCTTCTCCACATACTGAAATCAAGCTTTTTTGTTGTTTCCGACAATGTCTAGTTTAATGAACACTTTCATCCCCAAATCCATCCTACATGCAGAATTGTTTGGCACAATTCTTCGAACAAAATATGATTGCTTTAGCGACATTTCATATAGCTTTGAATAAATCAGCTTTATATATTAGAAATAATCTAGAGCGTCTGCAATCTTTAATAGGTATCTTAATATTTAGGTGAAAGCAATCTCTTTAAACGTTTTCGCCCTTGATCGATCAAAATTGTCGCTTCTCTAAAATTAGTGAAAATCCTTAATAAACTTAATTGTTATCAACAGTCAAAGCAGTTTATGCTAATCTTTGTTTCTATCGTTACGTGGCCACATGTTCGATTCACAACTCTTCATTATAAAGCTTCGTCAAGCTCTTTACATTAGTTTAATAAATATTGTGGGTGACTAATCTAATCATTTCGTATTACAATTGAAACTGTCTTAAAGGTACATTATAATAAGTAACTAGATTAATATATTAGGACTATAAAATAACTAAGAAGGCAATAAACAAGATTAAAGATTAGTTAAAAGTAGTCAGTATTGTATTAGATAACAATTTCGTTAGATATAACTATAATATGAAAGCCAACAAACATTGCTCACGTAGTTAGAAAGAGTAAATGCTAAAAGTATGCATGAAACAAGCGAAGTGTTATATAGACCGGTATATAGTGAGCTCGAGCACAGAAGACAGGCACCGCGGCCGGCGAGACACAGAGTGCGTGTGCTGTCGGAGCGGTGGCAAGCGGTACACTACGGTTACTGTGAGATGTTGCACACGGTGGCACTTACACACTACTTACACAGTACGACGTACTTAAATCTGACAACTATCCATATGTATTGAATCACTCTAGGTACTCTCCTTGCTCTTACCTTGATCAGGCTAAGAAAATATTGCAATAATTATCTATCCATTTGTAACATTTGCTGAGTTAGTTATTCGACGATATGATATAAGCTTTTGCTCTGGTCCTAATTACTAATAAAATATTTTTATCGTGTAAATAAATATAGTCTACTGAACTGTCTGTACGGTATTTAGGCACGGTTATTATTATATTAACAATGAAGCTCTTACACACTAAATAACGACTTCGTCGTTCGTCTGTAGGCAGCTGGATCTAAAAACCTACAAACTGATATGTTAATTATTGCTGTAACTCATGAGTGTAGCAGCCGATGAGCGATGTTGCAGCATGCCGCGATGCGCGCTACATGCACGTCAGCCGTCAACAGAGACATTGCAAGCATGCGGGGCGCGCGGGTGCCCGCATTCTGCGCCGGCTGCCGGCCGTGGGTCTATATAACACTGTGTTTCTGGGCGACGTGGGAGTTGCTGAGGCAACCACCAGAGTCAATTTTCCCTCATCTTGACTTTAGACATCCTCTCCGTCGGAAAGATGACGTACGACATCCATTACTTTAACCACGGTACACACATGCAACACACATCTATTTGTTCCGATTCACAATCATGCAATGTTTACTCGCCGCACGGGCACTTGCATACGTTAATGTCAACATGGCCGTATTCTAATGTATGTACACGAATTCGTAGAAGGAGAAATGACTAAAATGCGATAACATCGAATGCAAGAGTAACACTGTGTCGTTTTGAAGTATAATGTGGTAAAGTAGCATGTTCTCAAAATAATTCCATCGACGCCAACAGAAAGTGAGGAAGCAAACGTGCAGAACGCAAAATAAAGTGCAACAGGATACGGACAGTGCAAGGTGCGCAGAGAAGTGGGTAGCTTAGGTGTAAACAATAGTAAGGACAATCAAGTATAGTTAGTAGGTACATAATAGATAAGAGATAGTAGGATTAAAAGTACTTATCGTAACAGGCTTAAGAGAGGGAAACTTAAAAAAATAGGCTTCTCTGTGTTGTTTACGTATTAATTGTAACAATGTGTAACATTATGAAAGTGTAACAAGTATTAAATTTATTGTACGATTTCACTCTTCTTAATTATTGATCACAAATTGTTCTATTCGAGGCATTTAATTATAATATCTCTGTAACAGCTTTGTAAAGGACTCGACTCTATTAATAGAATATATAGCACTGAAAACTACGATAGAGAAAATTTATATTAAATATTGTGGTGTTAACTTTGAAGGCTCCAGTTTTAACAACAATCGATTACATTAAACTATTTATTACTGTCGATCCACAGCCAAATGCGTCGCGTCCGCACGCTTGTTTGCTAGCATTAAGAGTAAAAATACTAAGATTTGAATAGATAAGACGCTTTGTGTGTCGCAAGTGCTCTGCAGAAACTTACTTAGTATATCGTACTGTCCATCTTATTATCACTAATATTGCTGCAAACAATACAATAACCGCAATTTTGCGCGAATTATTATCATTTGACAGCAAGGGTCGTCGGAGTGGTAGTACCACACGCACTGACATCTAACCGTGTGTAGGCATTTGTTTACAGTTACACACCATTGCGTGTGGTCCATAGGACCGGACCAAACTTGTACTTCATAAAACTGTACAGAATGCTATTCGTTGTGTAACCATCATTTATTTGCTTACCTATTTCTTTCCTGGTCAATTAACTTCTTCATCTAGATACTTACTATCTGTGTTTCGAAATTAATCAAATAGCCAATACTTGCTATTTAAAATCACAATAGACAAACCTTCAATCCACTTAAACTATTAGAGGCACCGTAGTACAGTTTTATGCGCACGAGTGTAGTGCCGGTTCGTCCGACCTAAGGCGACGTTTTGTTTTAAGACGTTAAAGTCTTTAAAACAAGAGGAAGCTGACCCTGGTCCGGCGCGCGTCGCCCTTGCCGCGCCGGCCCATGCCGTACTGTCACATGGCCGTGTCGGAGCTGCTCCCCCCCGGCTTGGCGTCGCCGCCGCCGCCGCCGCCCGCGTCCTCGTCCCGCGCCGTGCCGCGCCCGCCTGCGCTCGCGCCGCCCGCCGTCAGCCCCGTGAAGTCAAGGTTGTACTGTACCCCACAATGTACAAGTTAGCAAAACACCTTCTTATTCAATAACTCAAGTGGAAGAGAGTAATTGCTCAAGTGAAAATTACTCTTTTCTTGTTATTATTAATTCATATACCAGATCGGGTAGGCGTCGTTTTACGACTGTACAAACTTAAAACGTTTTTGACAGTAAACACCATGCTCTCGAACTAATACTGTCCTTTATAGAAGGACTCAGGTTAAAGTTAATATTGCAACAGAAGTTAATTCAGGTCAAATAATATTCCTCTGTGTTTTTGTAACTGAGTTAATAATATGAGTTAATATTATAATTTGATTGATTTTAAAGACGTTGGATTAATATTGTAGCAAAATTACTTACAGGAGAAAAACAACTGATTCACTTAAAGTTTGTATATAAACTTAAAGTGAATATTTAATTAAAATACCACACATATACTAATCTAAGTAAGTAATATAAGTTATCACTTGCAACATCACACCAACAACATTAAGATAGCTATAGGTTACACCAAACAATGCTACACTAAATCCACGGAATTAGTCAAACGTCAGTTTGTTAATATTTGCATTAAACACAAACTGACTTGTTAGAGAAAACCACAAGTCTGAATCCACATAAATACCTACTTCAACCATTCAGTACACTATTTTCACTCTTATATGTGGATGCTTTTTGTAAATTTGGCTTCCAATGCATAGGAACTCTCTCAGGCATACATAGGGAATACTGAAAATAATTGTAACAAAAAATACTTAAAAAAATTAGTTATGAAAAGCATAAAAGGATAGGTTCGGACAAGGAATATAAGACACGTATCTGTATCACTGAACATTTTACGCGATGAAGGAAATAGCAAACACCACATTGAACAAGATGTATTTAGCAGAATATTCTCAATTAAATGCAAAGATTATTTGTAGACTTAATGACAGTGGAATGTTTCATCTATACACTTGAGATGGGCATGTTCATTATTATTATATCATGCTGAGGTACACTACGATACACAGATACACATATAGATACGTGAGAATGTGTGACGTGATATACGTGTGAGGTGCGACATAGACAGACCGAGTCGTCCCTCGTCTGGGCGGAGGATTTGTTTATCGCTTTGTCCAGCGGAATAAGACCCTGGAGTGGACGGAACCACCCGGTGCATGGAGAAAGGAAAAAAAGATATATAAAAAAGAATACAACAATAAACAGTAAATAAAAGTGGGACTCTTCGTATTAAACTGTTCTATTACTATACGTTTCAAACTATTTTCTAATCAACTAATGAGGTTTATTCTTGATTTTTTTTTACAAGGAAATTGCTAAATGGATTCCACTAAGTTTTTAGTAGTTGGTGAACATAAATATTTTAATCAAGAATAAATCTCGTAACTTTAGTCACACTGTTCCATCGTTTTCCCGAAACTCTAACAATCACGAATGAAATAGAATCTTTAAAGTACTTAACAGGTGCAACACTCTGGTGCCTTTTAACCACTCCCACACGGGCCTCCCACGGCAAAGGTACCTAAGGAACATTACGTTCCAATGCACTAAAATCTTTAAATTTCCTAGAAAATTTACTAAACTGTCAAAAAGTGCGAGGTGTTGCTCGAAAAAGAAATTTAAAAATATAATTTTATAGTACAATAAATTGATGGAATGAGCGGTCACCTTGTTTGCGCAGTCGAAACATGTTGTGACGACTTTACTTATAACGTTCATAAGGTGTTTGGTTTCCTGTATCACGTTGTCTACTTTGCTGAAGGTGGCTGCGCGCCCCACCGTGGGCTCCTTCACTGTGAACTGTAGCTGCTGGACATACGTTGGGACCTTGTCTAAATGCTCGAGAAGTTCTTTTTTTGTAGCTCCCGCAGGTACCTTAAATATCATATCAAAACATATAAGAAAAACTTATTTAAGGCAAATTATCTTTTAAATCCATTGATGTCGAAGCTGCGATGAATTTACCTGATAAGAAAATTGTCGAACAATTTTATAAAGCCTATTGGCCTCCTCCGCGAAATATTCCGCTTGTGTGAAGAGGTCTTGTGTAGTGTTTAGACGGCCTTCACCCTTTGTGAATTGGTACATAGCGAAGGCCATGGAAGACATATTTTTTGCCCTGAAATTAGTAAAGAGATGATCAGTATTTTAGTGATACGTAAATTGATTTATTGTTTTGTCGGCTTACCTCTTCACAATGTCGTTGTTTTCATCAGCTGCTGCACCCTGCCATTTTTCAGTCTCGGCATCCATTTCAGAGGACATCATTTTCATTTCTAAACCAGACTTCGCGATTTTTGCTTGCTCATCTGAATCCAACCTTACTGCTTTTAGAGGTTTACTCGTCGTACCGTGTTTCTGTGAACCAAAATTGAACAAATAAAAACTATCAATCAACCTTCATCGAACACTCATACTGCTTAAGTTAAGTCAATTGGCGTTTAACCTCTCGCAAAACACTTATAAGTTTAAGGAGAAATTGGTAACACACTATCCATGTAGTGTGTTTTAAAATTACAAGAACAACTTATAATTTGGTAAGACAAGGGAAACGTACTCCAGGCCTCGGCAGACTGCTGTACTGCTGCTTGTCAGGCCGGTCGTCGGTAAGGTCGAGCAGCTCGCGGGCCAGACGCGCGGCGTCGGCCAGAAGCCACGCCCACATGTCCACGAACACGTCCAGGTTCTCCCGCGCCGCCGTGCTACCCGGGTGTGCCGCCAGCGTCCGCGCCGCCGTCACCACTTGCGGACCGTATATCCTAAGATTTATTTCCGCGAATTTCGCACTCACTTGTAGAGTTTCTGACATCGCTATATGCCTTAGTAGTTTGCAAACCTGTAATAAGTGAGTATGAAATTAATAAACTTTGGTTTAGTGATTTTGTAGTAATATTAAGATTCTGGTTACCTCTATTATGTGATCTAATTGTTCATGGAGCCGGCTGGCTATACTGTGCAGTCTCTCTGATTCTCTCTCACCACAGGAACTAGCTGTAACATTTGGTGAAATGTTTTGAGAGTTGTCAAACTTATAGTTCGGAATAGAATAGAGTTAAAGCTATGTAGCTGAGACTTTGTTAGAGCATGATGTAATGCAGAGGTGCAGTGCATTCAGAAAATATGTGAGTATATCGGTAACATACTTTTTTTGCAGTATCTGGCTGTGGATGCTTTTAATCACGGTTCGGTCGAAGCAACCGAGGCATAGACAACCCTTTAGGTAGTAGATGAAAGTCCGTGGCTGGCCTAGTACGGGACATGCAACCCTTGCGAAAAAATATTGTTAGTATAATTTCATATTTATACCTGCTTGTTTACCTATATATGCGAGGTCGGAGGCAAGTCTCTTCGCCTCGTCAGCGAGGGGGGCGAGGTCTCGCGCCTGATCGCGCGCTGCAGCGACTAACGCGCGTTCAAGGTCGGAGGCAGCACTTGTAGCACCCGTACACGCGCTCTCCAGGGCCGTCGCACTACCAGTAGCACCTTGTTCTTCCTAGATCATGTTCATGTTCTCTTTAAAATGTTGATTAAATCGACTGTTTATAAGAGTAGTGGTAACTTACCAGAGATACGGCGACGGCGACTAATCTTTCTAATTCGTAAGCTATTCTTTCGGCGAGCGCTAGTATTCGTTGCCGATGTTCGTGCGACGTGTACGCGGAGTCTGTGAAGTCGTGAGTGCGTTCCACGAGTGCTCGGAGTGTGGAGGCGAGGGATCGTCTCCTCGTGACGTCAGCTCCGCCACGAGCTCGCGCCGTCCTCACTTGCCCCGTCAGGCCTCGGAGAGCGCCCAACGCTGTGCCCGCCTCCCATTGCGCAGCCTAAACATATGCTTGCAATGAGACAATGCAGTTACGGTTTCAATTATATCATATCACCAGCTCCTTACCTACTACTCCAACCTAGGACCACTAAATACGTGTTTTTAGCTGAATAAAAGTGAATAAGGTTTTCAGAATACTTCAATAAAGGAAAATAGTAAGTAGGTTCTACGTCATCTAGCAAGCGTTAGTGACTATCACATTTTATATCTACGTCAAATTCTATCGGAATATACTTACCTCTTCAGAGATTTATTAAGAAGCCTATATATCTACCTAGACATAAAAGTTATACGTACCAACCCCGTTAGTTCTGTAGCAGGAAGCTTAGCCAGGCCTTTATCGCTAAGCTGTTTCTAGCGTGATTGTTAGCAGATTATCTCATCATTTTTAAAATTGTTTTAAATCTTTAACCTTTACATACTATTACTACTTTGTACTTATAATTACAAGTGCTCTTTACTTAAAACTAATCAAGATATCTGAATGCTTCCTCAATCAAATATTCGAAATATTATCTAGAATAATGCAGGTTATCTACCTATTGATGGAATAAGAAGACGTTATTCGACTTACCGATGAATAATGTCTTTATTGAACAGAATAAGAGAATAGTAAAAAAAATACAATAAAATATTAAAATTTTGGTAGATAATAAGAGAAAAATGAGGAAGCAAATTGAACACTAAAAAGGACCAATACGAAAAATTAGGAATTAAAAAATAAAGCATAAGGAAAGTAAATCTAGGTACTTAGTGCTTAATACATTAACAGTTTCTTACTTAATATTGAATGCACGGGCTAATTGGTGCTAATAAATTTATACCTGTTCATGACTATCCGAGAAAGGTTTCATCTACAAGAAAAGAAATAAAAGTGTTTATGTTTAAGAATATGGATTAGAAAGAGTCGCAGAGTAACTGAGAGAGATATCGCATTAAGGAGACAAATAATATAAGCGCAATTATCGGAAGATCATAACACATTATTTACAAAACTTACCTACTTGGTAATATTTTAGACTACCACATCATAATAATATACCTAAAGAGGTTTCATAATAGATCAAATTAAAAAACAAATAGTTTTAGAAATGGTGATGTCTACTTAAACTTTAAGCTTCGGTTTAGGTCAAGCTATAAAAATATTCTCAAAGAAGTATTTAGCGATAAAATTGAAATTGGTCTTTAATACACTATAAACCTCCCGTACCTAGACATTTAGGAAAGCTGTAAACCTAAGTTATAAAACTTCTCTTCTGAGCTGTAGCTTTGATTTCTTTTTCAATATTAAATAAAAAAACATAAATACGAGTCCTATAGATAAACTTTTTAAAACTACTTTTTTATCTAATTATTTAGCCACGTTAAAGGCCTATGGGTGGCTTGAATTCTGACGCCAAGTTGGAAATAAACCTTATGATAAGAAGAATAATATTTAAAATTTATTTTGCCTTAAACTATCTAGTTTATATTATATTTTGTCGTAAGTACGCCATATTTACTACTAGTACAAATTAAGGCTGATATTACTAATAATTGGGCTCTAAGTCCTAACAAACAACAAGCTGAGATGGCGAATCAAACTCGTTCGTACCGAGACCCGACCACCACGTCTTAAAGTTACACATATTATTGCAGTTATGGAAGACAGACGCCGCTCTACTCTGTGTAGTGCACAGTAACGCTTCAACAACTGTCAAAATAGTATGTACCTACTTCAAAACTATCCAACTTACTGATCCTGTAAAAAGCGACGGAAATCTATTAAAGTAGAAGAGTTATTTCGATATGTAAGAACCCTTTCACTATGCCATGAATCACATGATTGATGATAGTCATCGGACTAACAAAAACACAGGCTCCACAGTAATGAAAAATCTTACGTTGACACTGCGACACAAATGTGGGACACAAAGGTCTTGACTGTTCACATTGTGACAATCTCTTTGTTTGCTATCTCGTGTTCACACACGTACAACAGTGTGTGGAGTAAACTTTTAGCTTAGTATTAGAAACATAACTTCGTGGGGCAAAGAAGACATGGACCGGACACTGTATTTCCTATTTAGTTCGCTGTACTGAGCTATATAAGTATTAGTATTTCGTTGAAGGAACCGTTTCAATTAATTGAAGATACTTTCTTAACTACTACTTTTCAAAAAGAAATGTCGATATCATACATTTAATTTGTATCATTGTTGTTATATTAGGTTTTAGGGGCTGTAGTAGTACTGTCCAAAACGTCATCACGCCACGGTTTATCTAGTTATTAGAAATACGTAGATAACCAGATACTGTAAGTGTGTAAGTGTAACGCGTCTGGCGATGAGAAGACTGCCCATCGCGATAACGCCTCGATCTGTATCGCAGCATCAAGTCTACTCGATATACAATCGATAGCATCGTTTTTATATTACGTTTCAATTTGGTCTTCTATAGAGGAGGTCTAATGTACTATTTACTGAGATGGAAGTACACGGGAGAATATAAACTTTTTCTATCAACTCGATGGCATTAATTATTTTTTAATTTTGTCGGCCCAGAAATTTTCGGGAACAGCGATCATGAGAGTATCTATGGTATATGGGGATGCGTTCATGAGGTCATTTATAGGTAGTATATAGGAATATAGGGTACATGCTAGAAAGGAAGGTAACTCTAAAAAAATCTCAATTACCAAAATAAGTACCTAAAATTTCATTGAAATCCCGAGAATAATACCAAGTTTACTAACTGTATATATTCTAATGCGCCATGCGGAACCAGGTAACTTTTGCAGCATAATGTTTTTGTCTCTTAGCATAGATAGAGCTGGTGTCGCTATCTGTAATTCCGGTTTGTATCGCGTATCGCGGAAGCCGGCCAAGTGCCTCTGGTTATAATTATGTATAAGTAATACTATTAGATTATCATGTTACACCTTCACAATATTTGTGAGGCTACTAGTGTTGTACTTATTTTTAGTTATTGCTTAAACACAACTGCTTATGTTTTTTTCAGATTCTGTAAAATCATTGTTGTGATTACTAATTGCTATAAGAAAAAACTAACTATTCGTTAGTAATCCAAGCTAATTTTTGTATTGATTTTATATCGATTTGTTTTTATCTAGTTACATACGCATCTATTATATCAGCAATTTTATTCTTATTTGAATAACTAACAAGGATAAAGGTAGAGTTCCTTCCTCAAGTAAAAGGTCTATCTATTTTTACGATATAATAAAAACTTAGCATAAAGGGAGCTTATGTCTTGGAAGAGGATATGGGCTACTTTCTCCGCTGGGTAAGGAGTTCCTGTGGGATATGGAACGGAATATTATTTCCTTTCAAACGCGAATGTTATATAACAGTCTTGAATACCTACTATTCAGTAGAAGAAAATGTTTTGGTAAATATAAAAGATTTTTTCTATATAAGGTGAGTAAAAACTACACTTCATTCTCCGTACTCAATGTTTATATATGACTGTAGTTTTACAGAATATGTGTATCGTACTAGATACATACATGTAATAGCTTGCGTGAACAGAATATATGGCCAGCAACACATTCTCGAATCCTGATCAGTCCCACGGGATTACCCGATGCCAACAATAGTGGCTGTAGTCATGCATTGTGGACATTATTTACTGCTGTTATTGTTAGAACAACTGAGCTCTGCGATTTATACTCTAATCTACAACGTGTTTCGGAAGCCGGCCATTTAAATATCGCGTATGTACGGAAATAAACAAATCTTGAATAAATAGGACTTTCTCCAAGAAATGCAGTCGTCCGGTAAACGAGCCATGCCAATGTTTTATTTTGAAAAATGGCAGAGAAGCGGTATAAAATTTGACCGAGGTTTAAAACAAAAAGGCTTAATGTTTAACACGATGCATATTCACGATGTGGCCTCAAGATTCTATACGCGATTTGTACAAGAATAAACAAGAGACAGACGCGTATCTTCCTATTGCAATATATGACTAAAAGGTAACTTAAATAATGTGTTATTCAGTAAATAAACAAACTCAAACAAATCTATTGTCGGAAAGGAAAAATAAGGGTCACTGGCGACAGTAGAATGGACGTCCACAAAGAAACACATTTTATTTTGGTGTCAGTTCATGCTGCTACGTTATTTTGTTGTTCGTTTAAGGTGGACCTTTAGAGCAGTTCTAAAAATCCACCAATTTAAGCAAGTTTTCGGCTTGAAATTCGAAGAAAATTCTGCTGTCGTGTAAATTACGTTAGTGCCGACTTAAATAAGCCCTAGATATTTTGGAGTTAGTCTACTCGTTTTAAAACCGACTCTTATTATTGATGCAATATAAATCAATTGTTTAACTTTTGCTTTATTAAAGTTTAGTGGGAAGGTTGTAATCAAAGGAGTGCGGCATCAAACCTCGTGTGACTGGTCGTCGTGTCCTGGTAGGCCGTCTCTCACGACGTAGTGGATGAGGTCCATGGCTCGTCGCATCTGACAGAACACGGTGTCGCGGTTCTCCCGCGCCGACGCGCTGCTCGGGTGCCGCATGCACGTCTGTCAACAAAACACGATCAGCAAACAAACTAGCTTCAAAGAAGTGCGTGGCTAAGATCCCTTCATCTCTTAAAGTACCCTTGCGGTAGGCCCCAGGCCTTAAAATGCTCACCGCACCATTTTTATTTCCGTAAAAGACGATTAATTTTGACAAAGACCTATACAAAAGGGCACACGTGACTATAACGTTAACTACCTACGAAAGTAATGAGTGTGATTACACAAAACCAGTGTAAAAGTTCAAAAGAATAAAAGTTTTAAAGTATTTAACTTATGCAAATAACCTTTTACAGTACTATGAAGTTTATTTAAAAAAGGACCACGTACAGCAATCATGTATTTAAATAATCCAAGCGACGGTATGGCGCCTCTATCTGCTGTGGTTTTAACAATTGGAATATCGCAACTGCATTTGCATGCAGGTCGCAATCGCTCAACGAATAATGGCTAGTTGTCAGTCACAATCGGCCACCTTTTTGAGGTGGAATTGGTGCGAACAATATTGCCCAATATTGCTCGCATAAATATCTATTGGGAAACCACAGCTTAATTGGAATTCAGTGAATTGAACAATAAATAAAAGCTGTTTAAATTGTTTTTATTACACTTGGTAAGTTTTATGTAGTTTCATTGGGTTAATTATTTTATTTAAATTACATTTGTTGAAACCCTATTTTGCGATTTCTGCGTTAATACAAACAATTTTGATAGGTAGTATACTCCTCACTTGAGTTTACTCTCCACTGGTTCAATATAGACTTTAACGTGATATGCCTGTCTCTACCTACGAGTAGGGCACTACCTACGTATATGTTCACTTTGTCGAAGTTTGCGCATACTTCTCTCCCAGTCGCAGTTAGTCGAGGGTGTCGGAAACTGCGACGTAGGTAGCAAGCAGCTGCAGTTGAGGACTAAACTGTTTCACACTCCGTCATTATAACAACTCACTATTAAATTTTACTACTAGCTATATTAAATGGTGAGTCATAAAACAAAAATATAATAAAGCCCGTAAACAAAGAAAAATAGTTTGATGAAGCGAAGAATTTTATCAATGTCATACATCTAATATAGAGCGGTGGAAAAATGAAAAGTCTTGTAAAATATGTCATGTGAATGGCTGGGGGAGGCATCGGCGTGCGGCACGCTCGCGGCTCGCCAGTCGCCGGGAAGCGCTGACAAATTGCTGGCTTTGCCATCACAGCCCACTGCGATTGTTCACTCACCCCTCTCTACCACTTGACATAACCTGATAACTTTAAAAATGGCGCTTTTTCGAACAAAACTGTTTGTTTTACGAACTTGCTCATATTTGTAACAGTTAATCGTTTTCTTAAGTCGTGCCGTATGTCCGTTAGTCTTGAACAGACATCATGGCGTGAAGTCCATAGGATAGACTTACTCTACACAACAAATAAGATCATTAACTGGATAATGGCAGACACGTTAAGCGTTTTTGCCGAGTTGGCAAGCGAAGCGAGACACCTAGACAGCTCTTAGTCCTAACAAATACACAAATGGTTGAGATATTTATTTCTTTACTTTAGCTAAGAGAAAAATAGCTATCTCAATGAAGATGTTACACTGAACCTATACTACCTATGTAACCCGCTCATTTATTTCAGTTACAGTTAAAATCAATTTATAAAATCTTTTTATTTTGGTAAACATTTCTATAAGTCTACATGGTTATTCAGAGGTGCATTTATGTCTTTGTTCATTATTCTCTGCAAATTATCGCCGGAGGGGAGCACCCTGTTTATAAAAGACTTCTGGATATGATTTATCTCTGTAAGCATGAATAGCATTTCTACTAATTTAGACAAACGATTAAATTGTATGATATTTTACTGACTTAAATACGAAATGTTTGTATAAGTAAAATACGCGTTTTATAAATATACATAAGTAGGAAACATCAATCGTGCCTACCAAACAGTGTGCTTACGATTGCTGACAAAAGAAAACCATAATTTCCCCATGATTTAGAGCTTGTTATTGGTATTGTCTTAAACAGTTTTGACTATAAAATTGTGTGAGGAATGGGCGACCATAAACTCTGATGTCACAAACAATGCATTGTGGTTCCGAATTGGGTTGGAAACCTACATAATTGATAGGACGAGCGGCGACCAAGCGACAGGGCAATTTACACCACCCGTACCCGTGAGAAAAAACGGACAGTCACTGGAAATGTATTGTCAAAGGAGTTCGATTAGGGTCCTTATTTGAATTTGTGTTTTTAATGAAATTACATTTCATCCGCTTGAGCAGTCAAACAGTGTTCATTCGAGAATATTTTAGACGCAATACGTATAACGTAGGTTTATATAGGTGTAGGAAAATTCATGACTTGAGCTTACAGTATTTAGCTTCACACTTGTCCACAAAATACCTGATTTGATTCTACATTTTGGCATGTAGATTTTGACAAGCAGTTCTAAAGTTTAATTTTACAAGTATCATATTAAATGGAAATAAATCTTACTTTTGAGGAGGTAAGGAGCATAAGCGTGGAACGTTCAAGAACATTCCTGGCGGCGGCTACTTGTGCCCTTCGGCGTTCGTCGCGCAGGTCCGCGCGTCGCTCCGCTGTCAGCCGCGCCAGCTCCACCATGCCTCCGCCGAACTCCGTGAAGGCGCGCACAAACTCCGCGAAGTTCGACACTGACTCCAAACGGTCCAGCGAACGCGCCACCTGCGGGAAATGGAAACTTTGGAACATCTTGGCTAGAAATTTTGTAGGACGTAAGAGAAACAATTGGGATGCTCAGGGATTAAAATTTTATTCTTGTTCTAAATGTATTTAACAGCGATAGTGTATGATAGCTTTTGAGTTTGGTTTGCCTTTCTTGCTAGAGTTATGTATTTGCTAAAAGTAGGTACTCATTATTTAAATATCTCTGGTTAATTCAGTAAGAATTCCCCTTCCCTTGAGTGCCTAACCTTACGTAAGTGTGTAGGTAGATATTATTAGGCACTAGGTTCGAAACGGAGGCATGTCATCTGTTTAAAAGTCATTCAGGTCGTGCGACCATTCTGTATAATCTGACCATTATATGGAATTACCGTGCGACTTTAATAATGTCTGTCGTTTCTCTTATTTTCTAGTGTCGCGGATAAGGGTCAAAGTACTTTGTAAATTCTCGAGTAAGTAGTATTGCTATCAGCTTGACATGTGACAAATTGTATGAATTTAACATACAAATTCAGATTATAATTTGATTAAAAAAATTTGCAGGGTTACCTTGTCTTTAGCGAGCAGTAGTTGCCGTACGACGACCATGTCTGCGAGGAGTAAGACCCTCGTGACGGCGGCCAGCAGAGCGCGCGCCGCCGACACCATGCCTGTGCCGTCGGCGCCCGCGCACACGCGCTCAATAGCACGACCTAACACAACAAACAACAAGACATTAGACACGAGAATAATTTTCAATACAAAAGGAAGTACTTTACGAGGTGTAAAGTTTTACACCAGTAAACATTTTAATAGTTCTCAGTACATTGTGTTTAAACAGAAACTGAAAATAAATGCGCTCAAAATCGATTCTCCTATTGATACGCCACATCGGTAACAGTACACAAACACCGGCGGGAAGTCACAAAAGCTAAAGCTATTCAAAATTGTTAACAGGTACTTCAGTACATTTGTTTCAACATTTCTGCCAACAACGAAATCAATTCCAAATAAAATTAATTGGAAAGCTTATATTCGCTCGCTACAGTTATCAATTTATTACGTTAATGTAATTTATAATAGCAACGACTTGGCAACAAAGGCGGTAGACGGTATGAAAGTATTAAATTCCCGAGCCTTACTTATTACCTAACTAGACAGTAGAAACTCTAGGTTCGTGTCATCATGTAAATGGTACAAATCGTAGATAGCGATCGTAGGATGCATACAGCCTTCGACTAACGAGCTTCTGACGACCAGAGACATTGCTATCTGCCAGCCGACATGAATATCTTACGATGCAAGATGACCGTGTAGTGGCCGAACTAGCCATACTTATTAAGTCATGTGATGTGTGTTCATTACCATCCCGGTTTTCCAGCAAATTGACCATTGGCATCAGGATATATCTGCCTCTGCATTAGGTTAATGATATTATGTAGGTTCAATACACTATTTACATGCTGTGTGTACGCACACATACGTGTTGGATTTTCCTTGCTGGCAGATTACAATATGTAAACGAGTTCATATGACAAAGCAGTCGCGCTAATTAGCAGCATTCTTGTAGTGCTTACCCCGTCGCCTGTATTTGTACAGAGTCACAAAACGCAGGTGCGCCATTGTTGTTTTTAATGAGCAATTTGCTTAATATATTAGTATTTAGTGCTTTCAGTGTAGCAATTTAGCTCCGCTGTTACCGCGGCTGCATAATTAACTGTTTTTGCCCCGAGTATAAAATGTAAAGTGCACTGTAGCTAACTTGGATGTAGATGACGGTAATGATATTTAAGTCAGATGAAAATGTGGAAGTGGATAGTAAATGTGGGTTGAAATTAGTTTATACGCCGAGGGATCTAGATTAAGATCTTTACATAAATCATAGTGGAAGGTTGCGGCGGGGTTTATACAGTGCAATCAAACGTGTACGTGTTTTAGTTCGGCGGGCGTGTAGCGTGGGTATTATGACAGTGGGGTCGTCTGCCCAACTGTTCCCAGGGCCATCTTGCCGGTAATAAAGGTCCTTCTATCCACTGGATTATTCAAAAACTTTACACCCTGTCTATCGAACAACTCACCCATATTATTGCTACGGACAAGGCTCTATTTCGCTAAGGCTTACCGAAACCCGCTGATGGTATTGATCCTGCTCATTATTTATTACGTATTGCAATACTTTTCAGTTAAATAGGTTAATGGCGCAGGACATATATAATTCACAGAGATACGAACCTACATGTTCTAAGAGTTATACGACATTGTATTATTGTATACCTAAAGCGGTTTAATATTTGGTTGTACTTTTAAATTAAAATACTCTGTGCATTTTGCCAGTCATTAAAAACTTTAATTTTATTCACTGAACTTTTAATGTTTCTTGATTAAAGCAGCATTTTATAGCAGGTGGAAAATGGCAGGTTTCGGCTATTAAACATTCCATTATTTCTAGCAGAAAAATCGACGAAACGTTTTAAGGGGTGACGTAATAACGTTAGTAGTCTACAGATATCGGAAAACGATATCCACACCTAAATGAAGACATTAACATTTGCAGAAAAACCGGTTGGAGAACAAAATCTCGTTCAAAATTCGAAAATCCTTCGGAAATCGCTCATGGTCGATTGGACCGGCAATCGAGCTTAAATGAGATTAATATAGGGGATCAGAATGTGGCTCCACGGATTGGAGCACCTACATCATATAAGTTATTTTATCGATGACACTTTCGCGTTTAATTTTCGCCAGGACTGACCCTATTTGGGCCGTAGACCGTGGACCGTGGACCTTTACTTAAATAAATCCAACGAAAATGAAAATAACCACAACCGAAATGGTGTTTTTGTTTTTTTAAAGTAGGTCGTGACGTAATACAATTGGAGTACGCTTTGTTTATGGGAAATTAGATTTAAAATTAACATTTCAATGGCTGTTTCTTTAAAATTTCCCAGTCGTAATATCGCTCATTTTGAACGTAGATTAGATACAAAATTTCGTGTCTCTTGTTTTGTTTTGCAAGAAACTTTATTTTGAAAAGGTAAAGAAATTAAACTATTGTAACAAAATATCCAATAGGGTATTCATTTAATATATGTATGTGCAGGTAATAACACTTTAACTATCTAAATCCAGAATAACAGTCGCAGTTACAAACGATAACAGTGTTGTAATGTGGCAATTATGTAAATTGTAGTCAAATTATTGTTATTGTAACACCCGTAATACAGATTCAACAATAAATGAAAACTACCACATTAAATGGCTGGAGGTGCGTTAGTCTTGTCAAAAGTGTGATTAAACAGGAATAACTTTCTAAGAGTTTGATTCAAAAGTTATCTAAACTGTTAGGTAGAGCCGTAAATTATTTACATGAAGTAAATAACATTTTCTTCAGCCAGGATGCATCACTTGTAAAGCCATCGAATCGTCACAACGTATAAATCCCTTATAATAGCGTAAGCAGTATATTTGGAAACTTTTACAAAATATAAGGCAGATACAAATAAGGTACAACAAAATATCACAAAAAAAAACAATTTTCTATTCCGAGGGAAATCCAATATACCGGTAAACGTTTTGTAGTTTCACAAAACTACAAACTACAGTCATCACAGTGATTAAATCATAAATGGCTGCGGCAACAAAGTACTGGTCATCGACAATAATGCACAAGTAATAATAGGTTAGTAGCTCATGGCCTGCAAGTCACAGACCGGACAACCACTTTTACTGAAGTTTACAACTTTCCTAGCACGATAAGCTATTACGTAAAATATAAAATTCACATAATTTTAGCAAAAATTTGTAGGTTTTACTATCTAAATAAAGTTTAAATAAAATCTACAGTAATTTGTAGATACCACACCCAACTCTACGAGCAATAGTTAATTTTAAAAGCTTCATTTTGTAAAACAAAAGAACGTGTACAATTCAAGCACGTACAATCTAGGCGATGTTTTAACACTAAAATTCTGTAGCTATTTCATCTGTTGTTTAACAGTAAAACAAAATGTTCATTGTGATTTTTGTGTGTGTACTGCGCTAGATTCACACGCAAGGTTTGTCCAACGGGTGCAGGCTTAATTGCGTGTCAACATGCCGCTTATTGTTAAATTGACCGCTACCTGGCATGAGTGGGTTAACTGATAACTCTCCCGTGTATAACTATACACACGATAACTTTGTTTTTGAATGCTTTCAGTGGACAATACTGGTTTTAAGCGCGTATTTATAGTCCCAAAAGAGTTGTTTTATTTTGTTAGCTAGCTTGTTTAGCTATAATAGTAAATGTTGTGAGCTTATGTTTGTTTAATTGTTTTACAAGAACAATGGTAAGCGTGGTAGAAAAACTACTGCAAATTACCTACAAATAAAGAATTAAGAGTTGCCTAATTTTCAGTTAAAATAAATACGCATAGACTTTTTCAGGTCATCCTTTTGGTATGCTCGGGCACTATGGAACAATTAAACTCCACTCATATATTCAAATCGCCGGTTTTGCGTATAGACTGCACCATTACAAAGCCATCAATTGTTTCATTGTAATATACCGCCAACTATTCCGAATAATTGTGTTGCAGTGTTACTAGTCGATTCATTTATTTATAGCGGCCGCCAATGCATATTGATTTAATTAATCGATACTAGCGATATTGATTACTGTACTTCGCGAAACAATGGAGTGACATTTCTTTGTACTGAATCGGTTAACATGACCGTAGGCCACTGCAGTAATTTAGTAAACGGTATCGGCAATTATTTATTAATGTTCATATACACCACTGTGTTATGAAACGATAAAAAATAGACTTTACTCGTAGGTTTTTAAGACTCATTTTACTTTAAACTACAAAATAAGCAGCAAAACATTAAGCCTATTTCTATGAGACGTTTCCTAAGATTGACCTTTCATGTGTACTAAAATCAAGTAGCGAGAAATGAATTCCTCTCTAATAGAGTAGGCTATTTCGATAGGTAGATACCTACGTTTCTATCCTCCTCATCAGTCAGTTAATTGGCGCTGAACGACCGAGATTTATTCGAGCTAAAGTGGTCGGAGGCATCAAGTTAATTTTCAGTTCGACCTGAAAGAGGAATGGGCTTCGACTATATTTGTTTCGCCCAGTTGCTTGGAAATTGAACTAGGCCATTTGTTAATTTGATTAGTAGAAATAGATGCGGTTCAGCGGTTGGCACTTTTGTATACAATACAGTTTATTATACAACGATTCATCGTTGAGCTCTATTATTTTGAAGTTCCTAATTTAATAATAGTGACAAATGTCAATAAGCTTCAAATTATTTCATCTATTAATGGATTTCACTCAATAATAATTAAAAGTAATCATCCTCAAATGTGTTCCTGAAATAATTATATTATCTTTAGGGCATTTATTCATTGAAACGGGAATTAATTTTATCATTAAAATTTGTTGTTCCGCGTTAATTTAAACATTGCTTGAACCGCGCATAAATTTCACGAGTGGTCGAATGTGTAAAACACTTGTAAGTATAATTAACGTTATTTCAGTGACAATAAAGTATAGTTAGGTTAACTGTTATTTAGGGTAAAACCCTCAAAGTTGACCCAAATGTTTAATCAAAATTAATGCTGTCAATTGCCTCTGATAGTGGGATTAGAATCGTCCTAATTAAGATGCACGGTGGCGACCCCAAGTTTATCCGTCCTAACGAATTATGAGTTCGTGACTCGAAATCTAATTAAGTTAATATCACACATGCTGATGCTTTTCATTAGAGACGTGATTCAAGCAATTAAATTACAACGCATCGAAATTCTTTAAAAAAATATTTCTTAATGAAAAGGTTGAACAAATGAAGTTTTAATACCAGAAAAGTATTTATTTTACTCTTAAAAATGGAGCACAATATGTCATGGTTGCTTTTCACTATAATTACAGTATTACAATTGCGTGGACAGTATAATTTCTTTTGTTTAACTATCATATGATGTAGAGCATCTCATAACAGTAACGACAATATTGTGGCCATTACGTATGCTTTTATGACTGTTTGGCATGGTGCCCTCGTATTGGGGTTAAGGAAAATTGAGACAAGTCGTTAAATCTTCCTAACACTTATGAAACCCCCGAAAATTCTCGGGACAGGAAGCTATCAGGAAAATTGTGTCGCCAGTGGCATAGATCATGTTCCATATATGTATGTACGTTGTACAGGTTAAGGTTGTGTCAAAAATGTTTCTTTTTTATGTCCGCATAAAGTTTAGTCTAGTGGATTTGGGGATATTGAATTTTTGGACTCTGAGTAATATTGTATACTAACTCCTGCCCGCACGTCAAAGTACTCTATATACCTACTCTAAATTGTGTCCTTTCCAAATTTAACCAAAAAAGCCGTGAAAAAAGCAAACAGATAGAGTTACTTTCATTTATTATATAATGATGAAAGACTTTAATAGTTAATTCCTAAAAAACATGACGATAACTTTTTAATAAAATAAAAAATTTAATTCGGTTCCTAGTTCAAGAGATTTTATAGTTATTCCAAAAAAAATACGATAACTTTTTATACTATAAAAAAAAAAAAATTTCTTTGTTCAAGCTAAGACGTTGTATTATTAAACAGAACTTTAACTAGAAACTTCCACAGGCTTGTTTATTGAGCAGCGATACAACGTTGACTCCGCATGTAAAACTAATAAGCTACGAATTTAGGTAACTATTACTAAGTCTAGGATTATTAAGACCAGCTCGGACAAACCAATTTACCTAAATTGTATTGTTTAGAAACGTTCCAATCGTGTTGCACAAATTAAACTAAGCGTTCAGTATTATATGCTAACAATGTTTCAGAAGTATGTTGTGGGCTGTGGAATATGTGCCTAATTACTTACGTATATTATATGCGCATTAATTTGGTGTATTAAAATAACTTCGATACAAGTTTGGTTTACTGTTTACGAGTTTACGCGTCGCATACAATGCCTCGTTTATGTATGTGTGTAATATATGTAAAGCACGACTTTATTTAAATTACCGTAACTTAAGTACCTACAATAAAAGTAGGCCAAAAAATGTTTTTTTTTTTGTAAATTTAAATCAATAAAATATTTGCGACAAAATCTAGATTTTAAAATAACTATTTTTTAAATATCTAACTTCCTGTAATTGATAAGAAAAATATGGAGAGAAGAGTCGTGACGGTTACCACGAGAAAAACTTGGACTTGGACATCAAACAGTTTTCTCAGCTATGGAACTTTTATAAACCAATGTAAAAGATTTAGGGAAATGATAAATACGTGCATACATATTTCACATTTAGTATTAGCACAGTCTAAATGTGGTATTAGCGTGTACAGTAGTCTCGTGTTTATGAAACGGAGCCGAAGAAGCCATAAACATAAATTTACTCGTAAAACGTTTATCTGTACAGACTTAAACAGTAGTGCCCAGCCTAGTAGTTAGATACTAGTTGAGTAAAACTCCCTCATAACATGACATCCTGCAAGAGTTTCAAATGTTCCTAACATATTATTATTTACTCACTTTAAATAAGAATTTTTGATGAAAAACTGTTCACCACATAGTTTACTATGTTGTGATTGACTTCCAGATTTACCGACTTCCTGCATTCAACATTTTACATGGAGAGACTACCTATCGGATCCTTACAAACCATCTTACTGGGTCACATAGTGTCCAATTGAAAGAATGTTTCGCTTGTTTTCTTAATAGCAGAAAAACTAAGGAAATAGAGCATAATACACAACAGGTAAAAGTAGTATTTAAAACAACACCTTCGTGAGGATAATTCATACTTAAATTATATAACGGTTTATTCAAGCGTATTTATCGGGATACCTTTAAATAGTAACGTTATTATTGGTCATGTCACCTATGCCGTACCTCCGGGGAACATTAATCCGTCAGCTCATGTATCAGTTCCGCTTGTCAATTCTGTCGCTGCTCTCTCTGCGAGTTCAATAAATTCGGACAAATGTGAAACGGTACAAATTAATTGTTGTTGAAACTCTGTTTTGCATAAAATAATTAAGTTAATATCGTTAATATGTAGCAGAAAAAAAACTATTATTTTAGCTTTATAAAATGGAACTATTCTTTTTTTATAGGGAGCTTTATAGATACTGTTTTAATTTTACCAGTGAGAATAAAAATGAACCTAATACTTTATTCGCACTTCACAATGTAAAGTAATGGTTTTGTTAAAAGTTTCAGACACCAAAATGGTTTTCGTAAATTTGTCACAGGGCATTACAAATGTATTTTCTAACTATCATACGAATACAATAGGATATAGCACAAAAGACAGCATTCCCTAATACCCTTCATGTGGCGCATTCGGTTTGACCGTTTGTCCGCATCCGTGGCCGCTGCGGGCGCCACGAGTGAGCAAATCCGCATTTGCGGACCGACGCGGGCAGACGCGGCCCGGAGCGGACCAACACGGAATTACGGAGCGTGTAGAGTGCGGCCGGAAAGTAATGACGTGCCGCTGTCTTCATAAATTCTCTGATAAAAAATATTTAACACGTTTATGCGGTATTCCCACGCGTCAGTATTTATTACCTCGCGTTTACGTAATTTACGGCAAGCTATTATGTTGTTATGTCTTTTTGTAATCTGCACGTGCGTTTGGGATGCAAAACTTTTGTTTGAACTTCTGTTATCTGAAAACACTATTGACTACGTACTGTCGCTGCTAATAAGTTCGAAAACACGTACTATACTTATTCACTCAAAATGAGAAATGTATGCTTGTGTAAATATTTTCTAGTGCCATATTCCAATATACATAGTTAAGTTAAGTACATAAGTTTTTTTTTTGTATTAACGTTATGCACACTTTATTTTTAAAAAGAAGTTCACCAAGAATTTTAACTAAGACGGCTCGCTCGGGGTGTACGCTTGAGAACAAACTTTTTAATTTTCCGGCTTGAAAGTATTCGACGGAGCCATCTAATATATTTTATTTCTTTTATAGATTATTTTGGCATGAGCGATAGCATTTGCTTTATAAGTTTTTATACATCAAATTGTATTTATTTCTTCCTAATAATCATAAACACAAAAAGCTGGTACAAATAATTATCTTACAGATATTTTGATTTATTCAATGTTTTTAACATTAAGCCGCTATGAAAATTTTAAGTAAACTCCTTAAGAGACTCTCATTTTAAAACTATTTACTAAAATAATCTCTTTGTTTTCTTCCTAACATGCCGAGTTCCATCAAACAGCCACATATTTCCGCTCCTGACCTGCATTTTTCTTTTCCTTTAGTAGCAAATTTATTTGCCTTACCCTTTCGTGTCGTTTCTCTGACTTTCTTTTATACAGCAATTTAGGTTATATACTGCTATTGGGTGGTACAATTTAACGAGCTCTATTTTTAGGGAAACAGTAAATGCTTTAAAGAATTTCTGCAGACAAAACAGTTGCAAGCAAAACTTTTGATGTATTTTTTATTACTGCCACTTATATTTTCCACAGATGACGAATACCAAAACCTTATTGACTGCACTTTTTAGTATTTATTCAGGGTATAATCATGGTATATTCAAAACTATACACAACTGTCATGAACTCAATTTCTATCCGTATTAGGTACAGCATCAGCTGTCTACTCGACTAGCTCACACTTCACACAACAAAGTTTGCGGCCGAGTCACAAACTAGTAAGTGGAACTTAGTCCGATTTCCACCGCAACTAAAAGCATTTTTGAAGTGTTGAAGAATGTTATTTAACGTTAAAAGTCTGAGTAATTGCAATTTAGGATGACACGCTGAAAAAAATGCTACCGTCACCGCGTTGACAGACACGTTTCTGGCAAACTCCGGCGAAAACGTCCGAGATATACAGAACAATCAATAACAATTGATTAATGAGGAAAAGTGTTGAGGCCTTGTTACCCTACCGCAGTATTATAATAATTCCGACGCTCTATTATATTGCCGAAGATTGACAGTAAGACCCGAGGCGGTGGGTTAAAAAGAAATGCTTTTCTATTGTTCACGGGAAAAGGGATTTTGATTTTGGACGTCAAATCGTCAGAACGTTGTGTTAACAAAGGATTTACTGAACGCTAGATCATGCAATTCAGCCTCAGTCACAGTATTCGCATTTCTAATCCAACCGGTAACGTTCAAGAGCCCTATTGACCGAGCGCCGGGTGTCGGGCGGCGGCGTAAGCTAGCTTAGCCTCCTCGTAACCTGATACATTGTTATTAGGAACGCGCTAAAATACATACCTACACGAATACTCTGTAAAAAATACCACAAATTAATAACTGTATTAGGAGCTTAAGAATAATTTAAGTGTGCTGAGGTTTTACTACTTTTAGTTCATATTTTTTTGTGAACTTAAAGAACTATCTAACTGCAGATGCGAGTTCCACTTTTTTCTATATTAATAAATATATAAATTTACACCAGCAAGGTGTTCCGAAAATAATATTCTGAAATGTTAAAATAAAATTAATGATCGAATAATTTTACTCACGTAGACAGTCGTATAATTATGTGCAAATAAATAAAAGCGGAATCCTTAACATTCTCTATATTTATTTATCGTTACGTGAAGTTGACATGACTTGAATGGCGCAGTATTGTAAGTGACGCAGTGGTGTGGGAGGAAACGTGATCTTTATTAGAATTGCGAAGTTTCACGTTACTTACACGTGGGGAGGTAACACTTTACATTTTCAGATCAAATTTTCTTAGGAACAGCACGCACAGTACATTATTCTCGCTTTATCTAACCAATAACGACATCTCATTACCTGCGAGATCTTTTAATATATGAGGAACGTGTCTTGTTGGAAGTGGGGTATTTATCATTTTGAAATGTCAAAATTGTCTGGTAACATGCGGAGTTGTATCTGACGTGGAGTAGTCACAATGCGATGTGATCGATTGTTCTGTGATGTCACAGCTCTTGTACTGTTGGCAACAGCAGGTCAGCGGGGCATTCGTACCCAACATACATTGTTAAGTTTGTCTATATTAATTCAAAAGCATATTGCTGTTTAGGTCAAAAATTATTGTCATTTTATCTGACAATTTACAGCATTGCTTTGTAAAATTCTTCGTTAAATCAATGAAAAAGGGTGTCGAAAACGTAAACTGATTTAATAGTAAGCTTCGGATACTGTTGAAGTATAATCTGAATTTCCTCCAATATTTATGTATATCCCCAAATTTCCATAGGGATACGATATAGCGAATTTGTAAAATCATGTATTTATGAACACATTAAATATGTATGAAAATAATCCTTACAGCGGGAATTTATTATTGAGGCCTGCATTAGTTTGTATCTATTATCGTAGAACGCAATTGTAGTACCTAGATCGAGGCTACCAAACGCTTTGGTCAAATTTGAATATTTTGCTGTGGTGGGTGTTGGCTTGTTCCTGATGGATTTACGAAGCTTTACATATATTTACCGATATCGAGAAAATTAATCAAATTGTTTGTTCAAATTATAATTTTATGAAATACCCATGTTTTTTATACTGCTATTATATTTTACGATGGAAATGAAAACAAAATACTCATACATTCCGAAGGGCAAATCAAAATGTTTTTATTAACATCAAAGGAGGAAAATATACGTTTATTAACCTTTATATTGTATTAACCGTTGTGGAAAAGCGATAACATGCTTCATTATGCCCTAATAGGTGCCTTGTGAACGATTCAAAGTTGCGCAAGTTTATACAGAAAGTTTTTCTGGAGTAAAACGTGTTGCGATTGTCTTTTCCTCTTGCAAAAACTACATCTCCTACATTCACTGTGAAGTTTTCCTCGCCGATGTTGCTTTAATACCTCCTAAATATTCCGTCTGGTAAAATGTAGAGCTAACCACAATCCGATAGTAGCAAATGTCATGAAACTGCTTGGTTCATATAGCTTTCAATTTCCTGTAGCCATATATTGGAGCGAATAGTCACACATGCAAATCACGGCTATGAAACATAAATCACCTGAGTCATGGACCCACCTTCCTACGATATCTCGACATGTATACTGAACCATCTGTTATTGTAAGGAACGATCCAATGCTACATAGTGCAGCCTTGAACGACTAGTAAGAACCTCTTTGACTTAAGGCAAAATTTACACGTAACGAATTATTTGTCCATTTTCGAATAATTGTAAAAAAATAATAATGAATTAGTATGAAATACATAGGTATTAATAATATTCAAATTTGTATAAATTTGAGTTTTTTTCCAATCAGTGGGGTTGTCTTTATTCTGCAACGTTTACGTACTCCGATCAAGTTTACAAGGCATATTTATCGTATTATGTAGCAGCAGCGTTTAATACAATGAAAGTCAAATAATTCACTGAAAGTTTTCCAATATTCGTAATAATAATGAAAATTGGAAAACTTTAACGAATTGTTGCCCATGTTTCCTCGTGTTCCGAATACGATCAAACGTTATGATGAATTTAATTAATGTGTTCTTCCATTTATGACATGAACAAACTTACAACGGTATAAGTAATCAAGCTATAATTTTTGACGCATGAATGATAAGTCTATTCAAAGACACCTTTTACGATAATGAAGAATATGATTAATGTATTTGTTTGAAGTGTAAAGAAATTAGAACTAAACAAGACATGGATAGGCTACTGAAAAAGTAAAACAAAATGGCTCCCAGCCAAGTTTCGCCATAAAGCCTACAACTGCAAGTTTAAATAATGTAGGTCTACAAATATTACTGAAGCAGAAAAAATGTCTTTCAAGGAACTAGATACATTTTTCCTAATTTTTGTTCGTGGTTACCGGACATCGCTGTAAAGAAACCATACGTAAATTTAGTTTTTTTTTAATGCTTTATTTTGTTTTCTATATGTATAATTAAAGAAGCCTTTGTCTTGTTTTGAGGTCATCCTTATACTAAATTAAATATCAGTTGAACGGTTTATGCGAGAATGGCAATAAACCGAAAAAAATATTCGTATTTATAATTATTATTTTTTGTTCTAAAAGGTACATTGTAAGTTTTAGAATGTACATAATGCCCAACAAAACTATACACATAGTTTGTCTGTTGGATCAGATTGTAATATTACTTCAATTGCAAATATACCGTTTTAAATATAGGCTCATTCAGACACGCAATTAATAAGTTCGGGGGAAGTTGCCTTGATGAACGCACATAACTTTACAGTAACGTCGGTACCAGTGTTCGGCACACTTACACACATTACTGCTCCTCGAGCTACATAACTCATTATTGTATTAGTATAACCTGTATTAAGGTTCAGGGTAAAGGATTTATGATTTTATGAAAGTTTTAAGTGTATTTAACGTCGGAGAATGAATCTAATTGATTTTGTATTGTAGTAAGGTACTTTGTATCAGCTGTTTCCAATAAATGGCAGGGTTGGTAGCTTTGCGAACTGAAGACGATTTTACAGTGATATTTTTGAGGAGCGTTTCGTTTACAACATCTGGATTTTAAGTTAATAACGTTACTTTTAAATATTTATTAAAAAAAATGTCGAGACTATGACCCTCTCTATATTTATCACTGTATATTTATTTTTTACTTTAATATTTTATTCTATGAATCATTAGTCTACTAAAGTTAGTGTAGGCTGCCTAAAATTACACAACATATCGCCACATACAACATAGTTTGATGTTTTGATTCAAACAGTCACAACAAATGCTTCATTAAGGGCACATTCATGTTGACACACTATCGAACATTAAATAGCTAACAGGGCACGTAGCGTTAATAATTCAGTAGATGCACTAATACTAAATGGAAATTGCTCGTCATCTCACTAGTGAGTACATTAAGTGATTGTGACGTAGCGTCGTGTTCAGGCGTGCATGTCTGTTATGCTAGTGACGGATTTACGAGGCAGGAATATCAAACCGTGGACCTTGTGGCTGTGGCATCTACTCTGCGTTTGATGGAAGATTTAGCGAATATGTTGGTCTGGTGATTTAAATGTAAGAAGTCAAGTTTGTGCAATAATGATGTTCTACTCTCAAAGTTTTCTTAGTTATCCAAGGTAAGGTAGCAGTCTCTTTTTGGTGGTCTAGAAATATTACAGTCGCTTGAGCATCAAATATTAGTTTGCTAAATGTAACTAGTTTGTAATGTAACACCCATTTGGAGTAAACTCATTGTTGAGAATCCCTGAAAAATTACAAACGTATATCGCATAATTGCCCCTCGAAGTACAGTTGTCGAATGTTTTGTATTTATCAAAGAACCCGAAAAGCTTTCGATTCGTTCACGACGATAACGTTTCGGTATTTATTTGACTTTAATGAGGCATGCAAAGGGCTGAGGTATTTTAATAAATACTCTAAAGCAAATACATGTTTGCAAGTTAACTCACATTATGTACATTGAATATCCATCACGGTTAAGTCGTTCGAGTCCGGGCAATTCTCTGGATTTATTTCATTTGTATTCGGCACAGGAAGCTGGGACATGTGTTATTTATGTAGGGTCCCGAGTACCATACAAAATTTAACAGCCTACTTGAAGACGTGACAAACAATGTGAAATATTATTATGATAAAAACACATTTTTATCCCAAAGTGGTACACGTACTTTAAATATTTTGCTCCGAGAAATACGCCAGTTTTAAGCGCTCTCTTCACCACCCACTCAATTTACAGTCAAACTGCATTAAAAGAACAAATTAAACGCGAAATGTGTCTCAAGAAAAGAGCAAGACTTAATTTAATTATGAGTAGCTCTCGGGAAAGACATCGCGGAAGGTGAGTTACAACGAATTACCACGACGACACTCCGTAATGGACTACAAGCTTTTATTACGATATCAATTTACTTTAGAAAATTTAAAGATCTTCTAGTAAGGTGCTTCCAAAATTTACATACTAAAATTTGAACTCGAATTTGAAACAATTTAGTCAGAATAATACGGAAATTGGATACGGGCTGTATAAGTAACTTATTACGTAAAGTGTGATCTATTTTCTTAAAGAGGCTTGAAATATTCTTGTTGCCAAATAACTACATTATTTGTGGACGTAATAACATAATAGGCTGCCAGCCAAGGCGGCCTAGCAAATTTTAACCTATTTTAACGACAGCCAATTTACTTGACAGAGTAGCAAGTTTTTGGACTAGTTTCTAGTAAAATACATGGCAAGAAGCCTCGCCTCCTAAATATTCTCCAAACTTTGCACTCATACCGACTACCGATAGTTTCTTATACGAAACTAATCCTGTTTGGTTTTAGATGGCGATAAATTATTGGGAAGCTGCGGCTAGACGAAGGAGGATAAAAGCTTCAAGAATACTTTATGAAGATGGTCGGAGGGTTGAGGAAGGCAGGAGAGGTACTACATCCGCTACATGTTAGCGCACAAAGGCAAGGAAAAGGTAAAGTTCCGAAGACATCGAACGTACGAGAGACATCCGGAAGCCGGGTACTGCGCTAAAAAATTCACGCTAGACTTTTGTTAGCTCGTTTATCAAAGGTAGTAAGTCGTAAATAGTCCTTAAGGCTCCGTAAAGATGGAACCATTTTCTGTCCGTTCGGGTTCTGGGAATTCGAATGTTCTTGCAGTTTGAGTTCTATTCTATCTACATAAAGTCGTAATCGGTAGGCGTCATAAGTACTACGTTATTAGCATAGAGCAAAAAATACAATAAAATTTGGGACACGTTTTAACAGCGCTTCTATGAACGTACATGAAGTACGTACATTATTAAACAATTGTACGTAGGTATTGATGAAGATTTAACCATATCTTTTCTGGTTGTGTAGCAGCGTTGAGCAGCTAATGTCCTGGCGTGCGGTCGTTTCGGTTCACTTGTCTCAGGCGTCAGTGAACCGGGGAATATTGTTCACCATGCCAATGTATTGGTAATTCTCGTTCACTTGCCGCTTCATAACTTCTTAGCCACTGTTCTATTAGTAATGCTTTGATAGAAGCTAATTAAAATATCTTGTTGTAAATTTAGCGATTAGTCAACATATATTTATAGAGCTACAAAATATTTCCTTCTAAATGTATAAACTGTAAGTACCAATGAGGTATTTATGAAGTCGTAAAATAAGTATCATAGTATTAGATTTTTATGATTTAAAGTAGGTATAACAACAAAGAATTTTAAGCTGCAGCATAAGCTAAGCGATAAAAATGTACGCCTAATTTATCAACTCTAACAAGGTTATAACTTATGGTACATTTTAAGGTCCAACGACGTTGTTTATTTTCCTTATTTTTCTTTCCGTACACTTCCTAGACAGCTATGAAAAATAAACTAAACAAACACAGCAAAACTTCAATTCTGTATAAAATATTCTGAAAGTAAGACGCAAATGAGGTAATCACTTTTAACGAATGGCACACAATAACATTTGTGGGCAGCAAATCCATGCAAATTGGCAATTGTCCTCCGCGATAAGCTTTCGTATTTATAATTAAGTGCAAAAGTTCCGATTGTGGGGATTCAAAGCACGTAGGCAGGGCTAGTATGTAGGACGTAGGTGTATATAAAGTTGTAGGTATGTTCCAATATTTGGGTGAGCGGGGAGAGATCTCGAACAATAATTTGACGAAGCCACCCGTCCGTTAGACGGTTAGGGTCGTTGTGTACTCCCGTGTAACCGTATCCTAATGTACGGATACATTTATTTTCGACGTCGGATAAGGTAAATAAGGATTTGTATCATAGGATAGTAATATGGTTATAGCGATAATCTGATTGGCAAATAGTGGGGACGGGCGAAATCAGAAATGAGAAACTCCGTATATTGTTATGACATTAAATTGTAAACTGGATCACGAATAATAATCCATCTTGTGTATTATTTGATTGTAAACAATTTAATTACAAACGACGAATCATATTATTACATAGTTTGGCAGACACACGTGACATAAACGTACAAAATTAAATGTATTTGAATATAATGAATATCCAACACCTCCAGGTTTGGCAGGGAACCAAGTTTATGGCTATAGACTTTGCCTCTCTCACATAAATAATATTAACACCAAAATATAGGTGACATTTTTGATAATATTTAGGCAAAGGCAGGCTTTCGTTAAATAATTCATGAGTTAATTATGTTTTTTCGTTAAAACGAACAAAAATCTTTACTTTTGTACATTTTAACCCAAAAAATCCCATTACATCATGCAAGCAGGGACACCAAACCACAAACTTTTCGTAAAAAATGAGCCTAGTTTACTTTCTAAGAAAAGTTACCCTACAATTTCAAAATAGATACAAATGGTCTGCCTTCAACGATCGTGTCCATACAGTATTCTTTTGCCAAAATTCGGACATTTCCGCAGTACTGCAGCTGTTTTTCCGATAACCTGTTGGATCATGGCCTTGAGCTTTTATTTTGTCTGTGGCTAGCTGGCACGGACCATTCATTTGACAGCTCTTTGCAAAAACTCGCACAGCCTTCAGAGGGGACGGCAGAAACATTTGACAATCATGTTTATGGGATAAACTGGATAAACTGCCACGAAACAATTGAATCCGGCTGTGTCGGTAGCAATTGCTGGAATAACACAATCAGCACGTATGCATACAGAACGTGCGTCGGGTTTCAACCCTTTGTGCTTAAACATTTGAGGGAATAATGCACTAACATGAAACATGCCGTATGGTACCTACATAGTTATTAAGATACATAAAGCTTGACGTGTCCATTAAAATATTAATATTTATCATACAAGTATAACTGAAATGCTTTACTTATGCGGAGTTAAATATTTTGTTATAAATTCACTTCCAAAACAACTCCGAGCTATGCTATAAATTATTTACGTACGCTAACACTTTCTCACTCTACATTTGCGTAAAATATTTTAGGCAGACATAGGTATGTGCGGCAAGCTGGAAATACGCGGGCTCTAAACATAGTCAGGCACCGTGGTTTAGTCTCGATATTAAGTGCACTGAAATGTGACGTCGTTACGGCTAGCCGTCGCTTCGCTGCATTATGAAAGAAAATATTATCCTTCAGTTTATTTTGTGGTTCAGAATAGAATGTTTTTGCACAAGAAAGAGCAATAACATTGTTGCAATATAAATCAAGTAGCATGCAACTTACTGACGACTATTATCCATTAAAACCGATTCGTCATATTTACAACCTTATCTACATAGCTGACAGAATCATGTTATTATAAAATAATTTTAAATAAAAATACATTTGATTGAGTTTACTTTGTCAAGTAAGTAATTAAGTTGTTAATACTTTAAACACACAAACAGTTACCCTGTTTGTGTGTTTAAGATTCAGATTCAGAATCCATTAAAACAACAACAACAATAATGTGGAAATTTCACAGATATTAAATGCAAGCTGCACGTCAAAAAAGTTTAAATACTGTGAAAGAAATATGGAGACAAGCTGTCGTCAGAAATGATAACGCTCCATTAATGAGATTTCAAAAGAAACCAATAAGTGATTTCTTAATCGTCCTTAGCGCATAATGAGCACACATTTTAAGTAGAACCACTTTGCCCGTTAATTACAATCTAAATTATCTTGCGACTCTATATTTATTCAGTATTGATTTTTACCTTTAGGCATATTATCCCAGCCAGACCGAAATGACAAATGATCCGTCACAAAGAAATGTGTTGTTATAAATAATACCCATAAAACAAACGGCAAACAATGTCAGAATTTAGATCAAGCTCATCCATTACGACATTTCCATATAGACATACCTACTCGTATATATTTTTATACCTAGATACAGATACAGGGTTAGATCGGGTTCCGTTACCGTTCTGTAACTATTATCTTACTTATCCCGCGTAGAGGCACTTTCGCTCTAAATAGCACCATTGACGGGTGCTGGCGGCGGGACGCTGCAGCGGGGCGGGGGGGGGGGAGCGGGCTAAAAATAGACGGCCGCCATAGTAGGACAAGGCCACATCTCGGGCGCCTTAACCCGCAGGTACGGCTTACGAACATCCTTGTGATTAATCTTAGCGTATTTGCGACTCCATTCGAGTGTTGGATTAGACGCACTTAGAGAAATCTCGAACGTCTCTCAACGATCCGTGTTGCGATTGAATATATCAAAGCAAATATTGTTTTGAGTTTAGGGATTTGATTGTACGCTACACGTGTAATTTGTGCCTTTGTTTTAAGGACAGACAGTGAAATGCTAATTGTTTAGGCATGTAAGAATACAGTCGTAGTACATAGTCTAAATCTTTTTAGAATATTTGTTACCGTCCCGTAGAAAAATGACTACCACTGCCAAAAAGCTATAATTAATCGTATCACGATAAGAGTTTAATCATCTGTCTTCTATATGACATCTATAAATAAGCTTTTGCACTGAAGTACAGAGGCCTAAACGGTGTAAGCGTAAATTCTGAGGATGCATAAAATTGTTTAGTATTTGAAAACAATGCTGCGGTTGTTGCATGGCCCGTGTTTATTTACAATACTTTGCTGGAACAGCGCCTGAATACTTATTACGTTGGAGTAAACAGCTGTTGTAGTTCAGTATCACTTTACTACAGATTTTCAATATTTAATGTGGTCTGTAGCTATTTGAATCGCGCTGTTATGACGTTACGTAGAAGTGTTATTATTATATTGATGACGAGCTCGGTGTGAGTGAGCGACAGAAAAACGTCATTAATAACGGCCGCATTTTGTTCTCACGGCTCCAAGATTAACGACGCTCAACCCTTTTTTTAATTATGCGGCGTTTGTGCTAAGAGTGGCTGAGTTTTTTAATTTGTCGCCAACGAGTCTTAGTTAAGAACATAAAACTTGTACTAAATTAGAAACAAAAGCGTGATTACTTTATGCCTCTACGTATACATTACACCGCAGTGCTCTCGGGGAAAAATGTAGGCGGGGATACAGTATCTCGTAAACTCCACTTAGCAGTCGCGTGTACGATTAAAAAAGTTGAGGCAAATGTGGATTTATTTAATATAGTTTTAACTTTCGTTTCGTGCGAAACAGTCATTACGACCCTCGCTGTGATATATCAACATATGATTGCAAACTTAAACTTTGTTGCGTTAAAGTTTTTGACAGCGGAAACTATTGTATAAGCATTTCATTAAAATAGACATGTCGAGGTCGAGGACGCAGGCTGATCAAGTTCGAGATGTATACGTTGCGGCTTCTAAGAGACTGCATTCATCCACTAGATGTGTCTGAGAGGCGGTGAATGCCATTTTCGACGGAGGTATGAAAAGGAAAAAGCGCTTTGCAAGCACCTGTGTATGTATTCATTCTTTTGTTCGGCGGAGGGCGGTCGAGAGCGCGACGAGTCGCTAGCACGCTCTCCGCTACAAATTTTAGGATATAGCTCGTATCCCATACATCATACCTGTCTGAATAATGTAACAGCTAGGTCTTATCAAGGTAATACAAGGTAATATCGTTATCGACAGCCGACAACATAATGTATGAAGATTTTATTAGACGCGAGGAGAAACAAACATGGTTCGAAAACAAATTTGTGTTTACTTACTTACTAAGGAAATATCCATGTGAATAATGCATAATGAAGCATAATACTCGTAATAGATTTATGTAATATAAAGCGGGGCATAGGAAATGGGAGGGATTAACTTGTCCTCGTAATTTGTAACAAGCTAGTTGGGAGCTGGGAAATTGTGCTTATCATTAGCAAGTCGGTGTTTCACGTAACAATAGCGATGTCCGGTACACACGTAGTGCAAGCGACTGCGGTAACATTGCGGGCACTGCGTTTAACACGACACACCAACAAACATGTATTCAAAACATTTCAAAAACAAGTGAGTTGTGAATGCATATGACAGAACTTTTAAACCTCTCAGAAACTACTCCTATACAGTTTTCAAGCCTCAAAGAGGCTCAATGAACACGTTGACGTTATTCAAAAGAAAAGCGGAGGTCGGGAGAGGCATTTAGCTGAGGTGTACCTACAAGAAGGTTTTATGTGAGCTGAGCGCGGCATTACCCGGAGTTCGTAAGAGGACGATAATATGCGTGCGTGCACGTGTTTTGTTTTAAAATCTTTTTATGTCTCCCCGTCTTACGTGTCGGGTACATGTATATTGCTTATTAAAATCTTAAAATGCCCTAAAAACCCCATTCACGAAAATGAATGAAATCCGCACGTACGACGTTACATACATTGTATAAAGAAAATACACAAGTAGACGAAATAATTATCACTGTATTATCATAAAACATCCGCAAAACTTATACGACTGTTCTGTACATGTCTCGCCATTTATCATATCCGCTTGTTTGTGTCACCGGAATACATAAACAACAAGGGAAAAATGATATCGGAAACCCGGAGGAATCGGTAAACTTTTGTTTATTGACATACGAAATAGTGAGCAGAGGAATTGACGGCTCAAACCGTCCTGTGCCGGAGAATGGATATGAACAATAGATAAGTACGGACTGCAGTAATTATCCGGTGGATGCAGTGAAAAAGAGCAGCTGTGCTGTCTGCGAGCGTGGAGTCTCGTTAGCGTGGAGCAATATACCTTATGCTAATGAGGTAGTGGCAGCGCAGCGTAGCGGTAATGAGCCCGCCACGTCCCGCACTCACATTCTAAAACTAACATGTAAGCTAATTCCGCTACATTTAATAACATCTACATTGATTGTTTGCTAAACTATAAACGCTCAAGTAATAGGCACGTACTACGCCGTAGCTCGTAGCGTAGCGTGCTTAATATTCATGTGTCCATAAAACTTTCTTAATGCTTAGATGTTTGCTACTATCTCTCCAAGTTTAGCTTTTTCTTGTGGTAATACACAGTATTTGTAAGTAAAAGAAAATATAAGATAACATAGGAATGGTGAAGTTAGAATAAATGTTTTGTTGAATAACATTGGATGCGGTTTTTATTGTTGCCATCGGGTTATTGAAAGCGCTTGTCTATCGCTTCTAAAGTGACATAAAGGGTGTTTTAAAGTACGTAAATATTTTTCAAGTCAACCTTACGCGGAGGTTTTTGTAAAGGCAGTAGCACTTTGGAAACATTTCCATTTTAGAACGGTTTTGCCTCCATTGCCTCACAACGCGAGCGTGAGATTATTCTGAACGCGATTTAGACATAACATAGGCATAACAATTTATAACGATTTGATATTCAAATGTGTTTCTAGCTTATTACCGCTTGCAATTTGTACGGTATAAGGCATATAAAGGTCATTGGGCACCTAAGTATGGAAACTATACCCACGGCCTACAGAAAAAAAAATAGGTAGTATGTTTAGATAAACGTCTCTAGTTTACGAATATATATGTCGCATTAACGCAGACAATGGGAAAAATACAGAAATCTAAAAAAAAAAATACAATAATAAGGTTAATTATAACAAGGCTTAGTACATTTTTATTGGTTTCTTGACAGTAAACATGATTTTAAAAGTAAAATAAAACAAGTATAGAAGAATTTATAAGTTTTATTCGACATGATCAATGTCTACAGAAATAATTGTGTCGTCTAAAAACGCCGCAGGCGCATCAATTTGATTTTGATATCGGGCCCAAGACAAAAAATATACTATGCTGGCTATATGCGCACAGCATCCAATAGTGCGGCGACCGTGGATACAAGAGCAGTAGTGATCTTCGATACTAACTCTGCCATGTCTTGTTGGGTTCACCAATATGTAAGTATAGTATGTTTTGCTCCTGACATGTCGCGACTGTATTTTTCCCCGTATTAATATTTTGTGGTTATCCAATTCATGGTGCAGGTATAGTTCAACAATATACATACCATTTGGTCGCAAGTGTTCGTGAACGTATGATCTAGCGATCCTTAAATGGTAGGTGCCCAATGTAAATAGTACCAAATCTTCAAAAGTTAGGCGTGGGAAGTTATCCAAAGCTGCATTACTTGCATCAATTGAAATAAAGGCTACTCTTTGCCTATTTAGATTTTATCAATACATTTATAACCTATTTTTTATTTATCTTTAACATTTTATTCCCATGGTTTAAAAAAAAAATAACTATCTAAATTTTAATGTAGGTTAATACTTAACAATTTAAAACTAATTTGGTTTTTGTAGGAAAACTTTCGTTAGCTGGGTCGGATTGCGCCCAATGACCTTTATACGGCTTGTATAATGTGCTATTGAATTTTTCGTTTAGAAATTTTCCCATAAAAAGATGTTATTCCTTTTGCTCTTTGGTACTTTTAAGTCTACTGGTATTGCTAAAAATGTTGTTAAAAATCATTATTATGTAAAATACACCGCTTTAGAATAATCTATTTCAAGAGCTCAGTAGATTTGAATAAATGTTGGACTGTTGGTATAAATAAATAGGCAAGACTTTGCGGTTCTTTCCTTTTTTGTCTATATCTCTTGGAGTTTAAATTACTTTCATAATTTACTTGTAAAGTAGGGACAATCCCGCGACGAAAATACTCGTTATGTCGCATTTCTAACTTTTGGTAAACAAAATATGTAAATAGCATTATTTGCATTAATCTTCCCACTGCTTCTTCTCTGGTGTATAATTAAACATTACATAATATTGTTTAGTTTAGTGCTATGTATAATGTAAGTTCTCCTAAATCGGGAACAACCAATAACGATCGTCGTAATAATACTCTTTTGTTCCGAATCGGTCCCTAGTTGGGCCGGTATTACGTAATTTTTGCTTTCACAAGTGCCCGAATCGAATTGAAAGAAAAAACAGAATACAGCCTGCTTCCACGGGTGTGTTCTTTATAACCCAACCTAAGGCTGGGCGCCATTGTCTTCCGAACGAAATAATAAAACCCAAGAGTTCTGTTAAAGAACAAAAACGAGATACTTCCCTGTAAATTCACTCTAATCCCTTTCTTTTAAATTATAATGTAAAACTTTGTACTGTTTAGAGTTTCTATTCCAAAAGTTTTAATCAAATTAAATGAAATTTACTGCTCCGGAGTGGAAAGCGTATTTTGCTCAGACTTTGTTTAAAAAACGTGACCACTGTTAGTTTAAATACGAGAGAGTTGCTCATAGGAAAATGCTCTTGGTTTCGCCGTGCCAATGTTACAAATTCAATCGGCTGGATAGTATCGTATTTGTAAATTAATAAATAAACACTGATCGATGTAGAGTTTTTTACTTATAAAATGTATACGAAATAATATTATCGTGTTTAAGTTAGGTGATCCTTATATCTCATCAATAGTTTATACAACTGCGATTTAGCAATACTTTAATTCGTCAGTCTTATTTTAATTCGACTGTACGAGATGTTGTTGCAAAATTCTTCCGTGATGTAAAGAAATAGCAATGTAACGGACAACGAACAAACAGGTTTATTGCTCCGCGTTCTGAATTTATTGAAGTGGATGTTTTCACGACGAGTAAAACCCAGTGTTAGTTGTTTTTGAAGCCTGTTTGTGAAGGCTGCCGCCATATTGTCGCGGCATCCCGTCGGCGAGCTCTCCAGTGCCTCTAGCATTGGTATTACATATTTGGAGATCACTACTTATAACATTCATGTTTTCCTCAAATAACTCTACATATTATAACGGTAACCAGAACTTATTTTACTGATACCAAACGATTCGGAAGTCTCATAATTCTGTTCCACTTTTGAAACGAAATTCAATTTACAACGTTGAAAATATCTGGTTCTATTATTTAGAACATTTTCTTCTTTAAAGCGTCTGAAATACGGAGCGACGCGGACGCGGTGAAATCGGACCACCTGGCGACTATATCTTACCTACATTTTGAATCCGGAGATACGAAATATTCTGCCTTTTGTTGCTCAATCGCTCGTGACGGTTACTTACCTGTGCAGAATATCGAAACTTGTTATATATCCCTAAATCGAAGAGGTCGGGCCAAAAATTGTTCCACAAAATGTAAATCCACTGTATTTAATGTTATTCTTGATAATTATCCTAAAATTGCTGTCTTGATTCTGTTACGTAGTTAAAATAGTTCGTTAAGTTAAATGAGGCTTTATTTCAAGGGTAGAGATGTAAAGGTGAGCCGTAATCAGCGCCACGGGGCGAATAGTTAGCCTATTTACAACTTTAGGGTATTACTGGAATAGCAAGCTGTTTAGATAATGCTCATTATCAGATTTAGTAGCAAATTACTTTAAGATTTACAAATTTTCCCGTGTTTAAATCGTCTGAGGCTTTAACAAGAGCTAAAAAATACAAAGTATAGAGTAGGCACTACATTAACATGAAAGCGTTGGTGTGCATATTCGTAACAAGAATCAACTCAACTGTTCGTCAAAAGTGATGATTTTTCATAATGACAGTATTAGTTCCGATTTCGCCACGTGCCAAACATCCTTGCAGCAATAAAGTAGCAAGGTATATCAAATTTTGTTTTGTACAAAATACATTCGTAAAGAGATCGTATAAGCATGTGTGTTTGTGATTTGTAGCCGGTTTTCCAGTTTAGGAATTATTTCAGGTGCGGTGACGGGGTGTGGTCCCCGGGCCACAGCCTTCCGACGTCTGATTTATTATGTATGTGTCCACTTTGCGAAGGGCTGCCTCGAACATTGTTTATGACATTTGTAAATAACAGGTAAATGCCCGTTTTTCGCTGACCATTGAGTGTCTAGACAAAGGAATACGGATGTTTGTTTTGTTTTATGTTCATACTAAATAACTCGCGGCGTGTGTATTAAAATATGGATTATTTTAAAGAAAAATATACTTTTTCAAACCTTATAACTCAATAGTCATTGTCAAACACTAATTATGTTTAAAAAGATGTTCAGTTTATTATTAAAAGAGATCGTTTTTTGTGTAATTATTTGACGATCATGATCGACTTACTTTATTGTACTTGTGTAACATATAAAACAAAAAATATAAGCTTATATTGTGACATTTTACGTGAAGCGTAAATAGAATCTATTCTAAGCCGCTCTGCGTCATATCTTTGTGTAACAAATGGAGCCTACCAAAAGTCAGGCGACTCGATTAAGATGAGCTCAACTCTTTTCTCAATTGAATTATATATTATTGCGAGCCAGATATAGAAAAAGATTTTTGGTGTTGTAGGGTTTCCACGTTTAAAAATAATGTGTAACGAAAAAGTCGTAAAATATCACTTATGAAATACACTAATTACTTCTTGTGAGCTAATAGGTAAGGTCTTGCCGAGAAAAGTGTAATAATATTATGTGGATGTAGGTACTGTGCGTTGGAAAGTCCCGTGAAATTAAAAAGTTACAATTTACATTTTGTTTTTGTTTTTTTTTTGTAAAAAAACATTCTTGAGCATCATTAAAACTTCCTCTCAAACTTTCAACGAAATCGGCAAATCGGTTTAAGAAACCATAGCGGCCAAACATACAAACAATCAAACACAACATGTAACATTATCGTACTGTAAATGGACCCTACAATTAAATAATAGGAGCTGTTATATCATGATTCAATGAACGTAAAAGAGTGGTCATATAATATGATTGGTATTTACAAACTTAAATGGCTGGTTGTTAGTAAACATAATAATGTATTAATGGAAATGTAAATGGCTATTGATATTGGCCTTAAGTGATTTCCGATAGCTTTATGAAGGCTACACGAATGACACTGAGTTTCATTCAATTTGTTTTTCGTTCACTGAAATGTGCCAAATTAAGAGTTGTTGTATTTTGTTGTGGTAAGTACCATTTAGTTTTATTGATCTGTTAATAAAGGTAGTTAGTATCTGTGGCTTGTTAAGAATTAAATTGAAAATATAGAATTTTGAATAGTGGTAAATTTTGGTGTCGGAATTTATTTGCTATAGTAATTTGAGGTCTCGTAATTTAAACATTAATGAACCGTCATTAATGTTTAAATTTAACAAATAAAATAAATTTTGATAGTGGTGAATTGTAGGTAATCTAAAAAGAATTGGTAAAATTTAGTTTTTGTTAAACATAACAGATATATTTTCTAATCTTGCCGGGATTTATGAATACGATTCACTTAGAACTTTATTGAATGACGTAGGGGACATTCAGAAAACAATAAAAGTAACGACAATTGGGAGTGGTAGAGATCTTCGAAAAGTCAAGCGAAACTTAAGTCTTCCTTAACATCTATATGTTTTTATGTCGTACATCAAAGCGACGTCAACAGTATAAGACTTAATGGCACCTTAAAACTGAGTACGCTATTAAAGATATCTACTGTAGCTTAAAAACCGTTTGTGAGACGTATGAGAGAAAAGTTTGGTGTTTATGTGGGACTGCCTAAAAAAACAAAACATAAGCCTTCATGCTTCGATAAGAAAAAAAAAACAGATGATGAATAAATTGAGACTGGGACAGTCAAAATAAACAAAACACGGTGCTGGGTCTTCATGGTTTGAATTGAGAACCTCCTTTTTGAAATCGGTTGAAAATAGACACAATCGCAACAAGAGTTATATCTAAAGGCCTACAATACCTATTAATGTAGGCTACGCGCAGTGTATAGAGTATCTTGCTGCAAACAGCCCTGATATAAGAGGTAGGGGCCTACCCCAGCCTCCCAGGTCATCGCAACATCTGCGCTGCTGAGTAAACTCCACTCGACAACTCGTTTGCCCACTCACTATCGGTTTAAGCTGCACAAATACGGATTACCTACGTATAAAATGATGTGTTCTCCGTTCTAGATCGCCATTGTTAGCACAAAAACGCTATTTGAGCGTCAACAACGGCGTGGGATTCGATTGTGTATCTATCTATCGTTTAGATTTTTATTTACTGAGAACTCAAAACGTTTCTATTTGCCATAGTTTTTTTAAGTTTATAAACTTACAATGGCAATATAATTAGATAAAAGTTAGTATGGTATTGTTTGCAGTGACCTTCTTACGAGACCTTCCGTGTGGTGTCCGGATATAAAGAATAGCACCACCCCATATCCTCCACTGGGTGTCGTAAAAGGCGACTAATGGACCTTAAGACCCAGTGCACTGTACCAAGCACCTTGGGTCACCCGAATGGTAGCGGGTAAGCCATCAACAAATGCATTCCCAAAGAGGGTTAGTGTCAGGCAGGCGGCCGACTATAAAACCATAGCCAAATCTTTAAGCAACATGTCTAGAAGACGTGTTGCGCCGACCCCAAGTGAAATGGGATAAGGGCAGGAAGATAAAAAACCTTCTTACGAGAAATTGAACTTAAGTTATTTTTTAAAAAATAAACAAGAACACATTTTAACAACCGTAGTTGAATAAATTTATTTTAACTATCTATTCTTTACAATTGAAATTCATTGCAGCATCAAAATCAGCTGTTTTCTCGCAGCTATATTGGATTACAAGCGCAATAGACGAGTTGGCTTGCGAACAAAGCAAAAAGAATTGCAATCACAGACGTAACGAATGTACCGAAATGGAAAGAGATACAATTCGAGGTTTTAAAGCGGAGCTTTATTTTGGATCCAATTAGGATGCGCTGATTAGGCAAATAAACAAAACAAATGAACATTTTGTACTGTTATGCTCTTTAAATAATGTATAATTTATTCTATACCCGCATCAAACAATAGAACGTGTGTAGGCAAACACTCGTGTAGACTAGAAAGCGTCGTCAATTATCTGCAGAGTTTCTTTGACAGTTCAGAATTGACTACGGCAAACATAACTTGCATATTGTCGAGTAAGAGAGAAAGTACTATAAATATAAACAACGGCTGAGACGCTCCTGTCTCGGGAGTAATGTAAGATAAACTTATCCAGTTAAACTTTCCGAGCCATTTGTGAGCGGTAGCTTCCCTTATAATTCTTCGTTCCGATCGCACGAGAAATCGTGTTTGCGTGTACATCGACTTATTTTGTTGGTAAATATGGCTTAAATATTAAGACTCTACTTGTATGGCTCCTGACGTCATGTTATGGTACACGTTAATCTGTTTTGCTTCAATGTGAGGCATGCTTTGGAACAAACAATGTTGTTTAATGTCTCTTTTCGAGAAGTTCGTGTCCGTGGCCCAAATACTATTCAGCAGACCGTGAACTACCTACTTTAAACTCCAGACTTTTCGTAGATAAATGTAAATCGTTCCCGTTCATTATTTTCTTTTATGGCCGCCTGAGGAGTTATAAAAGAAAATCCTTTTCATTTTAATTTTCAGCAATTGTTCAAACAGAAGTCGTTCGTAAAATTTTACAATACTTACATTCGAAACACAGTTGAAATGAGTTAATTAAAAAGTTTACCCAAAGGATAGAAAAATATAGAGCATAGTTTCTTATAATAATTGCTAATGGTGTAATGGAGTGTAGGTAACAACAGCGCGATAATTAATCAATAGCAGTCAGATGTCGATTCAAGATGACTCCCAAAATTAATTGCGCTCCTACATGGTGTACGTACTATTCATATTTGTTGACATATACCCTATAAAATGTAGTTATAGCTACACAATTACGTAAACTAAGAACACTTTCGTAATCACGTCTGATTCTTAAATTAGATTTATGTAAGGAACGTGGCGGAACTAGGTAAAGCAAACCTTGGCTGAACTGTCATTATAGAGAAAGTTGCCGGCGATATATCTTACTGAACTGTTAAAGTTTCTGTAAAGAATATAACAACTGAAAATAGTAGGTAATTGAAGAAGGATCCATGAAATAAATCGTTCTCTTCCGTCGCGTTCGCTGCCTCTCGGGAAATTACTTATTGACGTTTTCTGTCGAACAAATTTTGGTGTTGTTGCAAATCAACGTCCAAACAAGCTTTGTAATATTTTTCTGGTTTCTAACATCTGTACGTTTTGTAAATAGAAGAAGTTTTGAGGAACTTTTTAACAACAAACATATTTTTATTTGATGGGTTTTGGGAGGGCTTTTTTTAATTAAGCGACAGAAATACTCTTTGGTGACATACTTCATTACATCTACCACACCATTTCAATTACTTCTGTGAAGAAATAAAATCTATCAGTCTCTCAAATTAATTCAAAACTAAATCCGCTTCTCTCAAGTAAAGCATACTAAAGTAGTTTTATATATAGGTAGAAGGTAGCATCAGCGTGTGACTTTGCATGAATGAGGCGGCTCGGATGGATCGCTCGATATCGGGGCTAAGCGATGACCACGCCGACTTTCTGCCGGCGTAAGCCACCAACCCACAAACTGTTACAAATTAAACTTGCTAATGTTATTAAAACTTGCGTCACAGCAGAAACCACTGCGCTCCACTAAATACAGACAGAATCCCGGAAGATAGCGATTTAAGCGAAAAGGAATTTGTGAAAATCTTACGGAATAAAGCTTGAATGGCTCAACTCAGTTATCACTGTTTTTTAAAGCTTAGTTCAGCTATTGTAGTGATACGTGTAAAGCATCATGAATATTATGATACTTCTTAAACCGCAACCTACTTAAATGAATTGTAACTTTGTACCGAAGTAGTTAACTTTGTTGGAATTAAGTTACACGAGCATCAAGTTAGTATGTTTAAGGCGAATGTATGCATGTGTGTGTGTGGTCGGCACAACAATTAAGCTAACGTCATTATGGTGTGAAGTCACGGAAACCGCATAATATTTTGTGAGGTGGGACAAAGTAGCCTGTGATTCTTTTGTGACCGTTCGCTTTTGTTCCGGAGACATAGATTAATGCGGCTGCAGAAGAAGTTCTGTAACAAAATGTGAACCGAACTATCATTTTTATAGCGAAGAAAATTGTACAAACCGGATAGGTAATAAATTATGCGAACACTGTCACAACAAAGGTATTGTTTTAAAAACAAGCGCACCGTTGTGGCTGTAAGTTTAATATTGTAAAGAGCTGGTTAAAAGTTTCCGTGCTCTATGTATAAATATAACACCATTGGAAGTAGGTTATCGCGATTAACTATATTTATTGTCATTTGACCTAAAAAAAGTTCATAACAATCAGTGTAAAAAATATGGGTAATTATGTTTCCGTGAATATCACAGCAAAGTTGAACGAAGGGGATTCGGAATTTATAGTATAGTCGGCTGCCATTACACTAACGAGTTAAATGAGTAAGCAATTTACTGATGTATCTGCTTAATTGACTGCGATCGCTGTGTGCACAATGCGAGTTTTTCTGATTTTATCGACATTCATATTCGAACCTAGGAATTGAATGTTCCAACAAAGCGGATTGTAATGAGAGCTATGATTTCATTATGGGTGAACGTAGCGCCCTGTATGGCATTGATATATGAGCAATTTGCAATTATGTGCACAATAATTAAATCAAGTTTTAAACAGTCAGTTTTCAAATGGCGCCTTATGTCGTCATAAAAATGTTTTATTTACTCAGCTGGAATTGAATACTAATATAGGTCGAAGAGTTTTGCAACTGCAAACTACTGCTTAAGCACTAGGCAGGCCTATAAACGGGGTCTCGAATCCTCAAGATTTAACTCAAATATTTGCCAAGTAAATACCTTCTCGCTTTTATGAATAAAACATGGCGCGCGGATTAAAAGCGATAAAACTAGCGCCTGAAAAAGGTAGGTATTGTTTGAAAATTAACTTTTGCGAGAGGATTGTGAAACAGTTTGGACATTGCATGAAATTGGATGGATTAATTGGTCTTAAAACTGACTGGTGTTTTGATTGCATCTGCTCTATATTGCAGCCAGACGTAGGTCACAAACTCATTAGTTCAATAAAGGCAACACGGCTGGGCCATGTAGTTCGTGCTAGTTTCCTGGAAATTTTCAAACGGGACTCCCAATTGCGCGAACCTCCGATGAATTTCCGGCGGCCGGCTCCATATTTCCTGGAAATGACGGAGCGTTCATATGTAGCCTACGTAGTGTGACCTTCGCGACCGCTCAATATATCTCACCAATCGAGCAATCTTTCGAGTGCTGTAACTGCTAAGCTATAAACGCATAAATTCCAATGATCAGACTCTGAGTGGATTTGATACTCAACTGCGTATCGGGTATCGATCGAAATTAAAAGACATTCGTCATGGCCGGAAAATTTATGGGACTTATAAAACAACTTTCGAAAAACATGAAAGTTTTAACTGAACCATTAGCAGATTTAATAAGGTGTAAGCGCTTACCTTGTTAGAATAATAGATGGCATAAATATTTCTTCTTCCTGAACCGCGACGCGCGGAAATCTGTACGGATTAGTCTCGTCAACTTGAACAGTGAGCTTTAGTTTTATGATAGCCATCAATTTTAACCGAAAATTTATACCCGGTAGGATTTTTGTTTAATATTTACGCTAGTGTTGTCTTATTTATGTGCAGGGAGTTATTTATTACGCATTTATTAACAACTTTACATATAAATGTCATGTCTCTTATGGAGGCTATTAAAATAATATGTAGAGATTCTACCTATACTAGAAAACACATTGTAATGAATATATTTAGGTATGCTTTTGCAAACACTGATATGTTTTTAACAGAGTAAGTAATTGTATTCTCTTCAAAAGCAGGTAACGGATGCGTCACTCTTTCAAACAAGTTCCAACAAAAATATATTATTTCATATTAATTGAAGAAGCGCATTTGACGCTGAACGTTAAAGTGATAAATCACCAAAATATTTGTAGTAAGCGAAAAATATTAACACCGTTCTCAAAAATGAAGTGTTCAATATATATTTTACGAACTTGTTTGAATGTATTTACGATAGTAATAACAATAAATTATTTGTTTTGAAAACTTTGCTATGGTTTGGCGCTGTAAACATGTCGACACGCCACATTTTATTCCCTCAATAAAACAGGTATCATCATTTTTTCCGCGTGAAAGCTAGTCGACATTTAGATTATAAACATGTTGCACAACGAATTTATTTTCACAAGTATTTGCTGTTTCTGCTGAGTTGATGACGGTTTTGCAACTTCGGGGAGCGGCCTTTGACCTGCTTTGAGACACGAAAACTGATTCTGTGATAGTGTCACCGATATTGTCCTCATCATTAATGTGGCTACAAGAGTGAGAGAAATGCTATCCGAGTTAGCTGTTTTAATTGTTTTGAAAAAATGATCCGTTTTCTTCCTTTAAGACGAGATAAAACTTTATAAGACTCAGTCATTATTTTCCTTGTTTTATTCACGTTTTTTAATGTCATAACAATCAACGTGAATTTTGGAGCTCGTTTCCCTCAATGCTATCGATTTTCCTTTGTGTTTTCCACCCGGATAAAACAAACGAAATACTTGAGTAGGTTCGTTATACGTACTGCTCAGTCAGCCATTGAGTTTTTCTAGCGGCCGCCATTGGTAAGTCGGGTGGACTGTCACGGATTTTTATAGCACCTACTTTTTGTGGCGAATTGACATTTGTAATTCTGAAGTTGGTTTATATAGATGTTTTGCTCGAAGCGAGTCGTAAAATTCCTAACGAAATAAAAGTCCCATAAGCAAACTTGTAGATAACATGTTATCCAGGCTATCTACTACGCAGCACTGACCGGCTTCCTTCAACTTCGTCTTGAAGTAATTGCATTTATTTTGTGTGTTTAGTATTTATACTAAGGGAATGTTTGCGTTCATTCAATTTGCAGCGCGAAGCCCCTGAGCGGTAATCCCTGGCTTAGGCCTGTTGCGTCCTGCTTTTGATATTCCTCCGTGTGACGCCGTACTCTCGTCGAGTAGTTTTTAATAATATATTATATGTGGTTTCATTTAGTAGTATATTTCCGAAAGAATTTATTAAAAAAAAAATACAACTAAACAAATTACAGTTCAGATTCATTGTATATTTAACTTCAATGAAGTAAACAGTAAATGCTCCATGTACTCGTAAGAATAAACAAATAGCGATATTTGTATACCCAAATGTTCACATTCATAAATACTTACGCGATTTTTCTCGGTAACGCCGGGTTAATAGCGTCCCCACAAAATGTACGATACATTTTCGTAATGAGTGCGTGTTGGTTTTGTTTCAGCCCCCTGCGACCCAGAAACCGAGAGGTGCACTTTAATATAGCTCGGAACTGAAGCGAATGCCGGATTTTCTATTCTCGGCCTTGTCTGTCAAGATTTATGTGTTGTGCCCCTTTTGGTTTTTGCAATATCCCGTGCGCGGTGCGGCAGTCACACAGACACTCGTGTGTTTCGTCTCTCGTCCGTTTCATTTCGCTTACTGCCTGAGGTGCTGAATGATAGTGTGAGTTGAAACAGATTTTTACGAATGTTTAGCCGCAGTTTTTATTCAGTTCTTTAAACTGTTAATACGTACTGTTTACCTTATTCTGAGTGAGCGTAGGTGTACAGTTTTCTCTACGTATTCATATAAAACTGTACCACAGAAATCGGTTTAACTATTTGTAGGTTAGACAAATATTTGCATATCGTTAAACCTAGTTCTTGTCTCGTGTGACGGGTTCGGATTCAAGGTAATCTTACGTAAAGATATGCAAATATGAAAATCCTTTGTGAAAGTACGGGGTACTTTATTTAATGTCTAATTTATGTATTTGAAGAAAACTGCCGAGGAATTTATGGCTAAACTTTATTTTGTCTACTCCTATTTTTGGTTTGTTACAATAATACGAAATTTTGTAGTAATTTTGAGCGCATACAAACTAAATAAACTTTACCTAAATCTTACACAAACTTAAATTTTGTTTACCTAATTTAGCTTTACTATTTCTCTTTTCGTATCGGTCAAATATTCTATACCAATAGGATCATCATGGGTTATAACTTGCCTAGAAAAAACTGATCTAAATCAACCCTGCAACAAACTAAAACTGCTCACCCCTCTAACACGACCTAGTTATAAATGTCTATCGATAACAAGAGCATCTGTAAGTAAATAAAGGGCTCTTTAATGTCAAGTTCATTTATGGCTTAAGCTGTCTGCGGAGCATTTCCAATAAGTTAAATTAAAAGTAAAGCGTTCCGAGCTCGGAGCAGTCGGAGCTCTCAGACTTCCACTATCCCGCCAAGGCAGCGGTCACGGTTACTAGGACGAACATATTTTCATAATATTTACTTTCAGGACCATTCATGTTCAGGATTCTCCTTTTATTTAGCTTCTGTTAGGTTTGTTTTTCTGTCTACGTTTGAGGTTTATAAGTTTATACGCTTGTTAAAGTTGGATGTTGGGATTGGAAAAAATAATGTATGATTATGGAGAACATTCAGAAGTAGAGATACCGAAGAAGATCATATTGAAGTTACATAAAAACAACGTTAAGAAAAAAATCATAATATTTTTGACGTTTCCAATTGTACGCTTTTGAAATTTTCTAGTTTTCATATCTGTGATTTACGTCCGACAATATTAACACCTGTGTAATGTTGTTTTGTCGCGTTACTCGCTAAACAGACATTTTAAGCCATGTAACGTCAGCCGCAGCTCATGGGCCGCTTCCGAGAGTATGTTGGACTCTTTTCTCTTCTCTCTTCTCATTTTAGAAATAAAAGAAAATAGGTGAAGGTGGATATTGCAATGACAAGTCCTAATTATATAAATGAATGTAGAACTGTTATTTTTTTTCTTAAACTAGACTAAAAAACCAACCAGTGATATAAGTTCCGTTGAGGATAAACTCCTTGTTTCCTCATCCTCGTTTTAGTTATCCTTTTAATAAATGGCGCATGCTAAGACCGCGGAGGTTGTGTCATTTTTCAAACATAATGCGGCGTACATTGATGAGTATCCGAACAGTAACGATGATACAATTTATTGTAACAGCTGTGAAATATTGCTTCGATTACTGTCTTGTGTTTTAGAGGTAAAAAGGATATCGGAAATCTGAAATAAAAATAGTTTTCGGGAAGGGAATGGTTATGATTTGTTGTTTTGATTGATGTCATGACTAAAGTGTTGAATAAATAAAACTCCACACGAAAATATTTAGGCGCTCTCAAGAAATAAATTTTAGCCCAATAAAGTTGGCCCTTAAGTATAAAATCCCAAATGTGTTCCAATTTAGTCCTTTATATTTGAAGAAGCTTGTTTTAAAAAAGAAAATACTTAATTCAAAAAGGACCAGAGGCAAATTACTGTGAAGAGAAGACGATCTTATCAAAGCCGGGAGCAATTTCTCGTGAACAAGGTTCGTAAAATTAAGCAGTTCGAAGCGTAGAAAAGACCTTACATGGGCCCAGGGTAAGTATGCCGAAATTATTTTTCCCGTATTTTAAAAATCTAAAATATATTTTTTATCCGAAAATAAAAATATATACCTACCTTATATTTAGGCATTTGTTTCGTCTCATTGAAAACGTACCTACCTAACGTTTTTTTTATCAAGAGCGATTATAATACAATAGGTAGGTTACCCGCTCGCGGAAACGGCGAACATTACGAAAATTAATGACTCTCCCCGATAAGTGGTAAGTAGGTGCCCGTTTAAAAAGACAAAACACCGTATTCCGTGACGTCGGCGATTTAACGGCTTTTAGTCTTAAGACAAACTCGATAAATAGCTTTCTCGTGAAGTTAGGCCACTGGCAAACTTATGTATAATGAGTATTCGTCAAAAAGCAAACCGGAAGTCGCTGGCAACTCCACAAAGGTCGACAGTTGGCATTGAAACGCAAATAGGAGAGATATTTAACGAAACCAGAGCCAAATGTGGTAATAAATTTTTGAATGAGCATTTCTGCTCTATATTTACACAGTTTCGTGTACTTCGTCGTTCAATAAATTGAAACTTCGTCTGGAAAAATAGACGTCTAAGAAGTTTTTAGTTCATCATAGTCACGAATCATAACAGCAGTAGGTACCAACCTCATAATGAGAGTTTAATATAAATTCTAAATACCTCTCTGCTGTCTGTTAAACGAATTTTTATTCACATCAACACATATCCCGATAAAGCAATGCCATATTTTAAAATGACTCATTGCAAATGAGCTGAACCAAATATGAAAGTTGAATTTCGATGAAAACACTTTTCGCTTAAAATTTTAAATCTATTTTATACAGATTAAATGGAAATAAATTCAGATGGTTAATAAATTACATTATTATTTCGGTCATTTTATGAATGAAGTTTCAATTAAAACGAACTGAATTGAACGTGAAATGTTGATTTACATTTAAACACATTATTGCTTTTTCATCACTTAATTCAATAATTGTGCATTTTATGCTAATTGATTAACGATTAAAATAAACGATCTCGAACCCATGCGGCGTAAAGTTGTATACGTCGCACGGTTTCAAAACTTTCTATACATAGCGTGATAACAAAGGCCGAATCTAATCGCAATCCTAGAAGACATGACAAAAGCTCCGACTGTCAGCATTCTATGAATATTCATTCGTACTTATAAAATACAGCGGAATTACAATATCTCACAAAAGATAGCCAGGCAAGCATAAAAGATCTTATTTGGGCGTGGAGCCCCTGGCCATAATCCACAGGGTACGGGATCTAGGCCGCATTCAAGGGGCGCATTATCACGGTATTATGCTGATGCGTGTCTCAGTTCTCAACGCCTTCGTGACGTCACATTTATAGCGGATTTATGCCAATAATCGTCTTTCTCAAGTGGCTTTTATTAAACCTCGCGACGGCTATCTAGTGTCCTTACACAATGTCAATACAACGTTGGACTTTCCTCCGTCTTTTATTATTGCTATGAATAAAACTGATTTTTGCAAGCAATGCGACGTGTCATAAATTAGATGAAATTAAATATGTCAAATTTCAATATTAATTTTTGTTTTGTTTTACAAAAATCTCGCATACTTATAATACTTACTCCGTTGGCTCAGCGACCCAAAATGAGTCTTGGCCTCCGATACGAGAGAGCGCCACTTGTGTCGATCCTGGGCAGTTTCTCGCCATTCATTAGCTCGAAGCTCCCGAAGATCTTCCTCCACTTTATCTCTCCAGCGATACCTAGGTCGGCCCACGGGACGTCGTCCCGTCGGTCGACCGAGGTAGGCTCTCTTAACACTCCGATCTTCACCCATTCGTTCAATGTGACCGAGCAATGTAATTATACTTATAATAATAATAACAAAAAATTAGCTTCGTCTCTTTTCCACCTCGGTTTCTATTTCTTCTAAGAATTCCATTTTATGGTATAAATATCAAACAGACCGTCCTTGTATTTGGTAATATTTTATAGACAATAGCGACGATTGCGACCTTTAGCAACCTTTCCAATTCCATTTAAATAGTTACGTGAGCTGTGGGGATGAATTCAGTATTGTTTCCAAAAGGGCATCGCGTGGGTTTAAAACCTATAAAATGAGTTTACTGAACTTTACCGTAACATTGGCGCAGAGTTTAAGTTTTAACTATTAAGCTGGAATCTTTTTATATTTTCCTTTAAGGTTAAGATCTTTTCAAAGAGCGAAAGTTATGTCTGGCGTCTCTATCAGAGAGTCACGCGTCGTTGCCTCCGTCACACTTTAGTTCAGTGACTTGACGCTTGGGAACGAGCACTGAGGTCGAAGCATAAGAGCATCTACTTAATAGGGCAATCACTTTTAAGCTTTAAAATTCTAACGTTGGAGAAAATCAATGAAAAATACAATGTTTAAACAAAGTATTATTTCCGAAGAAAAATTAACAAATTTATTCTTGTAGCGTTGTTCATATTTTAGTTTTGTTAGTAGATATTTGAAATACTGGAGGTTGAAATAAAATTATGGACTGCCTAATGAATTTCCCCGCAAGCATTATGTCACCCTCGAGGCAAAATAGAATCTAAACAAGAATGGACGGAACTGAGATGTTAAACGCGATATAAAACTTTTCTCGGGCAACTTAGCGCGTCGAAGTTAAAAGTGTTGTAAGCAGGACCGTTATCCAATAAAGCTTTCACAACTTCCTTTTTACGATTCATCTGGGACCACACAGTTATATACCTACCTTAATCGTTACTGCCGCTCTGTCACTAAAAATCGTCATAAATGTCCCATCGGGTCCTACGCTTCATATTTTTTGTATAGTAACGTGGACCTGCCTTTTTTATCCGGAGAAATCCTCATGGGCTTTATCCGTCCTGGGGAAGGCGGAGAGGCATGCCAGACTCTTACCGGCTAAAACCACCGGAGTGCTTCACCCCTCCCTTGTACCAGGGACCACAGGAACGCGACGCAAACTACCGCAATAACGTAGACTTACATCAAGTTTATTTTTGCTGATAGATTTATTCCATCGAATGTTTATCATGAGCAGTTACAGCGGCGAGCAGCAAGCAAAGAGCAAGAACTTGCATTTAACATTCTATATTATGTTTTAGTTTAGGTTGAGTCGTGTATTTCATTAAATATTTTACAGCACTTTACCCATTAACCAAACTGTTGTATAATCTGAGAGCCTTTTTAAAAGCGAGCTTGTATTCATTAATTTATGCACGAACCGAAGTGGTAAAACGCAAATTAACGCCAGGTTAAGTATTTTGTTCCAATTTTATAGTAATCGTGTATATCATTCAGATGAAACTAGGTTTTCCGACAATATTTATGTAGGTAACAAAATTTTCAAAATGCCAAATGCTAACGTATGGGTAGGTATATCATACAATTTTAAGGCATCTAAAATTTTCGAATTTGCTCGATCTACTTTCTGTGTTTGTATTTTCCTTTACCACATTTAATTTAGTTCCCATGGTGTTAAAGAAAAATCATTCCTAGACTTAAAAATATTGATTCAAAGATGCTGTGTTATCAGGTGTTACACCTATCCCTAGAGACTTTATAAGTAAACAAAATGTTTCTTCCAGTTCTTTACTTGGTACTACTTCTTTCAAAATAAAACGAGACTTTTCCTCAGAGTTTTGTTTTCAAAGACGTCACTCGTATCTGTCATGTCGAAACTTGAAGATCCTTTGAATTGCCTCCCGTTTGTAAAGCGTTTCTTTTTAACTGTTTATATTTTGCCGAAACATTAGGTGATTTGTGTACAAAGACTGTAAACTTGGAAAAGCGAAAATATTTAATGATTATACTTTATAATTCGTTAGACAGTTTGATGTCTAAGCCTTGAAAATCAAGTCTCCGTATATAAATAATGGTGCCTATTTAAATGTTTAACGATTACCTACAATGATTACTAATACGATGGTAATACATTTAGCTTTACTCAAAATTAAAGAACGTTTCAAGAAAACCTCATCAATCTCATAGTAACTATTGTTCAGCAATTTGCTAATCGTAATGTAATTCTGTTTCTTGATAATAATCTATCGGAATAGCTACGGTTTCCATTAAAATTGTTGTACAAGTCAGAATAATAAATGTAATTCAAGCGAAAAGTTGTAACAATGAAGCAGAAAAACTCAAGAATTTCTGATTTCGAACAAAAGAAAAAGTATAAATATTTTAGGAGCAGTGTTAATTGAAGTGAAATTAAAATAAAAAGAATAAGTAAAATGTGCTTTAATCAACAAAAGGTACCAATTTGAATTAATAATCAGCTCAGCGGACTTGAAAAAAACGAAAAGGAAATTGCTTTTTCTTTTATCTACCGCGAGAAGGATGCATAAAAAGAGTTTCTTTACCTTTACCGTAAGCGTGCTTATATGATCTGTAATCTGTCTTTTCCACGACTGAGAATTTTCCACGCCATGTACCTACTACCAACAAGAGCAATGGTCGCTTTTTTATCCAGACCGACATGTAACTAAGATTTACAGGTTGTACTGTCGTAAAAAACATAAACTTTTATAGACTTCTACTGAAGGCTCACGCTTTTTTCGACTACCCTTCTAATAAATCATTGGAGAGCGTAACCGTATTTCCGCTTCCGATTACGGTTCCAAAATATATGGCATTCAGACCGTTAAAAATACACGAAGCAGCTTATTTCCAGGTAGGTATTTTCGAAACAAGTGAAGGACGTAGTCAAAATAAACTTGTATTAAAATCCGCGTGATAAGAAATTTAACGACATCATTAATGTTTGATATCAGTAACCTCCATGAACGAAGAGGATAAAGCTGAAATTTCTGCGGGATGATTTTACGAGCGTCGCGTGTTAGTTTAGGGTAACAGTAAAAGTTGGTGGTAGCTGCGTAATTGTTGCCGTAACCGTATTTTGTTGGGAATTACGTGTACACAGCGGGTACATTGGGTACAGCGGGTACAGCGGAACACTTAGGAACATTGAATATTGCATTCGTTCCCCGAAGAAACGTAAACGTGAACTGGAAATTTAAAGCCACGTTTTACAAGTTACATTTCTGCTATTCATGATGAAACTGCTGCATTTGTTTTAAAATGTATGATCCAATATGCTTCAGCTATGGATATACGACCAGGAGGCTGCACGTGGGAAATATTATCTCTGAAATTACTTTAGCGGCGTTCATAGCTTCAGACCTATATTTTTTTTATAACAAAAGAGTTAATTAAACTTTCTATACCTAGTATTTTAGATGTAATTTATCATATAAACGCATTAAGTTTTTGTTGATCTTCATAAGAGTTTACCAGGATGGTATTTCCTCTTTTTCCCTATTCCTACTAAAAGAACGCACTAATAATGTCGTATCATATGTCACCGTGGGGACAGGATAAATAGCTCCGCTCATTCTGTGCGTGTGACGTATTATGTACACTAGCACAAATGTGTTTAATAACACTAGTTAGTGAAGCGCCACGCTGTGGTCGGGACACATCGTAAACATTTATTTTAATACTCGTTTAGTATACTCCCGTCAACGTTTATTGTCGCATCAGTTTCAGATTATTTTTATCTAAACGGGACAGGTTTCGGAAAATTCCCGTGAACTTTATCCCTTTTTTTCAGGTTTGGTTCGATACTTTATATTTATCTGTCCGGCGACCTATTCCAAAGGATTGTTTTGATTTAAGGTTAAAATTTATTTTACATAATCCTAAAATATTATTAGAGTTGGAAGAAAAGAAATAAGATCCGAATATAAAAGTGTTCTAGAAATTTTCGCCAAGATTACGTAATCTTTTAAAATTTTCCTCACAAGCGCCCATTTTCAATTTACCTGCGGAATTCAATTTGATTGTACTTTAAAACTGTTCTCATCTCTATCAAGTCGTAAACAAGGTGAGATACGAGTGGGGGGAGCAGTGTTCGCGGCTCCCGGCTGCGGATCAGCTGCGCCGCCCGACGACAAATTTCCTCCGAAATTGGTATGGACCCGGACTATCTTAAAGCCGACGGCGATATTATCTAATGTATTGAGGATGGAAATTTGTGCCGTATCATTTTACTACCGGCAGTATCGGCGCACCTTTACTCAAATATTTTTTTTTCGATCCGGAAGATTTTTAGGTTGTTTAGACATACATATACCAGGAAAAAAATGTGTATATTCCTCAAATATGTATATCAAATAAATGTGAATACGTTTGTGCTTACTTAATTTGATTAGAAGTTATTCTACTGAGTGATGACGCAGACGTTTCTGCGAATGTCTTATAGCTGCAAGCCAATTCGGTAAACAATGTGCTATCCATTAGCTTAGAATGGGAGTGTCCGGCGAAGGTCGCAGTCGACACCTGTTATTTATTAGATTTGTTTCGATCCCGGATAATCTCGTTACTGCTGACCCACTGCGCTCGCCCTTGACAAAATCAATGAACGAACAAAATTTCTCGGTTTGTGAAAAATGTTTGGGAAGAGCCATTACAATTTTGATGGCGCTCCTAATGGTAAGTAATTACATGGCCGTTCATCTGTAACGCTTCAGGGGCTCTGATATTATGTCATTCCAGTAACATTTTATAACTCAGCTCGAGGGGAATTAAATACTTTAACTTTGTAAAGAGCAATCTCAGTATGCGCCCTTACGTTTTATTTAGTACCAGATTTGATTAGATAGGATTTATGAAAATCTAATTGGAAGACAAAATTAATCGTGCTACCTAATAACCCTGATAGCAAGTGACACCTAAAACAAATCACTGAGGAATTTAACGGATATGAGAAGGGTAGATTGAATTACAATGGCTTTCATGATTGATGACTTTCGCGATATCAATTTGAATTGAAAACAATATCCAGTGTTTGGGTTTCGGAGGAAATTAGAATGGTCAATGTAGATTTGCTGAGCCATTATTCAGAGGCGATATTGCTGTGTTCGTAGTTCACGGCGGAGAAAGGCTATGCGGTTAAGTGGTCGGTACCCTCGTCTTTAACACCATTACAACAATTTTAACAAACGAGGCGCTAAACAGTTTACTGGGGTGTTAAGCGTTGTATTTTTACTGGTCATTATTAATGGCTTCGAACCGTTTTAAGTGTATAGTACTTTTAACTTTCAAGTTGTTAAATTGATCAGCTATAAAATGACCCGATACGTTAAAGTGGTAGTAAAACAAAGGACATAAAAGTTACGTCAATTGTTGCTTTTGAAATGGTACGGATCACCTAAGCGCTCTACCAGTCTTACGTCTTTTATTTCATTTTCACTTTAAGTTCAGATTAATTAAATTTTCTGCGCTAGAAATATTACCTACGATGTGGTGAACCTGTTTTATTATACTTTCTCTTCATATACCGCTATAAAAGGAATGGGCCATTCCGGTCAGGTCCAGGTAGCCTCACCATGGGACGCAAAGTTTTTACCTTCTACTTTGATAGGTCACGGAATTGATCGCAGTTCCCGTGGGCTGAGGGTCTGGCCGGCTATTGTTTGCATCTTTTGTTGGTATGCTGGATCCGGTAATAACGTTCAAGCATTAAAATTCGGGTCAGGTTGTTGACACAAATTTATGAGGGCTATTAGAAAGGGTAGCCTTGATTTTCCGTTACACGTTTAATATAGAGATTTCAAAATAAGTTTGTGTTGTTGTATCATCGTATGGGGTGTAACCCGTTCAGAGGTTTAGACAAGAAAACTTAATTAGCTGGAAACAAATTCCTTCCCTGCTCCTTTGCAGCTCAGCGCGATTTAACGAAATTATGTAATCTCCGTTTTGATTATCCAGTAGGAAACTCGATACATATTAATGAAATAAATCGTAGCGTTCGAATAGATTCGTTACACAGGAATGATTCACTTGTCCCTGTTAGGAGCGACAAAAGGGGCGCCAGAGCGAAATATAGTAGTAAAACTTTAAATTAAAGAGCCAATTTCGAGCGGACATAAATCCACTTTTTGTCGCAGCTTGATTTCAATTCCGTAACTTATACGAAGTTCGTATTCTAAGCGTTTAGCTGTGCATATCTTTTAGGTCGGAAATAATATATGGCAGCCCCTTAAATACACAATAGAGATATCGGAGAGATTTATAGGTCACGCAAGCCTTGATTAAAACCCCTCTGAATGGTTACATGCGAGGGTGGATTTAATCCCACCGCTTTCCGTTTGTATATTTTACGTTATTAAATTAATATTTGTAATTATAATTTTCCGCAGCTTTCTGAAGCTCTTGGGATTTTCACGTGATATTTTAGACATATTTACAAAAGCAATTAATACAATTTAGTAGCGTTTATCCAACGCATTGTTTATCGTACATAGCTAAGTAATTTGACGCCTGAAGTTTAGTTGTGGTGTTGGCTTAGCTTAAACACATTAGCAACTTTAATGTATACCTAACTTCAAGTTTATTGTTGGAGTGGGGTGACGTCATTATTAAAGGACTTAGCTTTAATTAAATAGCTTAGAAACTATTTTGGCGAAATGGCACAGGCGATAGCGAACTATCCCAAAAGTTATTCAATTTTCAGGAAAATTTATGTGCTCTCTTTCAAAGTTAATAAGACCGGAGAACGAATCCATTAAAATTTTATAATAGGTTTACTGCGGGTAATATTACTTTTGGCTTTAATTTGTAGGATATCCGGGACTACCTTTTCATTCAGGACTAAGGTGAGGATGATCAAAGTTGGAGATAAATCCTTGATTTTTGAATGTACCTGCAGCCCTGGCCTCCTTGCAGGCTAGCACCATGCTGTGCCTCACGTCGGGGTTGTCGTCGGCGATGGTCTCGCCCACGGCCACGAAGCGCTCGACGGCGCAGCAGACCGCGGCGCCCACCCGCTGCACGGCCGCGCCGCCGGCCGCCGCCTCGCCGCGCGATGCCACCAGACTGCTGATCTGTGACAATTGCCCGTCATCAGCTACCATCATGTTAATATTACTTCTCACGAAGAAGAACTAGTAAACTTCTTAATTATTGTTCTGAGTTTTTCTGCGCCGTTTTTTTTTCTCCTGCAACAGGAACACTTTGGAAGAGGAGTTGGAATCTGGGTGTTGTCCATTGCAATTTTTGACGCTCAAAAAGTGCTACTAACTAGTGTTATTTGAATAAAAAGTTTTTGATTTAAATTGATTAGACACACATAAATGTAATGGGTACCTATTTTAAAAATGATTTTGAAGAGAATGACCATGGGTCACCTGCAAAGTACCTACACCCTCTCAAACAGAATTTTCAAAGAAAATATTTTTGTAAAAACGCATAGAAATATAAGTAGCTGCCTCCTTTATTTAAGAATCTAAAAATAGGCAGTGGTTTGAGAAGAGCGCTTTTAGGCTCTGTTAAATCCGCTGAAACTCAATCCCGGACCCGATATTGCTTGAGATAATTACTAGGCTAGGTGAAAAAATATCGAGAGACAAAAAGGCGAAAATTTCGTAGTATCTAATTACCTATACAAGTACAGGTATTCAGATAGTTTATGCTGGCGTCATCTCGTTAAACGCGTAATGTATATAAAACAACTGAAATAAATCATTTTCAGGGTACGAGTTTGCGACGAAACCCTTTGGTAATTAGCACAGTGAGTGAGTAAATTCGTTATTAATTAAATAACAATTAGATAATACTCAAAAACATTACGCAATGTGATATTAAAATGACCTAAATTACTCCAAAATACTCCAAATATAGTTTCATACACTTCGTTTCCAGCAAAATTGACGTGTGAAGTGTATGAGGAATATTATATTATTATAGTAAAGCCCTCTATTACTCTTAATTATATTTACTTCCTCCATTTTCGTTCATAAGTCTTCCAAATTATATCGGTATTGGCATCGCTCGAAGCCACAAGAATTACGCCGGGGAAGCTAAACGGACAGACGATATTTTGCTTAGAAACGAGAACTATTAAGAATATTGCAAGTCTCTGTTAAGATTAGAATTTTCTCACTTAGATTATTTGCTAAGTAAAGTAAGTATACGTTGCATTTCTGTCGTTCACTAGTAATTTACTCGTGCAAACATATCACGTTGCATTAACGTATCGTAACGTGAAATCTACGTTGATAAATGAAAACAATTATTGTATGTGCTGTTCGTGAATGAAGATAAATTATTGTTACAGTATTATTACGTAATATTTTTGTGTTTTAATCTGATGGTACTTGAATGAATTGTAAATGTTAATGGATTGTTTCTACAGCAATAATATACTTGTTGTTTTTTGTTTGTAATGTGTAATTGCTTGTAAAACACGTAAGATATTATTATACAGAATCTAATGATATTTTAACAGTTGTTTTAAATATCTTCTGGCAGGGAACCGATTTTATAAAATAAAAATTGTATTCAACTTCTCAAGAAAATTACTTATTTTCTGCTTTACATTTCTGTGCCAGTATCAGGACTTTTGTTTTACATGTTCTGATAATAACACAAGCCTTCATACGTCGGTAAAACAACATTGTCTTTTATGACAGCCATCTCATAATTTAATAACCTAGTAGGTCGGGTAGGCCGATTCGATGTTTTGCGAGTTCCTCGTACAGGCCGTAATGAGGGGAAAACCGAACTGAAAGTCTGATACATATTGTATAAGGAAAAGTAACTACGCAACTTCTTGATTTGCCACGCGTAGCCGCAACCCGAGTTCAGAAAGCTCTTATGGCATATTACACTCATGTGTTATAGGATTATGTTTTGAACGTAAGATGTGTTTTAGGGCTTTATAGAGCATTCTGCTATGTACCAAAAATTATTATATATTTGGTCTTAATTAGCGGTCTTAATCTTGACGCTTTACTGCAACCTCTTACACAACTCCTCATTCGTACCTATTTGATTTGGTTCGGGATACACTAAAATGTGTCAAACTTCAAGATATCGTAACCGCTATTTTAGTTTAACAATATTTTTTTTAAGTGAATCAAGAATCAAATAGGGACCTGACGACCCTTCAATACATCCCTGGTTGAAAATATCAGGCCGTTTAATAGAGGGCAAACAATTTTCCCCTAACATAACTTGTGGTCATCTGCAAACAATGTGTGGGTATTTTACTAACTTCATCGCTCTTTTTATTTTCGGCTTTTATTGTACGAAACAAACCTTTGCGTTACGTTTATTCATGTCTAAAAAACTTTTCGTACACAAAGAAAAAAAATAAGTTTTGGTTGTTCTGAAAGGTCTGTCTAAAACTGAGAGATGAGACTTCTTCTTAAAACTGGGTATCTAAGGTTCAGTATTTGGCTATAAGGATGATATTGGTTATATAAACTCTACCTACTTTTATTACAAGCCACCCTCGGCGTCTGAATCGGACGGCAGTGTTATCACAGAGGTTAAAAGTAATATTCAGGTGTATGCTATCTTACATAACAGCCTAGATAAGGCTTAATATCTCATAAAATTTTCGAAGAACTTTATCAGTTATTGCTTTTATAGTGCAATAAATGTTTATTTTGGTATTTTTAAAGCCAAATGTCTAAACAAGTATTTTCTCACTGTACTTATCAGACGAAGAGACTGATTATGGCAAATTGTAATCCCAGCACGGGTTTGTCTTTGTTGCTTAATTCTACCCTTGTGCAAATATTACTTTAGCCCTCAAACTTTTTACTGATGAATTATCTAGAAACAATGTTTTTAAATAGTCTGTAAGCCTACTTACCATTTTTAATAGGGATGATTATCTCTTGTTCAAAGGTTTTGATCTTTAGTTGTAACTATTTAAAGTACTCGATTGCATAATGTTTCCACAATACAAGCACCTGAGTATGCAAAGAGGATTCCGTATTAGTGACGCGGAATTGTGCAGCTAAGTCTTTGTCTGCGAGTTGACTAAGTACAAGTTACGTCAAACAAGTACAATGTCAAAGTTAGTTCGCGCGTTACGTAAGCACTGAAAACTTAATTTAAATCAATGTGTACCCGCTGCGGATCACGGATGTCACCCGCCAAGGTTAATCGGATCAGACTCGAACGGATTTAAAATTTATCTAAGAAAGAATGCCGACAAAGACGCTTTTACAATACCTACTTGTTTGAAAATGTTTCGCTGCTCGGATTTGTAAAATGAATACGCAGACATAAGTCATAAATTAATTCCACAATAATTAAAAGTCTGAGCCATTTTCATATTCAATTAAAAGTTTTATGCACAAGTTTTTTGAACTTTTTATTAATTAATTATCTAACGTAAATCATGTTCCTATCATTGATTTAACGTACCGTGATATTAATTCATTTTTTTTTGCAGTATCAATTGTATTTTCTATAAAAAAATATTGTTTATCAAAAAGTAAACAATATGAATTCTACTTGTAACATTCATGCAATTACTTCAAATCAATTTAACTTTTTTATTCGGCCGTTCAAAATAATCGGGAGGTTTGTCTTATATTTTTTGGAAGGTGGTCTGAACGTCGTTGTCCGGGACGCGGGGCGAGACCGCGCGGCGCGAGCTCCGATCAAGGTCGTTCTTGCACGCGAGCTTCTTCGCAACTCCGCGTCCATACTACTTGTTGCGCTCCACACATCTGCATCGCTACTAGCAGAGCTGGTCGTGCGAGAGCCTACTTCGCGCGCGCGGTGTTTTCGCGCGCTGAGCTGTCACCACGTACCTGAGGCTCTCGGCGCGCGTACTCATCATCATCGGAGAGAGCGTCCATGTCTTGGTGCGCGTGGCGCGCGGGCGGTGGGCGCGCGCTCGACGGCGCGCAGTCCGCGGGCGCGCGCACGTGCTCCGTGGCGCTGGCGTGTCGCTGCGGCACCGCGCCGCTCCGCCCGCGTTCGCCGCGGCACTGACGGACCCGGCGCGCATCGATCGCGCCTACCCGCCCGCCCCACGGCGCACCACCCTCTACGAGTCCACGTGGCCGCCCGCCTCGCGTGCTTACTATGCCCCCACAAACTTTTGGCGCGACTCAACTTAGACGCAAGTTTTTTTTTTCTTATAAGACTTGCAATGTAGATATCAAAAATGTTTAAAAGTTATGTTGACAAGCTTCAGATAGTTTTGAACTGGTTCCAAAACCATTTCATTCAAAAGCATAATACCGCGTTGTTGTCAATGCTTTGCCGCGGTTGCGCGGGCCGAGGCGCAACAGATTGTTGCCGTGGGCGGGAAATTCTAATCGCGAACAACGAACTGACGCCGCTTTCGAAATTACAGCTACTACGAAAATAAAAGTACGGTTTTAGTCGCGTAGGAACGTAAAAGCGAAATTATCGTCGGTTTTCCGTCGACGTCAGAGAGGCACCGTCGACGCAATCCATTCGGTCAGCGATGAACGTCACGAGCTTGTCGCGCGTCGGCTGCAGGTCGGTCGAGGCCCAGGCGGCCAGGGCCAGAAGCCGGCATGCTGGGTTGTGTGGCGTACCTGCTTTATGAGGGGGAGCAGGGTTCTCTCGATGGAGCGCGTTTTTATCTGTGAGAAGTCGACGTCAGGCAGGCCGGCGGCCGCCATGGCTGGCGCGGGCGCGACTGCGCGTGTGCGCGCGCACGCAGCGTCGCCGCCGCCATTGGCGGAGCGCGCCCGTCACGTGGCCCCCCCACCAGCGCCCGCCGTAAACACACGATTGCGTGTTTAGTTTTAACACATACTCTTGCGGGCTTTCAAAACTACAGCTTTACGTGTTTTACTTTGTTTTGATTTGGAGCGTCAATTATATGTAAACGTCCACACGTAAACTGTGCACGTGCGCTATTCACCAACTATTTTATTCGTATTCGGTCTAACGAATACATCTGGAGTTACTAAACTTTTAATGTTGTTTTAGGATAGACATTCACAGGAGTAAATAAAACAGGTTTAATGTTGCACAAACTTTATTTTTATATCTTTGACCACCTAAATACACACTAATAACTTATCAATAATCATTGGCACATTATCACAAAGGTTGTCAATGATTTATAATTTTAAATACGTTAAAATATCTATAGATTTACTCCTCTTTAACTGTGATGGCAATAATGAGTAATTTTTACAATATTACTATTCCGGTGAGATCCTACTTTCGATATACATATTGTAAACACAAGTAGATTATGTTATATCTAATACTGATAAATATTACAAGATAAGTACGGTTAGAATAATAGTAGCATACATTTCTATTCAATTAAAGTAGCGAAGTCACAATAGGATTCCTTATTAACTAAAATTTATGTGTTAGACTTTGGTAATTGCATAAATTGTGAACATTTCGAGAGCACTTGAAATCGTTTTAAAAATTGTGTTCAGCGGTTTTCGGCAATGGATTCTATTACACTTGTAGCTTAACTCAAGTTCAGCAAAATAAAATAACTACGAGAACAATAATCACTTGCAAGATAGATTAGGACCAATATTTTTTCATAAGTAATACTCAAACGAAGGAACCTAAAACTCACGAAAGAGGTATTTCCAATTCACATAAACCTCTTTTAAATAGAGTACACAATGTTTCTAATACTGTTCATAAATAATATTGAATTTTAGGTTTATAGGCTATAAAATAATAAGTGCTCTTAAATATTAGTCATTTATGGCTGCGAGTGAGGCAAGCGCAATCAATATCGGTTAAACATTTCACAACATATTGTTGCAATGTTATTACTGTTTGTTAAAAAATCTGTAAGTCGAAATAGACTAAGTCTGAAATACCTTACATGGGTTACATAGTTTTGCATTATAAATGGCTAATTAATAATACTAAATTATTTAATCAAACGTTTACACACGCACACATTATCATGTGCTATAATTATGTTTCAACAGTGAGGGGAAACTTGACTGCAGTTATGGCAGTCAAACTATCTTAGAAGTTGGGAACGTGTTATCGCTTAGAGGTAGAGGAACTCGCTAACTTGCAAACTTGCTAGTTACTAGCTTATCAATTGTAGAAGACGCCCATACTGATCTGCGGGCGACGTTTGCACAACGCTTGCTTAGAGCTAGTGCTATCTTGGGAACTGTCAGACATCCACGGACTTTGTCCTGATGAATTCCTGACTTTCCTTTTCCTAAGACTTTCCGTTGGACCCAGAGTGGGTCTCAATAGTTGTTTGAACCTAAATGGTCCCTCGGTATAGTCGTCGTCTGAACTAAATATAGGCGTGGCGAGTATTTCAGGCGAGTTCCGAAGTATTTTCCTCAAGTCTGACTCGGGGTCGTAGGTGGGATTGTAAACTGGCCGCGGCGGTGGTTCAGATTTTTGTGATTTTCGCACCAGCTCGTTGATTTTATTGCTGTGGAAAGAAAAATAGATATAATTTTTACACTTATTATATTTGAAGTTATCGTCGGTTTTATCTAGCACAAGTCTTAAATCACTTACTATTAAAAAGTATCACATCGTTTACACATCTACTGTCATAATTATTTTATCTAAGCTGTCCTAAAAAATCTTTAGCGCAGACAAAAACACTAGCTTCATCTACTAGAAGTGAATCCATACCCATCGTTTCTGCAATCCGCAAGTGAGTAATACATGCGACAGAACGAGAGCGATTAGTCCTAGGGCCAGAACCTGGTCTCGTCCGGGTCTCTGTCGTGACCGTACCTGACTAGGCCGCCACACTGCCGGCTGCAGGGAAGGTTCTGCCAGTTGTGGTTCGCCTGAAGGTGCCTGTCGTCCCTGTAGTCGTGACCGTTGCTCGTTGGTTGGTATCTGTAAGTTATGAGATGTTTAAAGAGGTTTCTTGGTTATTGGTAGAACAACAACTAATAAGCAAAGAGGTCTTTTACTTTATGAAAGTAATATGTGTGTTGATAAATTACATTTCGATGACATGATTTGGCTGTATCATTTTTTGATGGGAAGTAATCAAAATTGAAAATGATTCTATCAACTCATAATTGTACCTTTACGGTAGGTACATTTAAGATGTAAAATTCCTTTCTAACTACAGAAGTACATTCAATTTTCTACTTTACATGATACTAATAAAGTCGATGATTGAACAAACCTGGTGGGTCTGATCTCAAAGTCTTTCTTACAGATCAACGGTTCATCCCAAGGTCTGGCGGGACTCTCGAGGAATTCAGGCGATGGACTGCACCAGTCCCATTATAGCAGCGTAAACAGTGTTATTTCAATGTTACATAAATGTCGCTAAATCATGTTTACTTTAGGAAATACATTCCCCAATGTAACGTAACCATAAACTTAAGTAGATAACTAGTTAAAAGATTGTTTGACAAAAAAAACTATAGGTATTTTAATAAATTGTGTAGTAGCGGAATTCCCGCAAAATTTCTGTTTCAAGACTGTTTTTTCATAGTTTTTTTTTAGAAATACACGTAACAAATATAGTTGTTTCTAGGCAGAATTTAAAGCAATTTCTGAATTTGCTCTTGCTATTTTCAGAAATCCAAATTTACTCCCGATATTTTCCTTGTCAACATTCACTTTTCCGAGGTCTTTGAATAATAATGCATTTATGTATACCTGGACAGCCTGCTCGCATCTCTCTCCAGCTGCGTGGGCTGCCCGCGCACGATGGCAGGCACGAGGGTGAAGCCCGGCGGCTGGCGGTACTCGTCAGCGCGCTGCACCTCCTGCAGCCTGATACCCGGCTTGTTGCGGCGCAGGTTCTTGTGGACCTCTTGGTTTTTGTCGTGAACCTTATGAAGAAAAGAATAAGGTTCATTTTAGATGTTTTAGGCGCTGGTTTTTGCAGGTGACGTGATTTTAGAGTTAATCGCTGAGGTCTGTTTTCCTGCAATGCTATGGCTAATAATGCCTATCTATCAATATCTTATATATAAAATTTCCATGTCACCTTGCTAGTTACTGTACTCCTCCGAGGCGGCTTTTTGCCAAATTTTATATGCATATTCAGTAGGTCTAAGAATCCGCGACTACTATCTATTTTTCATCCCTATTTTTTTTTCGCGAACGAAGTCACGGGCACCGGCTAGTGCCTATATAAAGCTGATATAGAATATTGATGAATGCAGATTCTACATTAAAAATATTTCAATTAATTAATTGATTTTTAATATTTCACTTATAATATGGTATTCTAAAAAAAAAATTAAGAAAATAAAAGGTACCTAATCAGTGTAAACGTATTTTTGCGATTTAAATTTTAAGATTATAAATACAAAATATACATACCTGGTCGGCAAAAGTATGTAGCTGTGAGGCTCTCTCCTGCACGGAGTAGTGTTGCATGAGCTGCTGCGGCGTGGTGGGCGCCTCCATGGAGGGTGGAGGGGGCGCGCGGCCTTTAGCCCACTTGCGACGCGCCGTATAGCCGCGGAAATCTGCACAGTATGAATGAAACGTTAGATGTATCAAGGTTATGTTAGATTTCTCTACCAACTGATTTTTGCTCTAGTGGCACACATAAATGCTTTGTATCTAAGCTCACTTTTAATGTCCACAGAAAAATAAACTTTATGAGGATGTAACTAGTGTAGAAAAACTTTTACGCCATAACAAAATATGTACCATTAAGTAAAATAATACTGAATTCATTACGCCACCTAAAGGTACTTTTATCGTGCATTTTTCATATGTTTATTCATATTACATAATTAGGTACTTAATAAAACCATCTGGTTACTTACGACTCTGAATAACGACTGCGGCCCTTGCGGTGTCAATGTTTTCTTTGTTTCCAGAACTTGTTTCGTTAGTGTCGCTGTCCTGTGACGTCATTCGCCTCAAAACCTTGGCCTTCATCATAGCTTTGTTCTTGTTTGGGACACCTATGATAAATGTACAATTAAAATTCACTTAGCATTAGGAAGAATTGCGGTCGACTGTCGGTGACATTTTTTAATATGTTAACCAACATCCTTACACCAACTTTTAAAAATTCAAGTTGAGATCGAGCCTTCAGGAGAAAATTTTATGATTCTATTAGATTATAAAAGTATTTGATTCTTGTCAGATTTTTTCTTATCACGAAACTTTGATTGCAAATTTTATTTTAATTCAGGGAGACAACACAGTCTAGATCACGTTACTCACCAGCCTTATGTTGTTTCCTCTGGCTTTCCTGCTCCATCTGGAACTCTCGCGCTAGCTGTCTCTGTCTCTCTTGCAGTCGTCGGCGGGTGAGCCATCCACGCACGTGCTTTTGCAGCGTCAGGACTGATATCGCCATCTGTGCCTTCAACCGCTGGTAATGGCGCCGTGCCAACCAACCGCGGACACACGCTTGGACCAGCACTACTTTTCTTATCTAAATGGAGAAAATTGTATAGATAAAGTGTTGCCAAACATGTAACCTTAATAGTCTATATTAGTTTGATATCAGTATGCGGAATCCGATAGTCTTTTGTAAAATACATCTTCAGCAGACCATTGGTCTGTAGTCATGTAATTTTAGTTATTTATTTCACTTTATATTACCTGTTCTTCATAGATTCTGGCGAGAACTTCAACGTGGTAGTACTTGAGGAAGACCTTGGACTTGCCAAGAGCCCAGCCGTCCATCTTGAGTCGTAGCAAGAGGAGTCGACTTGTATCACGATTTGGTTTCATTACCTCATCGTAGCTAAATGCTAAGAAACCATACCTGCATCAAAAAATGTTAATATGAGAATATTATATTATATTAGGAAAATACTCTAACATTCTAGACAAAATAGTATATTACAAACCTTTTCAAAAAATCTTCAAAGGTAAGTCGGTGGGAGAATCCATTTTGCCTTATTCTAATAGTTTCTAAGACTCCAGTATAGCGAAGCTGTTTCAATATTTTCGCCGAATCAAAATGTTTTGGGGAGCGCGAGTCATTCGGCTTCAGACATCTCACGAACTGAGGGGTGCCGCTAACCATTTTCTGGAGTAATTCCATCAAAGAGTATCTGAAGTAAGTTGATACAGTCTGCTGAGCTCTGGACTGGGAAGCTAGACCTCGACTGTTAAAACGTTCCTGCAATTAAACAATTGGTTTAGAGAAACATCAAAATCAATAAAAAAAGAAACATTAAGATTATTTATTTTTTCAAAAGAAATATGAGATTAATTTACCCTAACATCGCCAGAAGTCGGGCTCTCCAAGCTTCGAGAATCCATGTCTCCCTGTAGTGGTGAATACAGGTTGCCTGTCTTAGTGATGGGGCACTGGAACAGGAACCTGATGATATCGTACTGGCTTTGCCGCATCAACTGTACTACTTCTGGAGGCAAGAAGTTGCGGTTCTTCTCAAGGAAGCCATCAGCTTGGTACACCACACGACCAGCGAAGTGGTGGACGGCAAAGCAAATAGCATCGGATTTTGGACGGACGTAGTATTTGCTTTTAATGTTGTTATGGAACTTTTCTGTAAAAAAGTAAAATACATCATTTGAGATATAAATATCATACTTAGTTAATCTATCCGTGTGGAATTGGTTCTCATAGGATGAAATATAAATTAACCAGGTAAAGACAAAAATGGTGAAAATCTTACCAATTAGGGTTCTATCGGTTGACCGCGGGAAACGACTTTCTTCATCCAGCAAAGCTAACATGCCCATCGGCCTTGATAAGAGCATATCCAAAACCGGCCTGTTATCAGAGAACTCTACCAAGTCTACTGGAACACCTTCCGCCATATACTCCTGCTGTTCCCAAGTAAATATATGCTGATTGAAATAGTACTGGATTTGTTCGTTCGCGATATTTATGCAAAGCTGCTCAAAAGAGTTGTTGTTAAAATTCTCAAATCCAAAGATATCCAGTATTCCGATGGAGAGCTGCTCGTTCCTGCAACACCAAAAATATAGTTTTAACTCCAGATGTCCGTATCTACGTGCCATAATATTCTAGTCGTAAGAATCGAATTTTGAAGTATTCATTAAATATTTCCTAAGCGACATTTTGAGTTATACTGATCGATGTTTACTTACATATTAGGTCTGTTCTGGCAGAGCAGTGCATTGATCCTCTCAACAATTCTATCAAAGGCTCTGGCGTACAGTCCCCTTGCAGTAGCGTCTCTTGCCACAGCAGCTTCGGTGGGTGAGCTGTGTCGGGCAATGGTCTCGCCCCGAGCGACCACGCTGCTGCTTGTGAGGCACTCACGAAGGTCGACTGTCTCCACGCCGAGGAGACATGATGCTGAAAGAGTATTACAGAGGATATTAATTTTGATAACAAAATACGGGTCTTTGTTACTTTAAAGTGATATTCGTCAGACTATAGCTTGTTTAAGCAGACTCTTTAGATTATGTTAACCTACCTCTGTGCAACGGTGCAGTGTCAATGATAGTGGCCTTATTATCCGTGTTGTCTTCTCCAGCCGTCTCACCAAACTCGATGTCGCCGAGGTGTAATATAGCGGCCAGCATTTTATAGATGATTTGGACCTCCTCATCTTGGAAGCCAACCACCTGGAAATGTAGGAATTATCCGTTTTAAAAATTAAACTTTCTATTTAACTCGCCTACTTCTTCCCAAAATTCTACCTACATATTTTTCTGTCACGCAAAAACATAAAAAGCCGGCGTCAAACGCAAAAGAGGCTATTGGCTCAACAGAGAAAGTAGTGTCTACTCCAAATAAAATATAAGGCATGAACAGATGATTCACCGGCTACTAAAATTGTAGGTAAAAGTTATCTACCTTAAAAGCTTGATTAAGTTGTCTCCAGCGATGCACGTTGTGCTCCCTGTGGGTGACGGACAGCGGCTGCAGGTAGCGGTGTCTGGACTTCAGTTGTTCGTCCAGGTAGAACTTCCTCCAACGTCCCTCACTCTCCAAACCGTCGTAAAGGTAGTAAAATACGTGGAAGTTGCTTTCTCCTCTGAAATATTTTTTTTTTTAATCAGCAAAGTTAATAACGTAAATTTTTTGTTCACTTTTAATCAGGTATTGATTCAATAAGATTATAGGTAGGCCACTTACAAAGCTTGATGCACCACTCTAGACTGTTCTAAAAGATACACAGACATTCGAGCGCCAGATATTCGCCCAACTCTCATCATAGACAAATCTAGATATTTGCCGAAACGAGAACTGTTTGCGTTGATTCCGGTGCGAGCGTTACCAAAGGCCTCCATTATTGGATTCACTTGTAATATCTTTTCTTCTAAATTACGATTTTGAGTCTGAAACAAATTAATGACTTTAATGAATTATATTACTACAGCTGACTCAATACATAGAAATAAAGAGTGGAAATAGTTTTACAAGGAAGAAAGAAAGAGGAGGTATTGTTGCTAAATTACCTTTGATAAAAACACGAGCTGTTTCAACAAGAGATTAGCAGACTCCGTCTTGCCAGCGCCACTTTCACCAGATATCACGATAGCTTGGTGCAGTTTCTGGTGCATCAGCGCCTGGTGAGCCGCGTCCGCAACGGCGTAGATGTGCGGCGGGTTGTCCGAGCGACACCGACCTTGGTATATCTGTTGAATCTAGAACAATTAAACCACTTCTAATAGTGTAGTAGAAGATGAAAATGGTAATGAATAATTTAGTATTAAATGACTAAAATGAAAAGGAACTAGTTTGGCTCGGAAGCTAATAATATCCCATAAAAAAAGCGGATGTATTCTACTTTTATAAATGGACATAAAAAGCAGGAACTTTCTGCGGTTGCCCACACATTAATATTAAAGTCCAAATGCGTGAGTACGAATTAATTAAACACCTTCGCTCTGTCCGACATAGAAAATTGTTGTGGTTTTTTCAAGCGTCATGATAATTACCTTTGAGGTATAAATTCCCACGTCTGTAAACGGGTTCACAGCGACCAGTATGTCTCCGATGTAGGTGTAAATCTGGTTTTGTGTGTATCTCTTCTGCAATTGATCTACGATAGCATCTTCTGTGAGTACTTCTAATGTCGCCAGGTCATCTGTGTACATTTTCTCAGGTCGGGCTTTTCGATGCGATTTCAGTTTTCCCCTTTTGGTCGTGGCTTCAGGCGCCCGAGAGCCTCGCCCCTCCGCTCTCTGTCGTTTTATTTCCGCCTGAAGTTCTTTACGGATCTGTAAACGTAAATGTAGATTTTTATTATTTGCCCAATCGAACCTTTTCTATTGATCTTGTAATGTCGTACATACCTTATCCTCAAAACTACTGACAGCGAGTAGTAGAGGATGCTCCAGCAGCTCCCTAGCAAAGGGCCTCTGATTCATATCTTTGATTAAGCAGTCTGCAATCAAGTCTACCAGTTGTGGTGAGAACATCTCGGGATGAGACAAAGTTGGCGGCGGGTTTCGAGGTATTTGGAAAAGTGCCCTCATCGGATGTAGGCCAGAGAGAGGCGGTTCCCCTTCAGCTAACTCTATAGCCGTTATACCAACAGACCATACATCACAGCGGCAGTCATAAGATTCATCTAATTGTTGTTCACACGCTATGACCTGTAACCGAAAACAATCATGTTGACCTTACTCTGTAATAATAATACGAGATCATTATGCCACTTTCAAAACACAGCTTAAGGAGTATTATATTCGAGGTCGCGAGTAATGTTCTAATAAGTAGAACAATAATAAGGTAGCACATAATAAAGTTATTATAAATCGATCTAACCTCTGGCGCCATCCAGTAGGGTGTGCCAACTGAAGTATTTCGTCTGGCAGCTGTGGCCGCCAAGTGCGACGATACACCAAAATCAACAAGTTTAACTTCAGCATCTTCTGTGAGCAGAATGTTATGCCCTTTGACGTCACGATGCATACAGCGGTGAGCGTGTAGATGTGTCAAGGCCCGTACGGTTCCTCGCAACACATACGCGAGTTGTGGTTCGGTGAGATTGCTCCCGCGAGCCCGCATTCCCGCGCATAAATCAGTCACCGAACCGCCGGTACAGAGCTGCAAATACAAAGGTCATGTAGATTTATGCCTTATGCATAAAGCAAATTGACAAAAAATAAACGCAAACCAACCTCCATGACGAACCATATTTGGTCGTCATCTGAACACACACCGCGCTTCAAAAACAGTCCGAAAAACTCCGGAATATTAGGGTGACCCGATAAATCTCGAAAAACAAGGAATTCCTCTTCTATTTCCTCTATGTTTTCGGTGATATTTTCCAAAATCTGGAAAGAAAGAAAACAAATATGTTTATTCGTACTGATCAAAAGTTGCGAAATGTTTTTGTAGCTTGTTATTGGAATCATACGTTTGTATAGAGTTAAGATATTATGTTGAACAGCGGCCGCCAAGTCATGTCATGTATTGTTTAGTGGCCTTGACACGAATATTACATTTTGAGATAACATCTAAGCAATCAATTACATACAGCATGCTAACAATACCCCCATAAAAATACATCGAGCTATTCTTGCACAAAACATTCTCATATACATTGTTTAATGTATGGAAGTAGGTACGCAATATGTATATTCGGATAATATGTAAATACATTTTTTCGCCCCAGAAGCTCTTGATTGCAGCAATTAGCTACTGCAATTAGCCGCCTAATTTGAAAAGGCGTAATTCCCATCATTTAGCAGTTAATTACTGTAATCTTTATTCAAAATCAAGGCATTTAACAACTTCTACTTAACAAGGAAACCAATGAATAGAATTGTTCATGAGCTAAAACTTGTAGGGCTGGTGTGACTGGTTGGCAGTTTCTCTCGGATTTCACCCGCAGTTTACGATTGTATGCCCTATAGATGTTGTTGACCTTTGCCGTGCTCAAGAGCTCATACTAAAATAACATGTGGAAATAATCTTAGGCTGTACAGTTCCTGAACGACAGCTATATGACGTCAGATATGCGTCGAGACCTAAGGTGAACAACTTTTATTATGACTAATAGCCAGTGCAGTCTAGTCTCAAACAAAAATATTTTGTAGCAAAGTAAACATTCGAGATGACGCACCGTGTAATCTTTAAGGTGACATGTGAGTTTATAGGATACATTTCAAGGTTAATTTAGTCGGGGATAGGACTACATTCTAAGATACTTTAGAATGTCACCGAATCTCATGCTTAGTAACACAATGTGAATAGAAATTCAATGTCACGTCTACAATCAATTTGCTATAGGATTGAGACATGCAACTACCATATACGTTTCTGAATTTACTTGCTTATAGTGCGTTAGTATTTTGACATATTCTTACACGACAATTGACACAATGCAGAATAAAACAGTAATAAAACTAGCAACTTGTTCTATTCGATTTTATTGGCGTAAAACAATAGAAGCTTAAGAATTTTACTTAGCAAATGAAGAACAGAAACGCGGATACTTGGGAGTCCGATATATAGTTTTTCATAGATCCAGAGATAATTTTTTCAAACCAATCAATCTTTAATCAAGACCTTTTGCAAGTTCACAGGGACTAGCACCAGATCTTAAATTAATATTATTGTAGATCACAGTTGTGGAAAAGAGACGCCTCTCAAAGCGCTGCAGTGCGCTGTCAAGCGTCAACAAGTTCAATATTATTGCTTTCCGAGGTAGCGATAGACGCTCTGACCGGTTTAAGATACAGTGGTCTCAAGGACTCGATCAAGGCCTTTTACAAGTTCCGGTAGAATAGACTATTTGACTAAAAAAGATCGAATTAGTCCGTCAGGTAGAATTAAAAAAATATTGAATACGTATTTTTTCATTTTATTAAATCAATAAAAAGTCACTTGCCAGTAAAAAGTTTACTTGTATGGGAAGACACGAGATTTCAACTTACCGTATCACCTTATTTTTTGTTAATGTTATAAAATAATAAAAAAATTAAGTAAAAAAACTTTTTAAGAAAAAGCTTTTATTTAAACGCTCTAAAAAGAAGAAAATAAAATATTCCTTTTGGATTATACTAACAACTCCTCATTATACACAATTTATATATAATAATAAAAGCTTGTCGCGAGGTTTACATACCTATCAACATTCCTTTATATCATAATAATTTGTGGTAAATCGAGCGACAAGCTTTTATTGTACTTTGACGACAATCTTTGAACTCAATTTTGAAGTAGATATCTACTTCAAAATTGAGTTCAAAGATTTCACCCGAACACACAAATATCCATACATTGCAAGTTAAATAAAAGCCTTTAAAAAACAAGTACCTGTCCAATATTTTTGGGAAATCTGACGGACCAATTACATTTCTTTTTTTTTAACACTCCCGCTAATATCATTCCTCTTTTTTCACTACAGTGTAAACGAACTGACCTTGATAGCAACTCGTCGGCCGGTCTTCTTGTCCCTCGCGCAGTAGACCTCGCCGTAGGTGCCCTCTCCGATGAGCTCCTGCAGAGTGAACCGGTCGCGGGGGTCGGCCGCGCGGTCCAGCTCCACGTGCTGCGAGAGCCCGCGGTATGCCACGTCGCTGCGCATGGCTGAACACGCGCTTTATGACACCATCTGAAATTGACAATTACTAATTTAGCACAATGCTCCATCATACATAGTATTATAATAATTATAAAGTACTGGACACTATTGAACCTGACAGGACGGAACCAGCGACTGCAGGCTAAACATACCAAGTTGCTTTACTAAGCTATCGAGGACCCTCACCCAGAGATCAGTCATTATTCTAACTTTTTTTTTGTCAAATTTTCAAGGCACAAATCGGTTCCAAATATTGTTTTGTCTATGTCAAATATTAACAGGTTTGTGACCCCAATCTTTATAAAAGTTGTTTGAGTAAAGCATAGTAAGGAAAAGTCATAATTATTTGATTTATTTTTATTGTTGTAGGATTCAAATACCTGGAAAAATCTAGGACTGTACTGTAATGTAATATAACGCAACATGAACAAAAAACGATTTACTTAGGTCGTATTTTAAACAGTTATTCTACACAGGCATTTCTTAAGAAATTTTGAACTAGTATGGTAATGAGGCGAAATAAATTAGTACCGGTAGTAATCAATTTGATGAGTTTCATCAATATCCTATCTACAAAAAGTTTCTACACATTTCGCGGTTCAGTGCGCTTTTGGTATCAAAGCGATAATTAATTAAAATGTTCCGCCATTATTTCTATATTAACCCTGTTTTTGTCGATAGCAGCCTATTTATCTTTTTAATAATAGGTCGATATACAGTTTTTCAATTCATATTTTGTAAAACATCATTTTGCCTTCATCTTATCTAAATTACGTGGTTGGTTTGGTTAAAATTATGACTTCATATTGCTTTTAATTGGGGCCTATAACAGTCAAGATTACACTAATCTATTTTAATTTCTATGAAACCGCATCGTACGACATTCATAGTAACATTAGTGGCACAAAATGCATCGTGTAATGATAAAAAAAAACTGTAATTAGCACGTGAAAGAGTTGAAACATCCGGCTTGAAATAACTGTACCGCGGCCAAACCGAACATGTAGCGGAAGTTATTGATTTCTAATAAACAAAATATCAATAAAAATAATAATAAATAAATTTATGATTCTTCGTAATTTGCTTCATAATACCTTGAATAACATTTCGTGTTTTAAATTACGTTATCCTACAAAAAAATCTGTTTGTAAACAGATGGTAGGATAGTAAGATACTTAGTAGGATTTATTCACAAAAATTAGTAACAACTTCGTCTTCTTCTTAAGTCAATGATCTAAAGGTTTCTTTGAAAGGAGAGGAAAGACGAGAAATGGTAGGTGTATGAATGTCGCCGCGTGTGCCATCGCGTGGCTCCGACATGCGTGCTCGATTCGCGCTGTATGCAGTTGTCAATATACCTGCACAGCAACTATACTAACGGCATGCCGTATCATACTATGTAGTACATACTACATAGCTCATCGATACTAGGGTTTGGTGTTTGACCTCTAGATTTCTAGATTTTAGAGTGTTTCTGCCTTTTGATTCCTGATTGATTGGTATTTTAATTGTCCTCGTTTCATTTTCATCATGATAGCTACCACTTAACAGCTATTACTGTCTGCCCTGTGGTTCCTGTTGAACCAATTTACTCATTATTTTCTGGGATCAGAATTAAAGAGATTTAAACAATTTTACTCCAAAAACATCCGCTGAGTAGTAAATAAAATGTTAAAATTACGCTAAGACGATTGGCGGCAAAATTTTGTTCTATGATTGTACAGCTTCAAAACTATGACTAGGAGTCAAATAGTGAACGGAACGAAAAGGGAAGGAAAGGGCGACCTACATCCATGTATGTAAATCGTGACATCAGACCATAATCCTCAACATGGACCTCTTAATGGCGGCCGATGTAACGGTCTATTGGAAGCCATTTATGGGAGTGGACGTGTGTCACTGGTCTATCGGGTTTTCGTAAAATATTAATAATTTATTATAACCGATATCTTTTTTACTTTCATATACAGTTACTATAGTTATTTTAGATTTAATTTTAATATTAGCATTTGAAATTGTTTTGATGCATCTCAAGCTCTCACTCGTCGAATAAATACTAAACAGTATAAAACATAGTCGCTTCCCGCTGTCATCCCTATGTATGCTTAGATCTTTAAAACTACGCAATGGATTTGATAACAGATATAATGTTTTAAGATGTATAGCACCCGTGCAAAGCTGGGGTATGTGCTAGTCAAGTATAAGCCAGAAACTGTTCCGATGGTTATATTGGATGGATATTATACCTCATTGATCGGTTTACCGTAAGACGCAAACATCGAGTGTAGGTACTTGATGTTGTTACAAAATATGGTTACATTACGATGCACGATGGTGTAACAAGAACGCACTTTTTACACAAGTGTGGTGCCAAATTGGTGTCACCCATTGGAATCGGCAGCGTGCCGTAATTACCTGATATGAGTCGACAATATTTGTCTACAGACCACACAAGCGAATACGTTCAAAGAGAACAAACTAATTCGTATTGTGGACTAACAGTACGTTATTATACGCATTGTGATGTCATTTTGATATATTAGACTTTTTGTTACAGTTTTACATGTATTTATTATTACTTATTACATAATCTACAAGGTTTACTAAACGAGCGATTGTTCCATGGGCCTTGTCAAGCGTGACGTCATCTTGTATTGAGATGTAACCTCAATACTTCGTATCGATATGTTACATGGGTATTACAAGATACTCTTGACTTCGCATGTTCCGTAAATCCGTACGCAATACAAAACTAACGGTCACCAATAGATACTTAATTGATTAACTGCACAGAAAACAGTAAGCAATAATTTGTTTTGTACATCGCTGACTGTAAATTGATGGCCATTTGACCTAGATATTTTATCAATAGTCTATCTATACTGTATGTTCGCCAACTGACGCATGAAACATTGTCTTTTTAAACGTTAGTTCCACGCTGTTGAGTGTTGACAGAGCCGTTATTGAAAACAACATTCTTAATTAATTAACGTATAAAAACACAAATGTAAATTAAGGAAAATGTGTAATATTCGTGGTAAATAAAACATAAATGTAGGTAATCATTATTTGTTACTCATAAAATGCTTGAATAAATATGCAGTATTAGCCAGATTCGAGTAAACACAGCTATAAATATACGCAATAAATATTTTCCTTTAAATTTATAACGTAGAGTTCCAAAAGAGTACAAAGTTTATAAACAGACATGATGATTAGAAACCTCTATCATTTCACTTCATTAATGATGCCTCAAAAGTCACAATCACGACATATAAACATAGACATATAAAGGCATCGGTATAGAAGAAGCAACGGCAAACCTATCGAAGCACGACCAGTGCAGTGGCCGCACCACAAAAAACGCAGTAATTGATTTTTAGCATGATCACAGTAATCGCAACTGTTAATCCGAACACTGCGTACCTACTTAATGGCAAATTCAGACATACATACAGGGCATTTGTAAGGCACTAAAAGAAATGATACTCTCCGGCAATCCGACTTTTTACGGCCCGATGTATAAGAAAAAAAAACGAATGTTTTTCTTGTACACTTACTCGTCTTCATTCGGATCTGTGCAGTTTAAGTTAGCTCTACGAAACTACATGCCACACACGCGTAAATACTTCTACACTAAAAACAATAAAGCGAAAAAACAGTCCGGAATGAGAAAAAGTAAAATGTAAACACAGTGCACAAATAATATAATTAATACATCACGCGTGCTAAATCGTATCGCAAAAAACAGGCTGATGGACAGTAAAACTTCTTATAGTGCACGAACTCCCTTATTTCTATGTCGACATTAAAATGTTTTAAAGAGGGGTCTTAGCGCGACGGCCGAGACTGCGACACTTTCACTGATTGTTTTTGTCACGAAGATAATGTTGCGACGGGGAGCGAGCTCATTTCTTTAATGACAGCACTACTTAGCCGTGTTTTACTTGCAGCAAAACGCCATTTGCATTAAATCTTACTATGAAACGAAACGACATTAGATTGTGTCTAAATGTGGCTAAACTCCAAAACAGCTGATTATTCATTAAGAATAAAAGTATAATTAAGTTATTTAGCAATCAATTTCTGAAAGTCTAATAAAGTCTACTAAGCGAACATGCTTAAACCAACAAAAAGTTTGATTGCAATTCCTTCTGTTTTCTTGCTACCACATTTCCGTGGGTGTAGTGTGTACATTCACATGTACAATTGGAATCCACAATCGGCTGGTTGTTTATGTGTAATGTGATTCAATAAATAGGAAATTAATTGCATGGCATTGCTTTCCGAGTTTCTTATTACGTTCTAGAATGGCGACCGCGTGTTTCAAGTCATTGTTTGAGTTCGTTCCTGCATGTGAAGAGTAACATTATTGCCAATCTCTTCTAAATCTGGTCCATTTTAATTGCAGCTTATACAAGCATTAATTAATAAGAAGGAATTTCAGTATGCTGAACGGTCTCGAGTCATGAGAGGGTAATGTGTTCACATGACTATTTTAGACACACCGTTCTCAGGTTCAATAGCGGGTATTGTATTTTAATAATAGCATTTGTAATTTCCTGTCTTGGCTTAGCACTTTCTATTTTAATAACTTAGTTATTTAATTGCATTCGTCAGTTTGTTTATTTTAAACTATTTTAATAGTTGATCAGCTCGATATGAAGCAGACTTCGCTTATATACGACAAACCGGAAATAATTATGCTGACAAGTAAACTAAACTACTTACGACAGATTTTAAATACAGTCAACTACTTAAAAGCATGAAGCATGTTCATATCCTAGAGGCATTAAACCCGTGCATTAAACAAATAATTTTCTAAAGCCATATATGTGAAAGAGGTTTTTAAAATAATGACGTGCCAAGCCAATAACGACGGCTATTTTGTTGCGGAGAATAAGAGCATTAAGTTTTGGTCCGACGGCCAATGTAAGACGATAGGCAATTTGAAATATTACCTCCAATAAGCGAGATAGTAAACTCCATTGCCGTGAACCGACATTTCTTTTATAGTGTAGGGTAATCAATTTTACACCTGTAATTGTAGCGAAAGCGTTAAAGAAAATTTGTTAATATTTTGTTTGTGCAAATTGTATTGCGTATAATGGTGGTTTCGTGGCATCGTGAATAAAAATATTTTTAACTGTTCTTAGATAACAACTATCTTTTGATTCTTGGGAAATTTTAACTTTGCAACCGTCATGCGATCGAAGGCTTTCAATACAGTAAGCAGACGTATCTTAAAATAAAAAGAAAGATGCTTAATTATAATTAACAATTTAGCACCGGTAACAACAAGATAATCTGAAACTAATCACATTATTCAGTTGACCTTTGTGAGCTTACAAAATGTAAGACAATGGATTTAGTGGCTTTGTTGATTCAATATTGTAGTACAACGAAGCCTCACTCGTGCATAATGCAATCCTTTCATGGCATTATAGTGGCCGGCATAATGCCCGACCACGGTCGTCGGCTGTCTGAAGGATGGCTTTACGCACACAGAGGAATTCAAGCCCCTAAAGTGCTGCACGTGCAAAAAATAAGGTGACAATGATCACGCCACGCAACAATGTCTGCCGGATTAAATGCTCGATGAATTGAACATTTATGTAGTAGCTCCAATGATTGACAGATCTAGAACACTTTTTATTACACTATATAAATAATGTAAATAAAAATACCGCTTAAATTACAGTTTCAATTGCAACATTATAATTGCTTTTGATATAATGATAGCTCAAACTTTTATGTCTTTTACATAAGTAAACTTCGTAACTTTCCAAAAATATTTGCATTTATCTGACTGCTACATTACACAAAAAGTTGCACCTAAAATTGCTAAATTAATGTGTTTTTGAAGTACCACAATAACATGCTTTCGACAATTTAGTCGTAAAACTTACAAAATTGAGATCATTGATACTTGGTACGTGCAATAAACACGTTACCAAACTTCCTCGTGCGACACTCGTGTTGGTAATGTGATGCATGGAGTTCATATATCAGCCGCTATACTAACTGTTTGCCGTATCATATCTGTTACTTAACAAGTAGGAAACTATACGCGGAATATATCATTTTCAAGAGTTACAACAACACAACTAATATGGATTGAGTATGTGTCATTAGATGGCAACTTTTTAGAATAACGGTATTAGCGGTAAACCTGTCACTTTGTAAAATAAAAGTTGGAAGCATAAAACAGTTTGTTGACCCCTGTGTTTTAATCAAATCAATTAAAAACATTATTTAAAACTCAAAAGTATAACAATCACAGATGCTGTGTACAGAAATCACAAATAGGCAATTAGCTAGAAGCGTCTGCAGCAGTGAAAGACGATCTGACAATAGATCGCAAAAAATGACCAGATCTCACCAACAACACAATATAGAATTCCAAATAAATACGAAATACGAGCCCAAGACAATACTGCAAATGGGAGACATCAAAAATACAATTAATGGTACTTTCAAAGTTTCAACAATAACCTAGCGATCATTTCTTATGGCTGATAGAAGACAAAGCCATGATTAATTCAATGTATCGCAGTTACTTCTTCATTAATGCTGTCTAATGACTCAGCGTTAACATTAATATGTTCTTTAACACCGAACCTGAGTTATTAAGCCGAAATTAATGGGAAAGAAGGTGCTGTATCGTAGCATTTTGCTCTAATTTCGGTTATTAAAAAGTAAATAAGCATGGTACTGATGAATATTGAATTTAAGGTACCATAACACAAGTTAAAGCATGGCATTTTTCCTTGATAAACTATTAATAGTTTTAAGAACTTTATAAAGGCAAATAAAACATACAATGACGGGCCTGTTGGTCTAGTGGTTAGTAGCCCTGACTGCTATACCGGAGGTCGTGGGTTCGATTCTTACCCAGAGCAAATGTTTGTGTGATAAGCACGATCATTTGTTTTGTGTCAGGGGGGTAATTTAATTATGAAATGTATGTATTCAGTAATATACAACTATTTTTATTAGTTGTCTAGAACTCGTAAGACAAGTTACTCTCGTATACTTCATTTGAGACTAGATGGGGTTGTAGGAATAGTTATTTATTATTTTTTTATCCTTATATAGCAATTAATATCGCATATGCGTGTGCATTAATCCCATATACATAATATGTGAACACTAGCAATACATTTACAACTGTGTGAAAGTTCGATTAAAGAGCTAATCATAGTTCATTACGAGGATTGGCTTTTTATGCATTTCAAATTAAATCTACGTCTAGTTAGGGCGTGACTATGATGAGAAGACTAGCCAGCTCGCCAGACTACCTCGATAAACGTGATACTGAAATTATATTATTGTAACCGCGAGAAAGTGACGCTTTCTAGTTCTAACCAATAGTAAATCATAGCTTTTGACACATTATAACAAACGTGTCTTGTGTAATAAACTAATAATAAAACAAAATGTAAAGCGACGTAATCAAAGAGCACTAGATCACCTTTTTATTACGTATCGTGGAGGTTTTATTGTTTTTAAACTTGTACTATATAAAAAATATACTACCAACTCGCTAAGAACCATTTTACTTAATCAATCACGATCAAATGAGTTGAATCACGTGTGTTTGCGAATGCAACGTTCAAGATTAAGGCCAAGTTTCTCGATTTTTTAAATTAAGTAAACGATAACGTTTGCTTTTGCGATTTCACATTTAAATGTCCAACCGGTTTGCCACTTAAACTTGGTACATATTGTTTACAAAACACGAATATTTTTGTGTGATTTTGAGTTTATTCTCATAATATCGTACAAGTGCAAAATGGACTTATGCAGGGAATCGAAATTAAGCAATGGGCAATGGTATTTTAGAGCACACCTAACTAAGATTATGCTGGTTTCAGCTATCCCGATGACCCCTACAAATACATAATTAGCGCTATAGTTATTCCAATAAACATTTAACTTTTTGACAGTTCTCGCAAAAGGAAATAAATGCCAAAGTTACAGTTACGGTTTTTTTTTTTCATTTTAATGCGTGATCTAAATAGAAAAAAAATAGGTTTCTTTTTGGTATTCTAAACTAGTTGAACAAGTTTGTCAAAAGGTTTAAATATTTATTGGATTGGAATAAGTATAGTAAAGTACATTAAGTGATACTCTGGTATTTTAATTCAGTCGATCTATCTTATCGTGTGGATAAAATCGCGCAGTAACGCTTAATATTATTAAAGCGTGGCAGGCGAGCATCGATCATTAGTAACGGTGCGCGGTGTCACGGACCAACCGATATTGTATTACATGCGATAAAATTACTCTAGTACTTTAAATCCTAACAAAATATAGTAAACTTGACTCCTAATGTAGAAATACAGGCGCCTCGTATTGTTGCACTAACATAAAAAGGTCTATACGACCAAAGAAGTTTAAAAAGAGTCTTTTTTTTATTTTTTCTCTCGTAGAACAAACATACGCCTTTACGAGAATGTAATTGTCCGGTGAAGCAGTTTAAGGCCTGGAAGGTTCTTGGGCTAAATACCTACTTACATTGATTTGTAAAAAAAAATGTGTTAAGTGCGAGACCTATTGCTTTGTATTTTATTCTGCAAAAGAAATACCTACATATCAAAATACTTTCTGTAAATCGTTGTTTCCTCTCGTTCGTAAAATAATTATGCCAGTCGGTTTGTTTCCTTCACGCTTTCCAAAAGGACGGTTTACTAAAGAAGCTACGAGCTAAATTGAGATTGATCAAGTCTATATACAATTTTGAAGTAGAATTTGTCAAAAAAATTTAGCGTTTCACCAAATTATGAAACACTTTTATTTATCTAAAAAACTAGTTTCGGTACCTGTTAATCAAATTCGAATTTCTCTAACGTTCAAGTCAATAAGAGGTAGTTAAATTAAAACTTTTCTTTTTATTAAGGTTTAAAAATCGGCGGCTGTATATTTAATAGGCCTTTGCGTGCGTGTTTTATTTGCAATGCAAATATCTATCGCGATTCCATTCAAAATATGCAAAACTACGATATTTGGAGATGTAAACAAATTGATGCATTAGGAAATATCGATTCTTAGTCAAATCGCTAAATTGACGTCAACCTTGTAATAATTTAATATTTCAATGTTTAATAAATCAAGGTTAAGTTCTCGCACGTTGTTTGTTGGTCTTATGAGTCACGACAACACTTAAAAGTAAGAATTGTAAGGATATCCTTTCGTATTGATTTCAATTGAACTTATTAATTATAATTGATAAGTCATCACTTCGCCGTATCAATATTAATCAAAACGGACAAGTGGTCCGAATACTCGCGGCGTTACGATTTGTTTCACTTAAATTCTCATTGTTCCAATGCAGTATAAAGAATACTTGTGCCGGATGTATTAATAGAAATTAATTTGCATATTTTTTTTTCTTTCTCCGTTCACACTAAGGCTGACGCGGCCTATTGACAGTTAAGTGTGGTTCTATAAAGATAAATTTTAGTGCTTATAAAATTAAATAATATTGAGTGGGATCCGGCTCATCAAGATGATTGAGAATAAACACTAATTGATTTAAACTTTAGAATGAAATTCATCTGGCAATTTGTTAACAATTTATATGTTCACACAATGCATGTATAATAATAACTTCCTTCCTCTTAAAGATAATAGCCATTGATGATACATTACATTTTATTCTCATTGGTTTTTATTTAAAGATCAAACATAACGACTGCTTTGATAATAACTATAATTAAAGGAGTTAGGTAAGCACCCAATATGTTGACTGTAGCATTATTGCCAATTACCTAGTTTCATTTCATTAGGTGTAATAAGCTATGGTCGATAGAAGGCACCTTTCCCCTAATGTATCAGTGCAACATGTAACCATATGTGTCGACAAATATTTAAAAAAGGTTTTATTCAAAACTTAATAGTTCCATTTTGCCAGAAATATGCAGCATTATCTTGATAACATACGAGCACTTGTTGATCAATTGATACAATAGCGTATCTATGTCAGTCATCCGATGTGTGGAGCGTGTGATTGACCATTTACAAGCATTAGGTGGACAATGCCGGCTATTGAGCCGTGTTTCCTGTCGTACGTGCTCTGCTAATTATACTGTATCGGATGATTATACTTTAATGCTATTGGCGTTCTGCCGGGGCTGCGGAATGTTGACAAAAGTTACCTCGACCCTGGCACTGAAAGGGCACCAGGAGGAATAGTGGATTTTAGTCAGTAAAAATCTGACACTCGCTGCACCCACAGCGGGCGGGATCATTATTTTGATGATTTCCCACAGCAAAAAAAAAGCTAATGGCGTTATAGAGTAGGTACCTACTGTAGGTCGACCATAAAAAGCTAATTATAAGTAAGTCAAATCACTTCAGTTAATAACAATGGCTTCAACATGTTCGCGCGAACGATTGAACAAAACAATTTTTATTTATGAGGAAATAATACTGACTTACTGAGAAAGCGTGAGCACTCGGACGGGTAAAATTGTATACCAAACTATTTGCGATTATTATTATTAAATTTCACCTTCCACATCTTCAGGTGCGCAAAATCTAAAGTTTTTATATCCATTGGAAAGTTAAAGGAAATAAATAAAAGTTCAGCACGAGGAAATCGGCAATGAAAACAGTAATAAACAATTTGGTGCCACTAAAATCAAGAAAGTCGAATAGTAAAAAGTTTTACAGTTTAATTTGTAAATAAATCCCTTTGTGTAAATCCGACCACAACGAATTTGACGACAGCGAGTAACGCGACGATTTCTATTTCAGCAACATCGAAAAGGGGATCAAATGTCAAAGATTTCTAAGTTACCAGCTTTCGAAATAAAGTGACCCTAATGTCGTTTTAATAGGGATTTTCGTAGAATGTGCACGGTGATAGGCGAGGTAACCACCTGTCACGAATTGTCAGCATTCATTGCTGAACGCATAAAACACAAAACTACCGAATCTTTGTAACAAAGGTTATATTAGAGCGGTGTAAACAATTATGTAACAGTAACGACGAATTAGGAATTCAATACAAGAAATAGAATTAATATTGACCTCGAATTAGAATTTCAAGGTATGTTCTTGATCATCGTTCAGGGGCGAAAGCGATTAGTGCGACTTTTTTTTTTTCGCGCACCAAAAAGGTTTCTTAATTAGTCTGTCTGTGTATTCATCTTCACGTGAGGGCCTTGGGTGTCGGCAATGTCACGAGCGAGGCTAATCCTTAATACCTTGGACTATTACACGTGGAAACCATAGTTGACATTTAACCCGCGAATTCTTAACATTGACAACTTACAGCATAATTGTAGGCAGGTGTGTGACTTCAGATTCACTATGGGTCATTTAATGGGTCAAACAGCTAATATACGAGCCTAGAGAAGTGACATTTCTGCAAGTATTAAAATCACACAAACTTTGATGTGACATGTCTACACGGCACGACTTGTCGAAGAGAAACATTACTTTCATATTTAAATAATTTCGGCTATTGTTAACACTTGTCCAAAAAGGTGCACCCTGTCGCATTATAAGATACTTTACAGACGACATTATTAAATAAAGCTTTATGTAAATTATATTATTGTATCCGCAATCAGATTGTTCTTAGACTGGTTTAGGCTGGACTAGTTGATATTGAATCCATTGTATATGTCAATGACCTCAAGTGACACATTAACTTATTAACGCGTGTATTAAAAATGTCGTGCAAACCTGTGTTTATCACAATATGTGTATTTAAATATTGAAAAACAAAATTAAAACACATTTTTTAAAATAAATAATTAAATTATTCAAAGCTGGTGATTATTTCTAAGAATTTATTCATATAAACATCAGGCTTCTAAGTTCAAATTAGACTCATTGCGTCTATACATTTTTATAGCATCGTTAAAGCTATACCATAGAGAACACTGCGACCAACCATAAATGCAAATTGTGAGTAAAAAGAATTAAATAAGTTGATTAAAAACCTGCTGATCAACCGGTTTGAGAACGAGTTGTACTTTTTCTTTCGCTTTATTAAGTGCATATCAAGTATACACAATCTATAAAAACTCCGTGAGAAAATATTATTTCATATTTATTTAAAAACGAATAGATAGCGTCATCTTTAATTGTATGGCCATCTAAGGTCTGGTCGCGTAATTTAGTATCTGTGTCATGGGCAACAGTATTGTATTAAAAACTTAGATCATTGTAGAAATATTAAAATGAATTTTAGAACTTGATTAATGACTATGTAATTAACTAGGTACTGTATCGTTATTATAGAACTCGAATAAGAAATAAATGAAACAGAGATATAAAATATTAATAATACTTATAATGGTCTAAAACTATCACGATATGCGTAAAGTATAAAAGGTAGGACTTTTACCTACCTTTAAACTTTGACCAAAACGGCAAAACATTGCTAAATCAACGCAAACATTTGATTCATTAATCACTTAACGGCACATCCCAAACTGGATTTATATTTTGGCGCGAAAAGATAGTTGTTTATCCACACATGAAAACTGATCTTTCAACAAATAAGGAGTGATGATATTCTTCGATGACAAGCACAAATCTACCATAATTTTGGCGCCTATTAAAGAAAAATATAAACAAATGACTATCGAAATGTCGTATGTTACATACGTCATTAGTGGTTGTGGTACAATGATCTTGTATCTCCTTGTAAGCATTTAATTCTCCCATAATAATTACACATAAAGGCACTCGACTCTCTAAGCTGCTGACCCCATAAAAGCATAAACAAATTAAAGAAAGTGAAAAGTTTATAGTAATTTATCGTTCCATAAACGTCTGAGCACCTTTAAGAGATAATAAGGAAATACAGTAATCATAATGATTTGAGAATCAATTAAATATAGTAATTTCTTCTTACACTCGTTTGCTTATACTATGAACTCTTAAAACAGGCATACCACCTTTGTGGAAGCGAGATAGCGTATTATACTGCCCATAGCTTTGTCTCGCTTTCGCTCCTCCTCTCGTTATTTCCCATCTCAACCATACTTTTTTTTTAATCTTGCAAACACAATTAAACTTCGTATTACCTAAGCATTTGGTTTTGATCAGACACCCAGTAACGATAAATATATGGGTATTATTTAGTTTATCCAATAGCTATGTAGTTATTAACTTTATCCATTGCAGGTACTTTTAGAACGATATTTAAATTCGATAATTGATGACTTTCGAAAACTTTCGATTTCAATTTCAAAGTCATAAAAATTATATAAATATTCAATTTAGAAGTCTAATTGTCTCGAGCATTTGTTTTTTATTGCTAAATTTTTATTACTATTTACCCTAATTAAAGATCAATTATATTGCAAAAGTGGTCCTGCTAGTAATTAAAAAAAGGATTAAGCTTATTGCATATCTTATATTATTACGCCATAATATGCGTTGGTTTAGTGAATAATAATTGGCATTTTAAACTAGTTTAGCCACAAAAAAGCAACATAAATTTATAAAAAAAGATATAATATAAAATCTGGTTATCTAAAATAGCTTCACAAAAATAAAACAGAAATCAAAAGCGGATTTAATTTATTTAAAATGCTTTTAATTTTTTGTTACTTTATTTGCTTATTAAGTCGTGGAAATGTATGGAACAATGTACTCGTATTAATAACATTATATTTAATAACTTTTTGTTACGATCTCATTATGAGATATAATGCAATTAAACTTTGTATTGTGATAAGTTAAATATTATTCAAGAGGTTTTAAATAATAATGTGAGAAAAACTCGCTAACCGATCAATGAAAAAGTTCCGTTTCAGAGAGTATGTTGTAGGGTAGTGACATTTTACGCACACCTTAAATGTATCACTCACAAGTCAGCTGCAAATAGATAATATATTGTTTTCTATTCTTTCCTTAATTCTAATCTCAATAATACGGACGCCAAGTTTGAAATCAATGGCTAGGAATTTAAATACCTCTAGTTACCAGACCAATACTTCAGCACTTAAGCCTTAAGTACCAGTAGAACGCAAATCAAAAGGAAAATTAACAATTTTTCTTCAAAGTCATGTTGTTTTTACAAAATATATGATGAGAAATATGACTATGAAGTTTCCAAAGCTGTTCTTGATAGCAATCATTACGTTTCCGAGCGTCACAGTAACCCATTTTGTTAAAACGAATTTAATGACTCACAAATGTAGATGCGCAGCTGGCGCAGTCAAACCGTTTTATTTCCAAAACGGTCGAAGTTTTGCTATCTTTTTGTCCTTAACCTTTTACCCTATATTTTTTGGCCTTTATTGCATTAAAATCCAGTATCTAATGTATTAAATATATAGCTAAAAGTTAGTATCATTGCTTTGCGTGTTACTATTTTACATGCGGTAGCTGTCTGTATATTTGACCACTACAAGTTAGTTCTCAACTATTATAACATAATTAACATAATTATCATGATAATAGCGTTAAATATACGTTTATTTGTTGGATAGAATTAGTTACTCCACTCCGACGCAGTTTACAATGACAAGCGTTCTACCAGGTTCTGTGCCCGTACTCGCTTTGCCTCAATGACAGAACGTTCCCAACGCTCGATTGTTGTCTCTTTATTGTTCTGTGGCCGAAGTATTCAGTGCATGTATACCACTCAACCATACACAGTAGGTAACTTATAACTGAATCTAGAGTGAACAAGTGTGAATTAACACACGCTTTTTATCGAAGCGTGTTCAACACTTATTCTGAGCAATCGGTATACTTGTGTTAACTAAAGAATTGTCTACTTGAACATAAATCTAACATTCGTTACACTTAGACTACTTAACAACCGTGAGAAGAGCTCGTATTTTTTATATTCTGTAGACACTATTTTAATACTTGAACAACAAGACCAAAATAGTTACCTTTATAATGTATTTTTAATGGCGAAACAACGATTAGAATACCTAGTTTTAAACGCTTTGTTATTCATTACATCATCGACAAAAAAATACTGTTTGAATAGTTTTAATCACGTTGCAGATTTATAAAGACTGCGTTTAACTTTAGAAAGGAAGTATATCGAAAATTCGTTCGAGATCATTTCCTCATGGATATCGCAACCGCTAGATGATTGCTTCTGGGTGTTAATAGTGCGGCTCTGATTATGGAGATGTGTAATGGACCTTAATACCTCAGGAACCTCATTTGCTTTAAGCATTGCTGACATATGAGAGCGGTCGTCGTGGTGGCATAACCACATAACAGTTTAAGCGGGACGGGATTTTGTCTGTCATACTGTGATACTCATTTTATTGATCAATGAATATAATATATTATCAATTTACCACATTGATAACATATTGATGTATAGATTTCCCTATTAGATATACAAACAAACATACTCGTATGCAATTCGCAGTGAAAATTAAAATCGTTTTATTTATTCTTAAATTATGTCATCATTTCAAAAAAATTGAGATGTAAAGTATGTGTAAAAAGTTTGTAAAACAAATGTACCTAGCCAAATACCGCTAATCCTAATATGAAAAATCATTTTACTATGCAAGAATATATTGCAATCTATTATATGACGTAAATGACGCAAATTATAAGTATTAGGATTGCGCGCTTACACAGTGATCCTAATATCTTGGGAGCATTCTTTACATAATACTAAATACGACTTAATGAGCAGATCCCGATACTACATAATACCTATTATTTTGATTCTAATTTAAAAATATATATGCACATTTTTAGCTTATAGTGTTAACCATATGTAACTAAAACTTTATATAAGAATCTAACGAAATAGAAACAAACGTAGAATCTATATTTTTATCGTTATCGGCATGGTTGCATTGCAGTAACATGTTATGTAACATCAAATCTGCACAAATATGCAAATATTTTCCTATTCTCAATCATTCGAAATCGTATAATTTTCATGGGCACAATAATGAGTAAACAAGTAAGATTGTCACAATAACCTATTTCACTGAAACGAATTTAATGACTTGCTAATGAAGATTCGAAACGGACACGCTCATGCTAAATACTCGTTCTTGGACGTGTGACTGCGTAATTTGATTCTCAAAATGGACTTGCTCAAAAAAATATTAAGCAGTTCCTTCCTTATACACATGCTAACTCATTGTTAATTGTAATGATAGATCAAAATTTTGACAGGTCAAAAATGCATGTCTGATCTATACAAATCATGGACTATGAAGCTTCAGACGTGTAATTTAAATGGTACACAATAGAGTAAGCTCCAAAACCCGTAGAGAATGTAACTAGTATTGCCGTATTGGTCTATAATATCTCCTCTTCAGTTTTTGTATCCGTTACACAACCATAAAATATCATGTAGGACCGTTACGCGATCGTAAAATGTAACGTTCTATTCACGGGTGATTTGAGTTTCTACCATTAAGATTTCAAGTAATATGGGAGTGAAAACAAAAAATATATTACGTCTGTTATTTTGGCGTGATAGATGACTGGCTTTTACTGGGTCGATGTGTAGATACCATCACTGCGACTGCAATGTTTAAATTCCATTACGACAATATACGGCTTCGCTGAGTTGCAACACCGTGTGTGAGTACAACGCTGGAATCTGTGCGAATGTCATCACCCGGAACATATTGAATGTCGTATTTATTATCCAGGTAAAGTAAATAAAAATTCTCTACAGATGAGTCACAACAATTGCCTTCAACAGACGAGCATTTTACAGCAAAACTTGTGCGTAATAAAAAATAGCATCTGATTCGTATTGTGTAATTTAAGATGATATCTAGTCCATCACAATTGAGTTGAATCAGGATTCGCATTAAACTGGCCATAACAATAGGGGAACTGGTCATTTCCATAAATTAGAAACCATGGCTGTAGCAGCCGCGGTCAACATGACCATTACATTGGTTGTAAATCTTCGGCAATCAATTTCAATCGTCCAATTACGCCGGTGGCCTAAACTGTTAATGCCCTCTATAATTGTTTGATTCGCTGTATCTGTAATTTGACACCTACGTGCTCTGGCATGAAGCTTCGATATGACCGCGTACCACATGCCGCTGGTCCCTATAGAGCTGTGGAATGGAGAATATTATGACAATATGACGTAACGATGAGACAATATGCTGTAGTGAAAATTTAGTTTGCATAATGTCCTGTAGAGTGTTTTATCAGATTGTGACTTTTTTGTTCGTTTTCAGCTTTGCTGTCCCGACAACAGGCACTACAGTTGAACAATGAAAATATTCATATTATACGCTTACGCACGTGAATAAAATTGTCAAGTGGAAAGCAATCTGATTACTCAGCGGCTTATCATCTCTGTTTACATTACCTTGTAACTACATATTAATAGAAGTTAGAATACTCACTGCCGGCTTTATTTTTAGTGCAATTTTAAATCAGTGTGTAGGTAGCATAACGGTAAAGACAAAAATGTTTGTTATTACAAGAAGCAGTAAAAGAAAGCAAGAATCATCGATTTTTAATTTGTATTGGTCACACGAAAAACTGTACAATGACCTTAATTTACACAAAAGTCTGTGCCGGTCAGGTCTGGTGTCGGTTCTGTTAAAATATAGACTTAATATTGTCTTCGGAATTTCAGGCCATTTGCATTTTCTGCATACAATTAGAATAGAAATTATACTGTGAGCTGCGCTATAAGCTTTATTAACGCATGTGGCACTTGACTTAACAGCTTCGAATGAGTTTATTTTTCGGTTGCACGGCAACGTGTCACCTAAGGCCCAAAGTGTTCCGCGCCAAACATGGGTTTCAACACTGAACGAATTGAACTGTTGCTTTAATCTGCTGAGGCCGCAGTGAAATCTGTCGATAACCGGGTCGATATCATGCAATTGTAAGCGCATCACTAAGACCGTTCTGATTGACAACCGCCGTGACGTATCGACGGCGTCACACTTTCCGACCGCGACCAATACTCGAATTAATAACTTGACTGTACCGAGTGAAATATCAAGCAAATTGAAATGTTTCCCATTGAGTGCGAACACGTAGCGAGCGACTGCCGATGTCGCCATTTCACAATTAGATCCGGAAGAATCTCACCTGCGTTTTACCACGAGCCGTCACTAATGCTCGCCGCTGCATTGTTCAACAAATTGACAAAAAATGTTTAAATAAAAAGCTTTTCCCTCGTGAATAACAGTACTGTAATTGCTTTGAACCTACTTGGCCGTCGAGGTAAATGTTATCAGAGAAAACCGGATTCCAAAATATTATAAACAAATACACCTGGCACTAAGTTCTACAAATATTTGAGATACACCTACTTACCATACATAATTGCATAGTGATAATTCTAAGGCAGTGAACAAATGAAGTGCTCTCGTTGCGTTTCCGGCACAAATGCATCAGTTGATCGAACAATACCGTAGTTGTTTTATATGAAATCATGCGAAAACGGCACAATGATTTATTATACAAAACACTCCCACGTATGGTAACGCGCACACATTATAATGGTAAAAAGTGGGATGAGCATTCAATTGTATCGGTTTGTTCTTCGAGTTTAGTGATCTCTTGAACGCGATGCACGTAGAAGAATCTAGTCACTGCCAGGGTTGTATTGAGAGCAGAGTGATAAAGCATTACTTGCGATTGCAAATTGTATTTGCGAAATTATTTTGTTTTGCGTAAGTTGATTTAAATATCGAACTCTCGTAATTTAGGCTCAAAGCGTGACGATGTTTTGTTTTTGTAGAGTCAAATCTTCAGATTTAGCGAAACTCTACATCGTGCTTGATAGAATCTTAGCTTCGGCATTTTAATAGGTCGTGTTTATACCAGCTGTGTGAGAGAATGTTGATCGACAACCCTATTTGCTGCTACACTTCGATGCGGCTCTTATAACGGCAATTATTTGTTTACGCAACTCATACGTGTTAACGTCGAACACTCTGTAAATCACACTTATCTCTTGGTATCACTCAAGGTCGTTTATGTGTATGTATGAATTGTGTGGAAACACTGGAACCTTCTCTATACACACTTAAATTAATAGCTGTGTATGTAATTGTGATTGGAGAGAAATGATTGGATTTATTGTACTTTTTGTACGTCCATTATACCAATTATCTTCGGCAGGGATATTGCAATTGCCAATACGTACTTATTATATTATATAACCAAGGTATTTTACTGATAATGTAATATTGTGTCGTGTGTTTTGATGCCTGTCAAATTGATATAATAAGCTCCGAATACTGGAACGCATTTTACATCTACCTGTCTCTACTATACTCCTTTAAATGACAGAGATAGAAAACATATTATTAAAAACCAATGTTTCAGTATTCAGTCATTAACGTGAATTAAGTTAGGTAAGTGCATATGTGAAATTATATGTTAGTTTATCGTCGTGATCAGTTAAATTATATACCTAGTATACCGACTAGAATATTAATATTTTTGTAGTAATTAGCGCTATTTGTACTGATGCAAATTTGAAAGTGATTAGTAGTCACGATTAGAGAATATTAAACAGCTTCCAAGTTGAAGAAATAATTCTTTAAATATTTTTTATTTACAGGAAAACGTTAAAACCATTTGATGAGATCATTTTAAGTGACTCATTTGACTAATTAATATATTTGTGTGGTTCGAGTGTATTTCTGAAACGAATCTTGTTTTTTTACATAGACTGTAAAATTCGCTAAAATATCCTAATTTGATTTGGTCTAGAAATCACGAACAATATTACTTTTATTTAAACTTGAATATTTAGCTACTGCAACCATAAGAAATAAAACTTGCAACTTAATAAATAAAATATTCACCAATATGAGTACCTCCTCCTTTTTAAAGTCGGTTAACAAAATAATGCGACTTCTTAACTTGCTTCAGTGGTGGTGTAATTAAACATAAGTTTATTAAAAAAAAAACATTAGAACTTACAAGACCAAATCTCAGTCTTAACAAATTATGCAAATTTCCTAAATGATGCCCATTATTATGTAATATGTTTACAAACTGAACTGAATGATAACAGTTAACAGAATTAGCATTAAGCGCTAAACTTATGCTAAAATCTCTAATTAACGGTATAATTAGAACATCCGCAAACGGACAGTTTAATATTTTTCTTCTCATTTTATAGGATCTTTAGTTTGATCGATGTTAATAAGCCGCGATTTTTTTATTCTTCTTTTACTATCGCATAGTCGGTTTCAAACATGGTGTCAATGTTTTAAAGCCATAGACCTCTGACCAGACTACTGTCAACAGTGTTAACCACAGAAGTTCGTAAACACAATAACACTTTCAAAACAAATGTACACAATTAAATACACTGAGTTGTTTTTGTGCAAAGGAGTTGTAATAGCTTTGACATATAATATGCCTAAAATATACAAAACACCAATTCCTATACACCACTAAAAATGCTAGTATTTGGTGTTTATCGACTTCTATTGCTGAATGTACCATGTAAACTATGTCAAATTCTTATCTCTAATAAATTATTGATTTTGAGTGTACTCAATGTTTATTCAATCTATAAATGATATACCCAAAAGTTAAGCCCTCATAGTTATGAAGATCAATCAGCACAAAAAAATAACTAAAAAGAATTATAATATGATTTGTTTTAAACCTTCTCAATAGTAAACAGTGTACACCAGTTGTGTACCAACGAGATTCTTTGAAAACTAACTTTTCATTTTTATACCTAAGTGCCTGCTTTATATACCTACTTCATATATACTTATATATGTATGTTAAAGGTATATTCATAAGACACAATAGAACGGAGTGCTGGGTCGTATAAATGTTCAAGGTAAGCACTAAAAGTTTGAATCGACTCAGAATCGAAGCCATTGAGTCAACTTTCACACTAAAGAAACTGCATTTTGTTAATTTTACGACTGATCTTAAAAGCTACGTCAATAAAGCCATTTATGTGTCGTTATGTACTAAAGAATAATTCGCTAATAGGAAAATAAATTGTTAATTCTGGTAGCCTGGGATTATATGCTGAAAGGAGTGTAAAAAAGCGCGGTCCTACAATACATTCAAATTTGAAGCGATTTACAACAAAAATATGAATAAGAAAGTATAAACATTGATCCGTAAAAATCGACTTTACCTATAACATAACTTTTTATGGGAGTCACGTCAAAACTGTAAAGTTGATTAAACTATAAACATTAGAATTGTGTGATCGGTATAATATTAATAATTAGAAGAATTGAGTTTTATAAAATACATGCAATATATAGCAGGTAACATAATTTACATGATTCGATTTTAAACACACTTTCCTTAAAGATATGCAGATATTAAAATATCATTTGTATAATTGCAATTGAGATTAAGATAATAATTGATCGCATTTATCAAAATTAATTCGTTCATAAAATAATTACACAATGACGGACGTCATAGCAATTATTTTCCTGCAGGAAAATACTTAACAATAAAGTAAAAAATATAAAAAACTAATAAGCTAAGCACTTACCCGCAAATAAAAATATCGCTCCAATGGTTTCGTAAATATCCTTTTGTGTATATTTATTGGTCCGTGCAATACTATCAATAACACATTCACTTTTGGAATTGTTTATAACTTTATTGTTAAATTGCCGTAATTTAAGTTGCCGGCATTTTCACAGAGAGAAACGCACAGCGGGCGCGCGGCTCCGCGGTCAGACACATGTGAAGTCAGCTGTGGCTTGGCGCGCCGAGGACCGCCCCCCTCCCCCCACACCCGCCGCATTCTACAGATAAGACCCAGATAAGATTATCCTATGTTTATTTACAGATTAACTCCGTACACTTAGTACACGAAATTGCACATGACATGACGTTCGTGGGAAACAATGACATGACATTGCTAAATATTTTGATAGTAGCTATCAATTTGATCGAATGTATCTGTGTTAAGTGGCGAAATAGCAGACAGGTCTGAGTGAAGAGGTTCAATCACTTTGATACCCTGAGTTTAAGTGTAGATAGATATATTTATCTAAACATTGTGTGGATATTTTAGAAATATCTTTAGGTGTAGTAAAGTAATAATGCTGAATAACCGTTTATCTTGTTTGCTTTGTTTAAGTCTGTATATCTTAAACTATGTACATGGTTTAAAAGAAAACATACAGAGGCAGAAACCTCCAACCAACATTGAGTGATTGCGGGAGAGATGAACATGAAATACAACCATATAAGCCTATAGGAGCCTGAAGTAACATTCCCTGAATTTTATCCCTGATTCCTATTTTTTTAACTAATACAAATACATCTATTTCAACCGTTTCCCAACAATAAATGACTTATTTTAGATTATATATGTATCTATATCATGACACTAATAATACAATATATTTCAAATACCATACATAAGCCAGTACATAAGAACGCGGTTTCCGTGTTAAGTTACAATTACTAATTATTGCTGTTGAGTCCACAGGGAAAATAAAATTATAGCCTAGAGTTTCTTAACACTTATTGTCACGAACTTTCCCTATTCGGAACATGCACAGGCGCACACAGCTAGCACACACACAGGCAAGATTACAAACTAAAGTCCTATTAATATTATAAAGGCGATATAAGGAAGATATGTGAGTGTGTATGTTTGTTACGTCTTCACGTTTAAGCAGCTGGACCAATATTGATGAAATTTGGTATGAAGTAAGCTGACACCCTAAATTAACACATAGGCTACTTTATAACCGACGGCGGAAAAGGAGGGTAATAAATTTACAGCTATAACCGACTTCCAAGCAGTCAAATCCGCGGGAAATAGCTAGTTGTCTATAAACCTATTATTTAATTACCAGTATTTTGATTAATGACACATCATGAATGGGTGTTAAAATCCCGATGCAATCAATGCGATTCGTGAATAAATTACTACTTACATGCACAATTTGGTTTATGTAATGATTACATCAAATAATTTATCATGTTTATTCATTTCCCATTACTAAAACCTAGATTTTTTGTAATAAAAATAAAATTTAGTATTCGGTTGATTAATGACTTCAGACATTTTAATAAAGTTACGTAAGAGTTTCTTTGATTAATTTTGTATGAACATTCGATGCTATAAAAAGCAAATTTGAATGTTTAAAAATTCTCCGCACAAGGTACAAACTAACTTAGTATTTTTGTAGTATACAAAACAGTTTTATTCACAATTTACTTTCTTTAGAAAGGCTGGAAGGATTTAAACGTATTCATTTAAATACAGAGAGCATTTTAATTCCGATGTTTGCCGACAAATGCGTAAACAAGTTGAAATATATTTCGCGACAGTCACAATAAGTACTATCACGCTGAGTTTTATCAGCCACGTACATTCAAGGAATTTATTTCAACTACTTGTGAGAAGAAATGCGGCTTTAGCAAATGCACGTACAATTTTCAAAACTTCTCTTATTGCTACTTGGAAGTAACAAAACTTTTACCTATGTGTGCCTCTTCTGACAAGTATAAAGTAAAGCCTAAACCGCTTTTTTTGAAAAGGTTGAGAAGAAGGATGCACCAAACTTTATCAGTGTCAGTACTCTGTTAATACTCTATTCTTGGCCAAGAGCCTTAAAACTACCTAACTCCTTTGTCAACTACATCACTATCCATTATCCAACCTCTCACATTTTTTTAGTATTGTATACATTCTAGCTTCTACTCCTACCACTTGTTGACGTCTAGACTCATTTAATAAACTTTTTTAACCACCATTTGAGACCGCTAAAGATTTTTTGTTCTGATTAGTTTCAGTCAAGTTATTGCGAATTTCCACTTCACCAGCATTCATTGTTTTACAATGTAGTACAGTTTCGTGTGACTGTGGGAGCATGTTAACATTTACGCACTATGTTCTAAACTAGATCATCCAAGTTAGACTTCACAAACTATCCAAGGATGCCAACCTCAAGAGATAAACCGTTCACTAAACTATTGTCAAGACGGAATCTTGATTTCAATTACTTGCAGCCAATTGATTCGCAGTTTGATTAAATAATGGTCGATAGTTAGCTGCAATAGTGTTAATAAATTGTTTGAACACTACGTTATTTAAGTTGATGATCATTTTGCAATGTTTTGTTACGAAACTGCATTGTAACAGACTATTGCGGTATATAAAACTTTATTGTAAAACTTATTTTAGGTTAAAAAGTAACGGTATCTAAATACCTAAGATGTCTTTTGTCAAAAAAATATAGAAATGTGTCTTTGAGAGTTACAAAACGTGGAATAAATTATAATTATAGGTAAAGCGTGACAAAACTATAGATTCGTGTCAATATCGTGACAGAAACTCCGATTTAATAGTGACAATGACACAGAATTAAGAATATAATCTCAAACTTAAATAAATGTTTGTTTGTTTAATATTAAATTAAAAAATAAATTTATCAAATTGCATAAAGCATGAGTCAATCATTTTGACACAAAAAATACGGTTACAATGAACTAATAAAAATGCATAAGTTTTACATATTGCAAATGCATTTTATAAATAGACTAACTTCTTCTATAAATAATGCTTAGAGCCGAGACATAAATATTTATTTTATAAAGACTTGTTCTTGAATAAAGATGAGTAAATAAAAACCATTTGAAGAAAATCTTGTTCTTGCATCCTATACTTATAAATTAATAAGTAATACAGGAAAGTTAGAATGTCAATTGTCTTTATCTAAGTTTCTTAAGATAAGAGCTATGATCCAATAAGTATTTACACATAGCATTTATATTATTTTTGTAGTTGTTTTTTATCTGCAACTTGCTAGTATTAATGCGTAGCTTTATGCTACTGATACTTAAGTGTATAAACTGGCTCCATAATGTTTAAGAGCGTATTCCTACAGCTGAAAGTCAGCCCGCAATATCAGTGGCACTCCGATATTATCTCGCCTTTTCTGAGTAAGCCTAGTCGTGAGGCAAACGTCACGAGGATTTGTGGGACACGTGCAATATGGCCTGAGCTTTGCAACTAGCCCTTTTAAGGAGCCGCCTTATTAGCCCGAAGCTATGTATTTAGAGATATGATATAATGTGGCTGTTTGATGAACCGACGACCTGAAAAAGGTCGCACTGTGGAAGACGGAGAATCGAGTGTTAGGTTGCTTAAAATACCGATGTATAGATAGACATAGAAATCAATAGTACCTATTTAAAATGGACAGCGAAACTGAAAAGCTCTATGTATATTTAAATAATTAATCTTCAAAGGTAAGTTACTGCAAAAATAATAACGTGTAAATTTGCTCTTTGTACAGGGGCTAAGCGCGTTTTAACTTTCAATCTTTGAATAGGAACAGGTATGTTTATAAATTTGCATGTTGCACCTTGTTCAACACCGCTAAAGAAAGCTAGTACACCTAAGTGCAGGAAATTTCTCCCGTCCTCAGAAGTAAACAACCGCATTCCATTACAATGCTCTTACAAATGAATGTACAATAAATGTGCAGAATTATATTTTTCCCTTCGAATCGTCATCACTGGAAGTGTTGCAAAATAACCACACATTTACATCAGTAATGACATCATTTTAGGGCGTGAATCATTTAGCCGGTACTTTATTGTAATCTCGTTTTTATTCTCGTTACATTTAATAGGAGCTATTCGCATAGTTCTTTGTGCATTTGTGTGTGACTCTTACGGGTATTTAAAGTTTTTAGTACAGCGGTACAAAGCGTCTATGTAAAAAGGTTTTTGTTGCGTCGCCCGCGGGCCGCGATGTTATCTGCGCAGTCACCTTGATCTTTGCACGAAACTACACTGAACAACTTGACCTCCCCTCTCCTTTCTGTTCCCCTGTACACAAAACTAACAAATAGGCTGTATAGGCGGTATTGATTTTTATAAACCTTGGATCATGTAATAAACGAGTCACGGTCCCCAGTTATTATCTCTTGTTATGACATTGTAACATAGACGTAAAAAGTATGCGGCCTTAATTCTAATTCACGAATGGATTTCTTAGCAAAAACCAGTGAATTATTGATGTTGATTATTGATTTTCATCGCTGCCATTTCTAGGGCAGCAGCTATTCCTAGGAAAATTGAGCTGTAGGTAACAATTTAATAGAAATTGTACTAGAAACTGGTTTCAATATAAAAGCGGTGTTCAATTTTCACCGCAAACAACTTATTTTATCTGCACGACAGGTTAAAGATAGCCCGTTAGGCATAATTGAACTGTTTTGTATTTTATAGAAACAATGCAGTCACGTACAACTGTGTGGCTTTCCTTTTACTTTTGAGACATGTTACGTCTCTATCAACGAATTGAATTGAAATTATACACCGTGACTTTTAGGTCGTTTTAAAAAAGCAGCCCAGTTCATGTATCCAATGACTAGTAAACGATTACAATAAAAAAAATATGTTTTTTTAAGATTTGAATGAATAAAAATATTATTCATTATTATGACACAAGGCAGTTTTACGAACACTCTGTAGTGAGCGCGGTCCGAGCCTTGTGCCAAAGGGGCCGCGCGGGCGGCGCGGCGGCGTCTTATCATAGGTCATTCACCTTAGCGTAAAACAGCTGTCTTACTATTGCAATCATAATGTTCGCAGTAAGTATGTAGCATGTATCTTCAACAGTTTGATACGTAAACATTTTTAACAGGATGTTTCATATTTCCAATGTATTATTTATTTTTTTCATGCATATTATTTTAATTAATGATAAAAAAATTATATTCGCGCCTAGAGGTATTTTATGATGGATACATTGTGTGGACGACTTTTTTAAAACGACCTAAAAATCACGGTGTATTGTGGTATTGCCCTGATACTCGGTATACTTAAACAATACATACCTACACTGTTACAGATGAAACTTTTATTCTACTAATATTATAAACGTGAAAGTTTGTAAGTAAGGATGGATGTCTTTCACGCTCAAACGGTAAGTAAGTAGTTAGGATAGATGGATGGATGTTACTCTTTTACGCTCAAATGACTGTATGAATTCTGATGAAATTTGGTATGGAGTTAGCTGACACCGTGGATTAGCTATAACCAACATTCCCGATGCCGAAGTCGCAAGCAAGTCAACAGACAACAAATATAGAAATGAGTTAACTTTTTGCTGAGAACTTATGAAAAAGGAACACGTACCTACTGTATATCAAATATTTACGCTACATTATTTCAATGGTTTGTACAAAAAAACACGTTATTAAAATTTGTCAAACGTTCAAAAGTTCAAACAAGCAACCTAGTACTTAGTAAGATAATAATTTGTAGTATTCTTAACTTTTATTTATAGCAAATACAGTATTTTGCAGACAGACGATCGTTGTTTAGCATACCTAGTGGTTAGAATGTAATATAATGAACCGATTGTAATTCAACTCTCGTTAACATTCACATCGATAAGCATGGAAACGGGAATGTGCATTAAAAGTGATATCCTCTTCAGACACAAAGAAAATGACGACCTTTGCGTATAAGACAGGACAGTACTTAAAACAGACAACTGGAGTGGTCAGATCACGTAGCCATAAGATGTGACTGGCCTCTTGGTCTAGTGGTAAGTGACCGTGACTGCTATACCGGAGGGCGTGGGTTCGATCCCCACCCAGGACAAATGTTTGCATGATGATGCATAGTGTCTGCGTGAAATTTATCTATAATATGTAAGTTTTTAGAAATATATGTATAAGTTTGTTTATCGGTTATCTAGCACTCATAACACAAGCTTAGGTATATTATAATAACTTAAAATCACTTGACCATCAGTTTCACCTTAACCTTTAACACTAGGCAATTTCTACTTGAATTGATTGACATCGTACCTACCATGAATAATTGTAATCAATTATCCGCAAAGCAACTTGTCCAAATAAAATATTAGTATTTATAAATGTTTCTTTATAACGTTTAAATTGTTTATTATTTGACATTATTATGTTTCAACGTTTTTATTACAATAATGACCAATTTAAAAGTTATTTACTAAGTTGCTAAAGAGGCATTCAATATCAATCAAATTTTTAATCATAAGTTAAGCGGCATTGCGTGAGGAAAATATTTTCTTTCGAAATCAATCGTGCAAGAAGTACTTTCGAGTGAGCCAAGTGCTACATTCTCAACAATTTATATGTCAAGAAATAAGTAAGGAGGGTGCATGACAAGATTACGGGTTTTATTGTGTGGTAACTACAAGGGAAATCGTAAAAACATAATTGAATAATCGAATAATCTCATTACTTTAATACTCAATTCGTGTACTTCTTTAAAAAACACACACACCGGCTAAGATAGACCGATTTGCATACAAGAACCGTGTTAGCCTTTATTGAAAATAGCTATTCAAGGAAATATACTAACTTACTAAATATCCATATGTATATGTGAATACAGAATAGTCAGTAGCCAGCTCCGGATAGTAATCGTGCCATTAAAAGTACGCCACGTTAGCAGTAAACAGACATTAGCGGTCACAAAACAAATGACCATCATTTGTCACACACGGTTGTCGGTGAGCGAATTTCTCCACGATTATATCATTGTTACTGGCATGCACGATTCCGTATCTCTGGTGAGGGAATATCATTATTTGTTGCACTGTCGGATGTGAATGTTTGTCCTTATATCATCGTACAGGAAATATTTTGCATGATATTCGCAACATCAACGTTATGCAGTGATCCCTGTCTAGAGACTACCAAGAAAATCCAGATCGATTCGATCACAAATTAGTATAATATAGAAGTGAAAAGTCTAGCCGATTTATTTACAGATGTTACTCAATTAATCATCATGATATCTCTTTCCTAGTAAGGAGGATTGTAGAGCTGACAAACATTTAAAAACGTTACCATCCAGAGTCGAGGAATACCTTAAGGTAATAAGTATACCGGGGTAGGTAAGTTCATATTTTTTGTAGGTCATAACTTAAACCGTAGCCAGTCGCCATACACCTGCCATTTCGCCAGTATTGTTTCCTTTGTTTCCGTTTTATTCCCTAGCTATAGGTACAAGTGTACACGTCAACAAGAGGGTGGCTGGCCTTAGTCTTTAGGTAGCATTTAAAACAAAGACAATTTGATTTTGACCCCTATTTACTTAAGGTAAATGTAGAATAAGATCAAGGTCGATAGCGCTGAAATAGGTGAGTGTCGGGAACTTTTATAGGATTTGAAATGTATATTTTTGAATTCTTTATTATTTTTCTAGACACAGGTAATATAACATCCCGTTACGAGTCTTCAAACACGGCCTTATAGGTAAGTAAAAATACCATTTAATCTAAATTAAAATAAACAAAAACCAAAAGTGTTAAGTACTAGTTATACCTACCCTTTAAATAATAACAAAACAACTGTTTATACTATATTATCTTAATACAAAACAATAACCAACAAGTAAGTACACATTAGCAACTGTACAGTGAATGGAACTAAAAACCTCTGAGAGGAAGTCAAAGTTCTCAAAACAGGCTTAAGTATATGCATGGCAATGTTGCAACAACTAACACCACGCCGACTGGCGAGCGTGTGAATATTCACTTAACGCATACTATAGGTCGATACCTCCTTGGAAAGGAAACTAACAACTATGAATAAACCTCATATTGACTTAGACAACGTAAAGGATAGACCTAGTAGAAATGCGTTAAGTGAGAAAATTATAGAAACCAAAATAGGATACCATTTTAATCCTATATGTATATAAAATTACCGTGCCACAATGTTAATTACTGTATTCCTATGAAACTGCTGGACGGGTTTTTACAAAATTTTATATGCATATTCAGTAGGTCTGATAATCAGCTACTAGCTATTTTTCATCCCTATTTTTTTTTCACGTACGAAGTCGTGAACAACAGTTATTATGTGTATACATTTTCTTTTACCTCTTACTACCCATCATCTAGCATCACGAAATGAATGCAACGCTGACGATCTCAGACAAAATGTTTATAGTCTTTTCTGGCCATAAATAGCCCCATGTTCTGCTATTACCAAACTATTTATATTCAAAACATCTCAATCGTATTTCAAAAAGTGTTTCTAATTTACCGTGACTAATATAACTTGAACAAACACAGTTGTATTTATTTTATAAGCTAGAGACTAATAATTTATATATCAAGTTAGTATAAAATTGAGCCTGTACACTCACATAATAAAGTAATAAAAAATGTATGAAAAGAGACGTCGAACAGGCACGCGATCGTGTTAATATTCAATCCAAACATTATGGTGAAACAGTATTTTATTTATAGAACGTAAACAATTAACATATAGGTGAGAAACTATATAATGCATATCATAGTTTACTAAGAAAAGATGCATATTGATGGATAAGCCACAGCTACGAGACCAGTTAGTGTAAAGTAGGCCAAAAATGTATTTAATAAACAACAAAATATTTTTATGAAATGTGATTAAAATTTCTCTCTCTCTATATATTTTACAGTATAATTTACCAGCCACTTGTCCCAACTTCGCATGGATGGAATACTGGTGTATACTGACATAAAAACCTTCTGGGGTTTCTATCTAATCTCTATTAATAAATCTGCATGCTGTAGTTTTAAAGATCTAAACATACATAGGGACAAACAGCAGGAACCGATTTTGTTTTATACTATGTAGTGATAGAAATACCTACATATTTTTCGACACATGAGTCAAATAGTAGAATTGATCTTTGACCCTACATATTAACGCAAAAAAAATATATAGTCCGTGCGTTATAGCATGGTGCGGGTGACAGTTTCTGTAACGTTTCGTGTCACTCTTGAAAGTTGCTGCGATGTAAAAATTATGACTTATTATTGTAGCTGTATCACATTCGTATTATGCAAAATCGTTTATAACTGTAGTAGATTAAATTCAAGCCAACCAGAATATTCTAGGCTTCATATAAAATCGAATGAAATGAAAAATAAAGTAAAGTGTTATGCGTATAACTTAACGTCATAGATGTATTTAGTGATGGGATTTACTGCTACGATGGACAGGTTGTCGATGTTATTTTGGAATAAAAAACGAATATCGTGCGTAGTTCAATTTTTATTTTAAAAAAATGTTTAATTATATTGATGAAATAACGCAACATTGTAGGATTGGTTATAAAGTTCCTAAGGAAAAAACTCAACAAACTAAAACCAAAAACAACTTAACAAAAATGAATTAGAACAAAATATGTGTCGCATACAAGGCGCTAGCACTCGTACTGTCTGCTACGAGTAAACAAAATAAAAAAGAAAAGTAAAAAAGAATCATAAACCTCGTTCTGATTGTTATATAATATACGAAAATCGACAACAATAAAAAAAGATTTTTCTAATGCCCATCACTAATCATGTGGCACTGACAGACGTCAACGTCAAACAGGCAAGTGTCACCCGCACCATGCTATAACGCACGGACTATAGTTTGTTAAACCCACACAAATAATCGTTTTCTTATCTCTGTGAATCATGATGAGTAAATCGTATCAGTACTCTATCACTAAAACTAATTGATTAATCATTTGTGATTCATTAATAGGAAATTGTACAAAACTTATCAGTTACGTGTTTTCTGTTTTAATGATAAATATGATAAGAATTTCGTTTTCATATCCGAATATAAGTAATCCATTTTATCGATCTTAGTAACTCGTGTATTTTCAGCTACTGCATTAATTAGGTATATCAATATGTAAAGAATTCCGATGTCATATCCTAATCAAATCAATTTGTCGCAAATATTCATAATCGATTTTCATAAAACCGATAATTATGTAATACGTTCATTGATCGAGACAAGGTGTTAATATTTTATTAAACTAGTAGAACAATATTGACTAATAAATAATGTAAGACTTCTACAAGATAGGTTCTTGTACCCGCTATCCTCAAGAGGCTGTGGGAAATTGGAAACGTCAGAGAGATGCGTGACTGAACCGACTATTGTTTGTCTAGGTAGGTCGTGATGACTGAGGTTCCAAATCTTTGTATTGATAGATTGCAATAATATCTATGGCTTGCGAAATTCAAGCTAGCAATCAAAGAAACATAATAAAAAATCCGAAGCGCAACTTAACTTCTAACAACTCTATACTGACTCTACTTTATGTTTATCGAACTATTTGCATAGTGAAAATAACAAAGACCGCATGTGATTTTCGCGGCTCAAAGAATGCTGGTTGAGTAATCGGTCAATAGAGTATAAAAATACACGTAAATGACCCCCCACAAACGTGAATGATACTGCCGCGGCTAGTTTGACACTTCCATAAAAATTACATGAACAAACAAAACTTAAAAATTTGGCCTGCTTAGAAGCTTACGTAGTCTAATATTTACAAATGTGGATTGCGTAATTACCGTAATACACGCAACTAGTTAGAAAATTAATAACAATAAGCTGCTGATTTAGTTGGTTACAACATGCAAATTATTCGAGCTGTAAAAAAGAGTAAGTTGCTATTTAAAAGTTTAATACTGAAACATTTCTGCCTTATGTATTGATTAAATTTTCATAACTCATATCAATCGAACCATACTTATCCTCGCTCGCGTGATTACTTAACAGAAATAAGTTACATACACATGTTACATATTAATGGGAACAGTACTTTATGGTAAGCAGTGCATCTGGTTTGGAGTCTCGCAATAATAAGCCGGGAACCGTCGGCAGCTATAACTTATATCTGGGCAAAGTTTGAGCGCCTCATCGAGCGCAAAATGTACTGGTTTAATTGCTGCGTAACAGATTCGACCTGACGTTAATGAGAGTCACTCAAAAACAAGTATAGGCGGAGTATAGGCGATGACTTAATGTTTTTACGCCCATAATGTAAAGTTGTTCTTGTGGCGCTGCTAAACAGGCCATTGTTGAGTGCAATTAATTTCTTCACCACCTCGTTTCCTCTGCATTTTGATCAGTCTGATCTGCCCGATACATGTCATGCCTCCAGTAATTTCATGGTTACTGTTAATTGTATGTATAGCTTTCGCCTTGTTTCTCATATATTAATTACCATGTGCGGAAAAACTTTGTGTTTATGTAGCGACGACATGCGAATATGCATAACACGAGTAATGTTTATTTATGAAGCAAGAATAGATTTTAGAATGTAAGCACGAACTGTACTAAATCTTGTAAGTACCAATGTTCGCTTAGAAATTGTACAAAGGATGTACATTAAGAGTTATTTAGACCAATGCTCCAATGGTATTCTCGAATTAGTTAAGTCGAAACGCACAAATGCCGAATCACAATATGTAGGCATGCAAATAAAAATAAAACTTAATAGAAGCACTAGAATGTATATAGAAACGACTCTCCCTTACCGCTGTACCTAATGATTTTCTTGATCGTCACATTACCGTTGACCATCCCGTATACTTTCTATCTCAACTTAAGTTACAAGTTTCTAATACTATATAATATACCGGCTTCTCTAATGACACGATTATATATTCATGAGCCCTATGTAAACATTCCCTTACTATCATTAACATAACATTTCACCTTATTTATCGCCGACGGTCAGATGTCGAAATTCTTCTGTCATGAGACGACCTTACTTGTTCGTTATATAATAAAACTATACTTATGCAAGGCCCTTGTATTATAATATTCTGCCCATATCTCCCCATTATTCTTGTGTTTAACTTCCAATAATTTTCGGCTCTACACGCCCTAATGAAACTCCAAAATTAATATATTTAAAGTAATATTAATTACTCGCTTGTACATTTTATTGTATTCAAAGTAAAATTGTTTTTTCGTTCTAAAATAATGACACAATTACTGTAGCATACTACCAGGTATTTAAAGTACCAACTTTTTTAAGTTGCTGTTGCAAACGTGAGATGAAACAAAACAATGTAGAGCCACTCCAAAAACTCATTTTTTTAAATCTAATAAGTAATTTCGAGGTTCAACTCTTGCTTTTGAATATGAAAATGATATCTTTTACATCAATAACCCGCATTATTATAATAAATAATAATAAAATAAATTCCAAAAACCTTTAGATAATATGTTAATCAAATGGTAGGTGATTAACGTGTCTAATATGTTGCCACTTTGATCGATTATATTATCACCCATTAACTTAATGTAAATTAAAACATTAACCATTATTTATTTACAACATCCTTTAGGCCTTGTCAATTCAATACACATTTATCAAATCGTTGAGTACTTATAATCTTTATATAAAATTCCCGTGTCACAATGTTAGTTACCATACTCCTCCAAAACGGTTGGACCTATTTTTACCAAATTTTATATGCGTATTCAGTAGGTTTGAGAGTCGGCTACTATCTATTTTTCATCTCTATTTTTATCGCAAACGAAGTCGCGAGCTACAGCTATTAATTATTTAATAATACGAGCTCATTAAAAACTCACTGCTGGGCAAAACTTGTTCCCATAAATAGGAGAAGTAAGCATAGCAAGTCCCATAAATAGGACATTGCGCATGCACAATGCGTGTTGGAAAACTAATCCTACATATAAAATCCAGGTTCTTCACTTTTCTTCAAGTTTTTAAGTATTTATGTGACGAGAAATTAAAACGTCAGAACATTAGTACTAGAGACAATTGTCGTGGTAGTCACGAACATCTATTTATCACAGATTTCCCTTGTCAACATGGTGGCTGCTGTACCGTTTTCTGCATCTAACATAATGTATGGTAATACAACGAGTATAAAATCTCAGTATCGAACATAAACACTGCGAGTAATTATCTAGAAATGACAATTAAATGTAACTGAATAATTAGCGCTTGAAAACATGTTCATAAATGTTATTACGACTGTAATAACATGTATGTGACTGTGAATTAATTTGCATGGGAATTGTAATTGATTGCTTTAATTCATTTTATTAATATTATACTTGTTTTGTTGTATAATATTCTCTCGGAATCTCTAGAGAAAATGTCATTCACTTTTATTTATTGTCTGGACGAGACAAAAACCATTTGCTTAAAAAAATAAAATAAAATTAATAATTCGCCTATACACGTCCCACTGCTACTGCTGGGCACAGGCCTCTTCCCATATTGGAAAAGCTGAGCTTTGATCACCACGCTAGTTCACTGCAATTTTTGGCGATTTCAGATTCTAATATTTGGAATCCAGGTTTCCTCACGTTGTTTTCCGTCATCGTTTCAATTATAGTAAATAATTTCTTTAAAATAATTCATGGTGAGTATCCATAATATAAGTTAGCCAAATCTCTTCAATGAACTTGCTTTCCAGTTTGGTGATTGCATCGCCATCTATCGGCTGAACTTCAAAACTAGGTGAAAGTAGACTCACAGCCAGTAGAAAAACTTGGCACACATACATTACGCGGTACCCGCTTACTCTACTAGATGTCTTTATTACAAACATTTTAAACGGTTACAAAAATATTATTTACCAAGTATAAAAACTCTCCAACAAAAGAATAATCAAAATTAGTTCATAAACGACGCAGTTATTCGCGAATAAACATAAAAAAAAACATAATAATATGCCTTCAAATTGAAAACCTCTGTTTTGAAGTCAGTTAAAAACAACATGCGTTGCAATGCTATTTTTGATGTAAATGGGCACATTAATGACAAATAGTAACATTATAACTGTATAAAAGGCCACTTAACACTCACGGTTCATTATGATTCTCTTTTGACCCATTATTGTGAGGCATCAAAACTTGGTTTACCATATACGATAAGATAGACCATAGATGCATAATGGATGTTCACTCTCTTTACAATCCTTCAGCCTGTCAGATGAACTGCTAAGCCAATGAGATGGAACGCACAGTAATTTGCACCAACACGCTTATTAAACGCGAACTAAACATTAATCATCTCAACTGTACAATTAACTTTTTCTGTCTAAGCAAATTACTAGACATATTAAAAAGCAATGTGTTTATGATTGATAACTTTATAGTCATTTAGTAATAAGATTAATGAGACATAATAATGTTATATTGACACAGATTGAAAGTAGATTAAAACATCAGAGTAATGTTACATTGCATGTTCTAACTGATTGATCTATTAAGTTATTGTCGTATATTTATTAAATTTCTTTCACCTTTTTGTTGGACAAAAATGTGGAAACTATTTGGCTACTAGAAATTTCATTTTTACTGCTTCCTTTTTGATGTAAAAATGTAATCGATGTTTTTTCAATCTGGTTTGCTCATAAACAAAATTAGGGTAGGTAAAATAACTAATTAAGTGGTTGAAGAAAAATGAAAAAAAAACTGCAGAAGTAGACTGAAATGAAATCTTGCCGTTTAATTTATTGTTTAATGTAATGAAACAAGTAATTTAATGTTTTAAATACATTTTGCTATGTTTTTATCATGACATTGAAGAATTTATCTAATAGGTACGAGACTTCAGTTATACGACTCTCAGATGGCTAAAGATGATCCTCTTAAGGCCCGGGTTAGCACTTGTTCAAATATTAAAATTTTGAACTTTTGATTTTTAAACTCTGTTCCAAAGTGCATTTTTTCTTTAGCCATGGTCGAATACTGCTAGAATTTTTGGCATTAAACTAATAAAGTAAAATAAATGTAAAGACGGATTTAAGTTAACGCTACGCTAAATCCATCATTACCATATTATTCACAAATAAAACATGATTAAGTCAACCTTATTTTACTTTTGTACAATAATTTCAAAAGATTATCTAAAATTATTTCAAAGCTTACCTAAATTTTATATACACTGCCATTAAAAAAGTAACATAAAATGCTGTAACAGTTGTATAATAGTAGCAGGTCATTATACGATATCATAGTAAATAGTTATATTCGTCACGTACACAGATACACTAGTGTCTAAATCAAACTATGAATTAGTTCTCGTTGTATAAATATACCCCTATATTACAGTCACTTTAAGTTTGAAAGCAGTGTGACTTCATTGTAAATAGTCAATAGTCGTAGCTTAAACAGGTTTCCTCCCCAATTTGGCAGAGGGCCTACGCATGCATCTCATGAATAAATTTAAATCGTAAAAAGTCATGTGATGGAATGAAAAGTATTCAGGATTCTGATAGTATGAGCACTTCGCTGCTCCACGGCCGAGGATCTAAAGGTAAACAAACAAATGTTACTTTTATAATTTATAAATAACATTAAACATTGTTATTTTAATTCGACACATATTGTGTCTGTCTCATTTTAATATTTCCAGTCCCAGGTCTGCTGGGAAAATTTCATAAGAAATAAGCACTACTTTTGCACCAACAGTATCAGTAAATGTGTTTACTTTTGTGTGCACATAATTTAATAATAATAATAAATAAGGGATATTTCTCAGGACCGGTCAGCCGAATTTAACAATCATGATATGGATACTGCCATCTTAAAGTAAAGTTATTGCTGTCATAAAGTGTCGGTGCACTACATATTGTAAACGGAATCTCCTTAAAGAGGGGTTTATTATCATCAATAATGGTAGACCATGGAAAATAATCTTTTTCTCTGGTCGTCTAATTAGAGGGCTAGTTTCCACTTTGGAACTTCTCCTCTTTCGCTTTGCACACTGACTTCCTTGTATCATTATAATAATAATTTGTTGAAAAATATTACCTCTCCAGTTGTGCACCGGAAAATTCCAGTAGGTATATCACATAGTGTTTCAAAACAGGGTATTATGGAATCCGTCGAAATATTGTGGCCGTATTTACGTGTCTAGAATAATAATACATAATTTAAATTATTGTAAGAATCTCGCTACGAACAATTTGAGGACTATGAGAGCAAATTTGCAAATTTTTAGCAGTTTGATATTTTCGTAATTATTATTAATGATTCTACAATCTGATACAATTTACTAGTTCTTAGTATGTTTACTTACATCGTACATATTTGCAGTAGGTTTGTCGTCCCCGGAGTTTGGACCCAGACACTTTATTGGTGGGGGTTCGTCTGATCCCTTTTTGCAATCTTGTGAGAAATATCTATAAAGACTTGGTTGGGATAAGATTATACTATAGTTACGTTTAATTTGTGGATGAATCCTAGAGCGAACGCTTGTGCAGATCGATGACATTGCAATACGGTTTCGCTCAGGCGTACCCAGTAGATAAATTTACTTCATTTTCTTGCACTTTGAAAATTGTACAAAATTGCGAGTGTTTCGCTATTATTAGAAATAATAATATAAAAGTTTACATTTTATTTTGTTTTGTTATCGGGTTAAATTATTGTCTGCGGTTGACATCTTTCAGATTTCTGTCTCTATCATGCTATGGGCAAAAATCAAAAATAATTATCACAAGCCAGCGTCGCTAAAAACCTATAAAATAATAGTTCCAGAATTTATATCGTCGATTTATACTTTATGGGACTACATTCTTGTTGAACGTTCGTATTTATTCTATAGTCAACTGGTATTTTTATTTCCAAAACATAAATCTTATTCTTATATAAAAATAAATTTAAACTAATAAAGTTTATTATCACAAAAACCTTAACATACAAATTCATTCAATGCTCATAGAAACTGATGAGATGTTTAAGGAAAAAGGCTACATAAAGAGTGAAAGACCCTGCGTCCTAAACTAGGGGCAACCCTGTGACTTAGGAGTCAGTGTCCTACGGCATCTTCGTGTACAAACAATCCTTTCTGACATGTTATATCATAATGAACTTATAATGACCTGGTTTAATGACTATGAATATGAATGTGTAGACTACGCCTGAATGTCAAGTTGTGTTACCCAATAGATGTAATGAGCTCATCGTGGGTGACAACAGGTGACAGTAAAAATAAGGCACGGTGACAAAAAGTTGCAATGAGCGGCGGGCCTACGAAAAACTTTTTACGAAATCAAATCGAATGTTTTTTTATTGAATAAGTTTCCACCATACCTAGTTTTTAACCATACCTATACCTAATAATACCTAGTTTGTCATACCACGTTAATTAATTTTTCATAGCCAAGCGTTTATTTGCCGGCACATTATTTTCTCTTAATCTAAATGCTGGCATTATGTCCAAATCATGTTCAAACTGAGCATAAATGGGAGGTAATTCAGGTTGTGTGTTGAAATCTTTTAAAAACAATGCATCAAAATATTTTTTTGCTGCACAACAATTAGAGCTTGATTTATTTTTGACAGGTTTATCCTTAGACTAGCAATGCCCCGCGGTTTCACTCGCGTTAAAAGTCTAACGCTTAATGTGTTTCGATAAAGCGCAAAACACTCAGTAAGTGCACTAACACACTTCGGTTTTTAGTCCAGTATTTTACAGGTAGGTATAGACTTAGTTAAATAATCGGAAACTGTGAGTCGCAGTAAAATTGCGCACGAGGGGTCTGTACCAGTAGGTATCTTCAAATAGCAACATATTAGTTGTGAAAATTTCAAATCACTGGCTAGCTCAGTTATTGTGATACAGCCTTGATATTGTAATAGCTAGGCATTATTACCCTGTGGCTTTGCAGTCATTAATCTTCATATAAATTATGTTAAGCTCTTCTAGCCCTGCTGTCGGACGTAGCTCTCGATAGCTGAGGTTTTCTCTTGGGCATGTTTAGGATCCGTCAAAGTATAAAAAGAATTTTATCAATAATATACGTAAAGGTAGATATTATGAACTACGTAAAAAAACAATACAAAGAAGTTATAATAGAAAAGAAACAGAAATGAAGTTAAGTATAAATGAAAAAGTACCTAATTAAACAAAATAACTTAGTTTTAAGAAATAAACATAAATATACAGCGAAAGAAGTTCTGAAAAGAACTTTTTTTCGTCACTGTATGTATCCTACAAACAACAATGAACAATTTGAACAACAAATACAATGAAAACAACGAAAATTTCCTTGTGCAACGAAAGTTCAAAGTGAAAAATCAAGCTATTTTATTGCGGGGTATAACACCTCGGTACGTGCGATCGCAAGTCCCGACGTGGTACCTCGTCCCGCGCCCCTCACTGCAACTCGCCTCGAGAGCCGCGTGCCGTGTGCAAAAATATAAAAAATATTCGTGCGTACTTTTTAATTTCACGATATATCAGAAACTATTCATCCGATTTATTAACTGTAAAAGACAAATGTTATCTCCATGATATGACCTTTTTTTTAAAGTAAGTTTTAGACGTAAGAATTAATATGGTAGTACTAAAATCATGCTCAGAAAACATGTCTTATTTTTCTTTATCTGTTTAGCCTCATCATGGATTTCCCCTAAAAGATAGATAAAGGATATCGCGCACTTTTTTGTAGGTCTATTGGAGCCCTATATTTTCGTAGTACATAGTATTCATATATACTTGAGTATTTCGGCAGCGTACGCGATAAAAGTGATTTAGCGGTAATTTTTTTCAGACTTACTTGACTAATATCCTTATTTGAAGATAACCGAGAGAAGTAGGGTGATTTCATATAGCCCATGGCAATTCGGAATAATCTAGCTTTATAACAGTGAAATAATTTTTAAAATCGGTTCAGTAGTTTTAAAGATTAGCGCCGACAAACATACAAATATACAAACTTACAAACTCACAAACGCTTACCTCTTTATAATATTAGTCTAGATAAATATTATTCTATTAATATGACGTCGGCTGCCGTCAATGGGCACGCTGTTTTTAATATATATTTTCTTATAAATTCCCAGTTCGGTCCCTCTATTCGCTCACACTCAAACATTTACCTACTCACATACATTTCATGTTTTTCATTATTAATCATGTTTGCCTATTTTTTTTTCTGGAAGGTTCAATTTTCCATTACTTTTTAAAACTTTTGGAGGACAATGTAAAATAAAATTGATATTAATTTAAAACGCGGTACTTAAAGGTGGAGATACAAAGAAAAACAACGATAACAATTATAAACATTTAATGCTTTCCGCATATTTTTCACTTTTTCTTAAGCTTTTAGGAAATCAGTGAGCTTAGCAAAATCGCGTTCAGCAAAGCTTCATCACCAGCATGGGCAGGCCAGCTGCCGGGCCGCCACTCGCCATTGCTCCTCCATCAGTCGCTGCAGAACAACCTGTACAACATTCAGGCGTCAAAAGTTTCATTCGTTCGCGTGGATGGTGAGCGCCGCCCTTCGACACGTCATTGCGTCCAGGTGAGTCGACCACGGTAATAAAGCCACCGCCGCCGCCGCGAGTTAGCGGGTTGCGGCCCGGCTGGGCTGACGCATGAGTCTCAAAACAATCAGCTTTACACGGAAGGTCCCATACGCAGGGCGGAGGTGGCTGCCAATGTATACAACCTTCCCTAGTACAAGGCTCTTCTTTAGGAATAGATTTAACAGCTTTACGTGAACGACCGCCAGGACCGACGGCGCTTACTTTGGATGTCATTACTCCATGAGGTTCAAAAATTTGGGCAAACATTATATCATCGACCACGATTTTGGTAGGTTGCATGCTTGGCCACCCGTGGCCTTTGCCGCAATTGCACGAGCACTTAGTGGGAACTGGAGTGACTACTGGAGTGTGGACTGGTACTTTGCGACTGGCTCCACTAGGGCAAATGCATGAATAGGGTTTGGCGCCACCGCCACTAATAGGACCTTTTGTGTGGTGTGGTACAACAGAAGCTTCTGGACACTTACAACATTTACCGGTCTTGTCCATAGAAACGTCAGGAACCATGCCCTTCAATTCGCAGACAATAAATCTTTTTCCGCTTCCGGAACCTGAATCTGCTGGTTTGCCAGAACCAGCACCAGAATGAGCGCGTGTATGAGCTGCCAGTGCAGCAGGGTCAGCCAAGCCCCTGGCGCGCGCCAACTGACTAGGTGCGCACAAGGGGTCCGGCAAAACCAGACAAGCGGGCTCGCCGCCGCACCCAGTACGGCGACAATCATGCTGAAGCCCATTTCGCTTGATACAATGACAGCTGTAATACATAATGCCGCCACGTAACTCACGACTCTTAGTTCGCTTCAACTGATTTTCCTTTTCATTCTTTTTTTCCCCGCCGTCCTCCTCCACTCTAGGTCCTCTATTAGAGGACTTACCTTTCTGGAAAAAGATAAACCCTTTGTATTGAAAATCTATTAGGGGAAACTATTCTGTCCGCCGTGAGTGATTGAATATTCATTTACCCAAATTTGAGAGGCAAGAGGCCGACGCAGAAAACCCTTCTACCACTGTGATATTAGGTCGAAGTCGCTGAAGCGCGTTACGTAGGTCTTGCCGGGTGGCGGACGTCGCACACACGGCGGACAGACCGGCGGACACGGCCTGGGGCAGCAGCAGTCTGCTCTGCACAGGTACCGTATCGAGCCCTGCTGGAAGAACTGGCAATCCTGCAGTCCATTGCGCTTGAAAGCAGATCGCGGTAGACACTGTAGCTAAACATCGATACCACCATTAGATTTTTTACTTTGTAAATAATACCGACATCCTAAAAAGCATTGGGTACTTACCGGGGGGCCACAGTCTTCATATTTGTAGCATACCATAGGACCACACGGAGAACACCTAACAAAAAGGAATTTATTTATTTATTAACAAAGGCATTCAGCAAGCTGTCATTAGGCTATTAAATTATTGGTGTTTAACGAGTACATAGCATAAACTTACATTTTAGGAGAGATGAGTCCTTTTTATTTAGAAAAACAGGAGGAGGAATGGAATTTTTTAATATTTTATTAGTGTTTTTTAGATTTTAAGGGTTATTGATACATGAAAAGTATTACTAAGAATTTATGCAGTATTCATTTATGCAAAATTTACGAAATTTTTATTATAAAAAATACATCTAAACTAGATGAAGTGAAAATTTCTTCTGTCATATTTTTTTTCTTTTGTGGTGTTGCTGATTTTTTTTCTTATTTCAAATATCCAATGCACGTGCCAGGAACAGGTTTCTAGTTTCTGTTCAGCCAATTCTTTACAAGGCCAAACTCATTTTAATCGTATTATATCCATTGCTGGGTCATCGAAGTTTCTCGCTTCTCGTAAGTAGGATTTCTGCTTAACTTCCTTCTGTATTAAATCGGTATAAAATTGCATATCTCCTATTTTCTGCGCCGTTTGTGCCACGCGAGATGGTGTTTGACTCCGCATTGTTCTTAGATGAGTCGGCCACGGTAGATAAGCCACCGCCGCCAGCGCCGCGAGTTAGCGGGTTGCGGCCCGGCTGGACTGACACCGGAGTCTCAAAACAGTCAGCTTTACACGGAAGGTCCCACACGCAGGGTCGAGGTGTCTTCCCAAGTATAGATCCTAACCCAGCTGATTCTTCTTTAGGAATAAATTTTGAGGCATCACGTGAACGACTGCCGTGGCTGACGGCATTTACTTTGGATGCCACTTCATTAACTTCAAAAGCTTTCCGAATTTTCACGATTTTCTCGATAATTTTTTCATCAACGTTTATTTCGGAACGTTTTATACTTGGCGAACCGTGGCCTAGGCCACAACAACACGAGCGCATAGTGGAAACTGAAGTTTAATGACTACTGGAGTTTTTATAGAACTTTGTCACATTGGGAAATGTATGAATGGGGTTGGGCGGCATAAAATTGTATATGTCCAGTTTTCTGCAAGTTACTCTTCGTCATAAGTTATTGTATTACATTCAGAGGGGTCGCATATTGCAAATATCAGTTAATGCCTGGGCATGGGGATTAGCACGATGTGTATTGCAGGCTACTCGGGCTGGTTCGCATATAGGGGCTGGTAAACTGGAGCATTCTGGATTATTTTGACAACCTGTTCTACGACAGTCGTACTGCAATCCATTTCTCCGAAGGCAGAAACAATCAGTTGACAAAATACCACCGCGTAGTTCCCGACTCCTGCAAGGACGCACAGGTCTTCCCATGGTTGGAGCTGTATTCAAAATTCTCGGCTTTTTACTGTTAGCAGACTTTTTTCTTAATTTTTTATTCTTGTTACTGCGATTGTTCAGTTTTATGTCTGCGGACTGAGAGCAATCGAGGTTTGCTTTTGTGTACGCGATTACACGGTTAAATCCATTTTTGTCAAAGACGTAAACAAGGCTTGTGTTATTAAGACTATTCGCGGATGACAATGGCGACTCTTTAGAATTATCACCAACTTTAGGTACAGATTTAGTCTTTCTTTTGCAGTAGCTCTTGTTAGGTTTATTGAAGTTTTCTTTATCTTGATGGTCTTTTTTTAATTCTTCATTTTTCTTGTTGATGCAGCATGGTAATGTTATACCAAGTTCTCTTGGATCTTTTGGTGGTAATGGTAAATTGCCTAACTCGAAACACGTGATTTCACCGTCATATTCAACACAAAGAATCTCTGGATTTGGTGGTTCGCTATTCATTTGTAATATCTTTCAATACTTCCGGTAACACGTTCATAGTTTATTACAATAGGTTTCTATGAAATAAATTTATCTTATTTTTTTAATGTAATTATCATATACACAGCTACATGGTTAATGCAAATAATAGGAAACGATGAAATAATGATATACTTGTGATGAAGGAATCCAATTATGTAAGTTAATACACACGTAAACAAAATAAATCTCAACCACCTAGTTTGCGCCGCATTATTTCTTATTTTCCACTACTATATTTAAAATACTTAGCTATGACCTTCGTAAACGAGACTCAGTATTGTCTTTGAATGCTGGCTAGAAAAGAGTCTTGAAAGAACACATTTAAAAAGTAAACGAATATTCCAATTATTTCTTCTGAATTCAAACGTTCTACGAGGTGTTCTGTGAAAGCAAATTTCACGATCTGGTCAGTACTCAACCAAATCGCTCGCGTGATACATTCTAATTTAAAAAGTTACAAAAAAACTTAAAGAACTCAAAAATATTAAAAAACAGTGATTTTTTCCACGACATTTTAGTCTACATTGACCAATTTCGGTTACTTTTAAAGTACTCTTTTTACAACCCTAAACAAAAATGTAAGTGTTAACAAAAAGACTGTAAATGGATAGTTGTTTTTTGGAGCCTTGAAACTTATTCCAAAACCTATGATTACAGGTGTTGCGGACCGTGTGGAGGCTGCTGCGGCGGTGGATGCTGCGGCGGATGCTGTTGCCCTTGCATCACGATCTACACCTGCTGCACAAAGATTTGCTAAAGGCACGGGTAGCGCCCACTCACACAGACAAGCCATGGTGTCTGCGTCGAATCTGGGCGCTCCGGCGCCTTCGATGTTATGTCTTATTCGAAGTATACTCCGTGCCGTTTTGTGGAAATTAAACTACTATAAATAAGCGTAATATCAAGTTTTATTTTCTTAATACAACAATAATTAACAATGATTGCGATACAACAATAGTGCCTTTCTCCTATCGTGTGGTGATAGTTGGCTTCTGTTTACCGTTAGTTGGCAGCACGCTTGGATTTTCAATTCGCATGATCCTGTACCAGTTGAAACCATAGCGTCGCCAGTGACTCATGAAAAACTGCGAGTTCCATCGCACGTGCGGTGTCGCTTGCCGATTCCGATTGTCATGTAGACTTGCCCACTCATACAGTCGTTCAAACGCAAAATAGTAGTTCTATTTTTGCTAAGGCGATTTTCACACTGCCCCGCATGATATAGCGTCGCGCGTGGATGCGTGTTCTTCCGTTGCCAGTTTGTATGGAAAACGCGCACAGTCTAACACACTGAAAATGCATCCACGCGCGTTCATGCAGATGACGCGCATACACGCGGAGAAACATGCACCCCCGCGCATAGGTGCGGGACGAGGTATGGCACACCGAATCCCGGCAGTGCCACGCGTGACGTGTTTGAAAATGGATCTCGATATCGATCCGTGACGTGTTTGAAAGTGGATCTCGATATCGATCGATTTAGCCCTTCATAGCAAAATGTACAACAAGCAAAATGAGCAAGGCACTTAAAAATGTACAAATCGCATAATGTGCAAATAGCAATGCGTATGATTGGAACCCATTATATTGAGTGGACATTTTGGCATGTTGATTCGACCCCAAAACGTATTAGGCTTGGCGCAAACGGGCCACCGACCACGACCACCGTCAGCTGTCGCGCACTTCCGCCACTTTTGTAACAGTGTCAGAAGCGAGCGACAGCCACTGGTGTTCGGAAGCCGCCACATTTTATAACGCGTGCGATGCATAGAACGTCTAATGGTTAACTGCGCGGGGGGTGGAGCAATGCGACAGTGGTGAGTGTCGGCGTCTTGTGTGGCCCGTAGCGACCACAAGTAGCGAGTCGCGGACACTTCAGTAGCGAGTGGCCGCCACCGGCTACACGTGTGCGGCGTGTCTATACAAAATATATGAAAAAGCGTGTTAAGTGGCTGTCGCTGGCCACCGGTGGCGGTGGTTGGTGGCCTGTTTGCGCCTAGCCTTAGACAGAACTAACATCCTCGCCTGTGTGTGGGAATCCGCATCACATCTAAACTCCCATTGCGCTTACGCATAAATGATATAGCGCACCGATAGTGCGTGCAGTTACACAATAGTGGTGGATACAGGTGACCTAAAGTACTTAGGACAGATGTAATCATTTCTGAAATTTGAATTAATAAAAAGCACCTGTAATTTATCTAAACTTTTATTCAAAACGTCACTGAGAACAGCACAATGTGTCTACGCCACTGCCAGGGTATGCCTGCTTACAGCAGTCCAGGCAGAGGGCGCATGAACGTCACCGGATCGCTGTTATAAGCAGCTTATATCCAGTCTTATCAGGCACTAACAAATCTTTGTACAACGAGTGTGTATTGTTATCTTGGGACAGCCGCAACCGCAGCAACCGCCGCAGCACGGGCCGCACCCGCCGCAGCAAGGGCCGCACCCGCCGCAGCACGGGCCGCAACCACCGCACGGGCCGCAGCCTCCGCACGGGCCGCAGCCACCGCACGGGCCGCAGCCACCGCAGCCACCACAACCGCCGCACCTGGAATAATCCCCCAATATTATAACAAAAAAGTAATAATAAATAAATATCTTGGGACAGTATAGTAGAGCTTGTGTTATGGTAATCAGACAGCTGATAAACATACTTATTATGTCTAAATATATACATACTCGTATTATAGATAAATCACACTTAGACAAAAAATGATCGTGCTCATCACACAAACATTTGTCCTGGGTGGAAATCAAACCCACGACCTCCGGCTTAGCAGTCAGGGTCACTAACCACTATACCAACAGGCCCGTCAAACAAAACCTAACCTCTAGTTACAGTCGCTCAAAAATACTATACTCACATTTTGATATATTTATTTAGAAATCTATTGCAACCAGAAAAATCTTCAAGATTCACCAAAGGTGAACAGAATTCGTTCTATAGGAAAAAAGGATTTCAAGTTTATCTTAAAAGATAAGAACTGTTTTTAAAACTTTGAGTATTTTATACTTTTTTTTACTTAATTTTTTATGTTTATTACAAGATTACACGATTGATTTATAAAAACTGACCATATGATTTCTTTCAAAATCCTCTTCGACTTTTTCTTTATTCTGGAATGCCAAATGACACTAATATTTAAATAATTTTCCGACCAGTATGTAAGCCTAGCTGTACGAAACTTTTTGTTATTAAAGATCCTGCAATATTCAGCAATATAATTATTATAGCTCATTCCAAATGAAATATCTGTAGATAAATTAGGTAGGTATTGTAAGTTACAAGTTATGGGTTCGTTTTGTAACGATTGATTGTTTTACCTAGCACATCAAGCACTGATTAATATTTATTAAGTGCTAGTTACTAAAGCGACGACTGAACCCCTGCGCTGGAGAAACGCTAGTGTGAAGAGCATCAACAAGCGTAGTCATAAAAAGCATCAGGACCTCTACCTACAACAAAGAGGTTGACTATCGAAAAAACATGCGTTGTGATAAAAAATAAAGATGACATTTAAAAAAATCCTTCAAGATCCAATGTCAAAATCAGTTTTGAAGCGAAAATTATGAAAATTTGACACACAAAAAGTATCTAAAAATCTCAAAATTTTTGTTTAAATAAATATAATATTTTTTCTTTCACGATGTGCAGCCCGGTGCAATGCTTACCAGATTACAAAGAGCCACCAGAATTTATCCCATGTATTCCAGTCAGAGTAAGTTTTTCATACTGAATTGTTACCCCTTTCACACAAATTTCTGTCCATGGCAGGTGTGACGTAGCACAGACATCCTCATAACACGCCCGCGCCATGCGCCTTGACAATACGTTGTCGGGGCTTTAGCACTTGGACCATCAAACACCTAAATAAAGCAGCATTTTCTCAGTACATCATCAGAGTTATTATCAGGCATCACCTTTTTAATAATACCTTTATTATACCTTTCTTTTTTATTCGATTTTGAGGTCTTTTTGACAGCATCTTATGGTGTCAAAGACCTCCAAATCAAAAAAAAAGGAAGAAAGGGGGCCTACTACCATCTCATAAAGTAATATTATTGCGTAAGGACAAGGCGTAGAACGGTGTCTCGCATCCACAGCCGCTCTATTGCTACTTTATAAAGTGGTGATAGACGCACTGAAAGTGTGCGTCAAAACGTAAAACATCAAACATCTCAGGGGCCACCATGTTTGCCCTGCGGTATGGACAACGTCACGGTGCGTCGCCCGCTCATCGTCCACGACAGCACGTTCGACTACCGACCCACCAGCTGGCCAGGCATGGTGCTGAACAACCAAGACAAGAAAGTGCGGTACCAACTCATCAACTATGAAAGACCGGTACGATCTCACGTTACCTTAGCTTCCGACGAACTAGTCTCACAAATGAAACATGAAAAAAATATGATTTGCTACTATTAAGATGCATTTTTTCAACGGTTTTGCACTCGTAAATATAGGCAATTAGGAAGCATCTGTGTAAAAAAATCAAAAAAAAACCTAAATAAATCTGGATTAAAATATACAAGAACTTAATTTATGATCCAGACGAGTTTTAGACTAATTGGGCGGATGCTGTTTTTTCTAGACGTGTATTATTTTATTTATGTTAACCGGCCTATTCCTTCATCGCTGTCCATGGTCAAAGAAGTATATCAGTATTTTATCAGTCAACGCTAATGAAGACTAACTGTAAATATTTCTATTTCTAGGTTAAATCGCACTATCCAACGTGCTCGCCTGCCTACAACTAGATATTCAGGTAAATAACGTATTAAAGGTTTATTACCTTTCTTGATACGATTTAATTGTTTCTGTTTAAAGTGCTTATACGAGTAAATACCCAAAAGTTGGATTAACCTAGAAATCAAAACCTATAGCATTTTTTTCTTTTGTTGGTGATGATCGACCTCTTTGTGTTGATACTGGCAATCAAAACAAATGTCGAAATTCAAAATTGGAACTGTCATTCATCGAGGACGATTGCCGTTTCATTGACAGCTCACTATTGTTCAAACTTTTGGATGGGATAAAATTGGCAGAGTATATTTTTTCAACTAATATTATATAAACACACAAAAATGTGCGATCGTAGAGGAGTTATTGATCAACTGCAAACGATTATGTCCGCAATCCGGTAAGTTACTCAGACAAACGCAAAGTTTAACTAAAATAACCCCTTTTTTGCATTAAGCTTAGTGGCACTAGTATACCACGATACACAAACAAATAGAATTACTAATGTTATTTAATAGCAAAGTAACAATTGAAAATCATTTATCATATTATCAAATGGCTGTAAATCTTAAATGTAATAATACCCGGTCCGACGATCTAGCAATTATTTGATCAGCAGTAGATCATAAAAGAAGATAGTACAGTTAGGAAATGCCATAAAAAACCTTTTTGTAATTCTGGAGGCGTCCATAAATATCAACTGGAAACTGACGGGCTGACATCAGGGTGCAGGCTCTCTCGGTGTTCTATAAATGAATTAGTTTCCAATTGTGGAAAGGTGTTGTATGTAACAATAAGCTTATTTGCCAACTCGCGTCGTAAATTCGGCTTACTCTTAACTTCTATATAGTGCTACAAGAATCTTTTGGCATGTGGCCGAAATCGTAAACGGAAACCGTCATATAAAAAAACCATCACTTTTGACAGACAGTTGAGAAGATTCTAGTTGCGAATTTGCACACCAACGCCCTCATATTAATGTCATCCACGTGCCAAAACGTCCTAGTAGCTCCTATCATCATTCCCCTGCCCCCCAGTTATAATTTGGGGTCGGCGCAGCATGTCTTCTTCCTTGTAGCTCTGTTTCTGAATATTAACAGTTACTGTCATTCCAGAGGTCATGGCGGCTGTCCACCTCCTTGCTGCCGAAGGCCTTGCTGTCCACCGTGCTGCGGCGGCGGTGGCTCTCTCGTCACAGTTTACAGTCAAGTAGCAAATATCCAGTGATACGTGCATGTTCTACGACGCACGCGACTTTTTACACAAGTCACTTAATTTTAATGTTCATGATAGCGTAAAATATATTAGTGAGATTTTGGAACGTAATGAACTTAGACATTGGCGAAATTGGATTTTTATTGGTTTTGTGTTTGCACAGTTCGTTATTTGCTAGGACATTCCCACAAAATTTCACACAGAATCCATTATTATTTTCTATCTAACTTTTCTAGTCTTGGACACGAAAGCACTTGTGATTTTCAGCTTTATTTTTAATTGTTTTATTAGTATCAAATTTAGGTAAAATAACTGTTTTTCTTATTGTCGTATTTCCTCAACAGATGCCGTGTTAGCGGTGGGACAGCCACCGATGCCAGTAGCGGCCTTTGACAAAGCTGTCATAGCCATCGGTCATCACTGAAGACTTGGTTTTGACTAGGATTTGAATTCATTTCTTGCGAAAAGTGAAAGTTCTGTCCTGTTAACCGTATAGTAATTTATGCTGGTTGTATTACGTAAAAGTGTCAATAAAAATTGTTATATTATTTTTTTGTTTTACTGTGCTTGGAGAGCAGAAGCGAAATTGGATATTTCCACTTGGTTTTTTCTGAATGGTTTTCGATTTAGCCAGTATTAAATATTCCAAATACTTAAGCAGTTTCTTTCATGCATTCTGGTGTCACAATATAAGTTTGACGACAGACGTCGGTCGTGGACAGGGACTTTGCAAAAGCATTGTAATAAAGCTGACGAAAACTTATGCAAACATGTTACATACATTCTGTGATCGGGTCACCAATCCGGAAGGTCTCTAAACCAATTTGGCCCTTTTAGGATCCGATTAAATACCTTAGAACGTGTGGTGTGGAAACATATTAGCGGAATGGCAAAATATTTTTGTCGGGACTTTGCAATTTATAACGAATCTATTTTCATATAAAAATAACGCTACAAAGGTACAATACTACGAGAGGCAGAAATCTCGTCCCAAATTGATTGTAATTACCTCTTTCTACCAGGCCCTCTGTATCCCCCTAGGTAAATCACTTGATTTCGGGCAGATATGACTTTCCGAAATGTTTTAGCTTAAAATTTAGTTCAAGAATGAGGCTGCTTTTCCACCAGGACATGTGTTATACTAAATTGCTTTGGATGCGTTTTATATCACCACCAATCATAATTATTGATGCTCAGCTAAGCACTTGTTAAAAGTGATTTAACTTAGATATGTTTTTTGTACGGAAGCATGCGCGCTATGGATGCCTATGATACCTGCTATGAGTCGTCGCGAGTGTCCACTCGCGACCGCAATATATAATCCCTACTATCTATCTGTCTGTCTATTGGTGTAGCCAACAAAGTACCCACTGCATGCCTCGAGAAACTTTTCGGCACCCCACATCCTCATAGAACATCTTACTGGCACCGCTACATAGCTTAGTGGAAACGGTTGCATAGTTTCGAAGCTTTTACATTCCAACAGCATAGCACATCTTTCTTCCCGTTCTGCCCGTTTTAGGTGCAGCAGGAGTGGGTTTTATTCTCATTATGTTCCGCCTGCAGCCCTTTTTGATGGAAAGGCCTCGGCAATCTACTAGGAGTAATATACGAATAATACTGTCATTATGTTCAGTTTCTGACCTGTCCGGTCCGCAGTTGGACAGTCTTCTTCCAAGATACCTCGACAACACCTGATAAAACTTCAATCTTTAATTTCAAACTTTGGCGAGTTTGCGTGGCCTAAAGGACTAACCACACTTTACTTTCTGTTAAGATTTTGTCTATACATATACCCGAAACGGAACGAATGCAGCATTCGATTAAGCGAGCAAAAGCAGTATAAAACACAACATACAAAGACCAGTCTGCTGCTGCCCATCCCTTGCTATAAATAGTGACGTTTTACTCAAGATCCCTAACATCGAGCTGTTCCCAAACCACCAAACCAGTACAATGAAACACAGACCTAGCAATCTCTTACTGCTTCCCATAATTACTTAATTCGTACGCTTAGCACATGCCAAATTGTAGTATTCTATGGAAAATATCTGAACGGAACTATATAAGCTTAGTGTGGTTAGTCCCTAACGAGAAGCGAACTGTGCAGCCAGCGAGATTTTTTCAAAAAATCTATTAATCGCTGTAAATCGCGTAGGCATACTAAAGTTTATAAATAGCAGTGCAAAGCGTTGACAACTTTCACATTTAGGTAATCACTACTTCAACAAAATTATCAAGTATAATAAAAAAATTGCAAAATGAAGAACTGTTGTGCACCGTCGATGTGTTGTCCGTCCAGTCCCGGGCCGGTGTACTGCGGGCCGCAATCCCCGATGGTGTGCGAGACCAAGTACCCGCCGCAACCGCGATGCTACGCCGTCAACCCTTGTATAAACATATACAGTTGCAACACGCAAATTATGTAGTTAAGTAAATCTATTATCCAGTGTGGATCGTGATGTGAAATAAATACAATTAGCCTACTACCAAGGACTTTTATTTAACGTAAGGGCACTAATCAGGTAATTTCATATTTTTTTTTTAATTAAGCCATCTAGATCATATCAAATATAAGCTACTTACTGCTTAGACATAAAATCAATCTTTTTTACAAACACAATTACGTTATCTACTTATACTGAAACAATACTTTTTGACAATCTTTTTATTAAACTCAATATCACCAACATCACTGTTAAAATTTGAAACCTCGACAATATTACACATGCAAACATTTCTATAAAAACAAGCTTAGGACGTATTTGCTACCGCAAACAAACAGGAACTGGTCGCCAACAACAAGCTTGCGGGCCCTAAAAAGGAAAACATTGTTTAATTAAAAAGAACACGACTTTTTTTACGACGGGTCCTACCACCACCGCTTAAAATGACACTGTTGCAGTTGAGAAAGTGGTATGTCACACTAGTAGTGCCAAGCGGCGTCTATAAGATGTAGGTTCCCTGTACATAAAAGAATGAGCCGTACCTGTCTCACATAATTTTCAACTTGATACCGCACGTTAGGTTGGGTCCTTGTGAAGCATTCACCAGGCAAGCCCGTCTTCCTAGTTTGGAACACGCTGTCGTGTACTATTAACGGCCGACGCCGTGTTACCGGGTCAAGTTCACAGTCAGGGCAACAGCTGCGGCCTAACGGAAGACATGGGTACGGTGCCGGCGGAGCTCGAGGACAGATAGGCCTTTGTTTTGGCAAAATAGGCGGCGGACACTGGGGGTTGCAACACGGAAGTACTGGCTGATAGCAAGGAGTTGGTTCCGGGCATGGGCACACCTGCAACAACGCCATAGTTACATAATTAACTCCTATCAAATAAGTCAATTACATTTAAAAACTTATTTTCTGTCATGACAAAATTGAAAATTTCAATCCATTGTCCATGAAAATCACAGTGTATGAGCAAACAAAAATTTGGTATTGCGTATAGTGTATACTGTGTAGTAACAAACAATAACCTTACCGGTGGTGGGTCACACGGAGGTGGCGGTGGACAGCAAGGCAGTACTGGCGGGCAACACACTGGAGGTGGAGAGCACGGTGGCGGGGGCTCTGGGGCTGGACAGCGCCGAGGCCTACAAGGCGGTAGTATGGGCACTATGGGCGGCACGCAGTCAGGGATCACGGGGGCCGGGCATTGCCTAAACACTGGTCGGCAGTTACACGGCGGACACGGCGTGCAAGGCACTGGCGGCGGACAGCATGGCTGGCAGCACGGGCACGGCGGAGGGCACGAATACCTGCAAGGGCCCGTCCCGCACGGTAAAATTGCTGGACAGGTCGGGCAAAAATTACAACACATTTTTTAAGATTTTATTTTATCACTTATAAATTTTCCCTTTTTGTGATTTTTTACTTTAGTTCATTTTTTGGTCTTGTCAATTTTTATGACTTTTGTTAAGATTTTTGTATAGAGTATTACATTTTTTTTTAATTAAAGAGAAGATAACCAGTAAGTCACAAACAGTTTTCTGTACTGCCAGATATACGAAAAATATAAGGAGCAAAACAAGTTTGTGTCAAACCAGTTATGACAGATTTTCGATGAAATTTTGAGTAGATTTCCTACTAAAATAAATATTTAATTTACATAAAAAGTGCAAAAGTAAAATGAGTGCTCCATTTTACAGCTACGACCCTTGCGTTTGTTCCGGGTGCCCTTGCGGAGCTTGCTACCCATACACCACGAAGCCATGTGTCTCGTCCTGCAACGACCTGAGACCGTGTTCAGTGTGCCCTGGTGGGGGGTGCTCCCCGTGTCCAGCGCCGGTGCGACCGTGCCCTACACCTTGCCCAGCTCCACCGGTTCTGCCGTGCCTACCACCCTGCCCTCCATGCGATAAGGTGCACTTTAACTTACCTCGTGATCCCAGTAATAATTAAACAAATAACCCTCACTTCTGATATTAGTCAATATGTTTCTATATGGCGTCGCAATTACATTTTTGGCACTTTGACAAAAAAAAAAATTCAATTATTCCATTGAATAATATTTCTAGACCTGACTGAATATCCATATTTCTAGCCAAGAACTCCGGTGCCGTGTCCGGTGCCTCTCTGCGACACGGTGGCGATTCCTTGCTGTCGGCCGAACCGCTGCAAGCCTTGCCCCTGCTACTGCTGCACGGAGCCCGGTATCTGCTCTCCGAAGAGGTGCAGCTACCCGGGGGTACCCGTCTGCGGCGGCTGCTGCGGACCTTGCATGCCCGTCTGGTAGTGGAGTCACAAAAAGTTTAATAGATTGTCCCCTTTGCGTAAGAGTAAATACACGTTTTAACACAACTCTCGATTTATTTCTACTTCAAACAGTTGTTACAGGAATAAAATGTAGTTCGGACACTGAATAACATGATAAACCATACATGTTTCAAATTTAATTTTCAACGACTCTGTAATTTTTGTGTGTACAATAAAGAATAAATAAATTCTAAACAATAAATTATTATTAATAGTTGACACAAATAAAAACTGGCTTTGTCAGCAGATATTATTAAAAGTAGAACGGCAGTGACCAAGGCAGGTGGATATAGAATCAGATAATATTTCATCCAATTATTCTGTTTGTGTTTTTACACACGGCTAAATACTATATGCAGCTTGGTCAAGACACTCGGCCAGACATGACGAAGTGATGGAGCGAAGCTTTTAACAGATGGTCGCTAAGAGTTGGGTGGTGAAGTTTGAGTAGGCCGAGAATAAGATGTGTAGACAAAATAATATATAGCAGTGATATGGTGAATGCGAAGGTCAAGAGAGGATGGTAACATAACATCGAAAGGCTTATGTCCAGCTTTGGGATATCCAAAGCTGTTGATGGAGTTCTATCTATATTTATATACTTTTTATTGTATATAAAAGGAAAGGCTTACTAATTGACTGCCTGACATATCAACGCAGGGCCTAAACTAAAAGGGTTAGAAACTTAAAACCATTCATTAAGGATCAAGAAAGAAAAGGTCTTCGTATATGCTTGCATTTTATTAGGTAGGTTGTAGTTCCTAATTATCAATATTTTACACGCATTAAACGCTGGCCGGTGGGCGAGGGGGAGACGTTAACCGATTCACGACTAAACTATCTACTGACTAAATCGATTTTGACGAAATTCAATATAGACTAAGCTTGAACTCACAGTTATATTATTTATGCAACTGCGACAACTGATATTCTCGTGGAAGAAATCGCGAGAAACAAAGTATTTATACAACGTTGATAAAAGCGAGAGGCATTAAATGAAACCACATATTCTGTATATCATTATAAGGCTACACAACAAAAATCAAATCAATGTAAGCAATAGTTTAGTCACAGGATATTTTTTTAGTTTTTTTTTAGTTTGAACATGCTGTATCTTCCTGATTAGGTGACTAAGTTTTATAGGCATAGTTATCTAGTTGGCTCCGGTTGGGTCCGAAACTAGTCGGGCTATCCCGATAAATACGCGTGAGTAAACCGTTATAACGTTTTAAGTATGAATCATCCTCACAAAAGTTATTATAAAAATATTGCTTACATTGATTTGATTTTTGTTGTGTAGCCTTATAATGATATACAGAATATGTGGTTTCATTTAATGCCTCTCGCTTTTATCAACGTTGTATAAGGAGAATTGAAAAAATTTAAATCGATTAAACATTGATTTTCCTTTCACCGTTTGTCAGTATACCATAGAATTATAAGAAAAGTTTGAATAGGTCACATTGGTACTGCGAGAAATAAGAACAATAAAAAACAAAAAATGCAGTGGTAAGCTTTTTTGTTTTTGCCGCAATTACTTATTGGAGTGGTTTTGTTACAGTATTTAATTGCTTCATTGAAGAATTGAGGCGAAAAGGCGCAAAAATTCGTTTCAAACGATAATTGTCAACATGTAATCTGTTTTCAAATCAAAACCTTCAATCCAATCAAAACCATTAAAATTACAACCAACCAACCAACAACCAATCAAAACATTACTCTGTACCCTGCACCCACCTACTTATCAATAGCGGACTTAGAACACTGCCCTGGGGGACCCACCTTTCTATATATCGTGCAGCAGCGTAGTGTGGTCGGTGGTGGTGGTGGTGGCGGGGGTCCTGTCCGAGTCCATTCAAATAAGAAGCAGTCGCTTCGAGTCGTTTCTGTTACAAGATAACTCTGGTAACAAAGACATACACACCTCTGATAAATCGCTCGACCAGTCGGGCAACTCGTCACGCCAATTGTCTGCTCTTATTCAACAGATGGCGCTGAACATGGCCGTCTGAATCGCGCTATGGTTGTGTTACGCGGAGTCAACTACCCTTGCGATATACGAAGTTTATTGGTCTTTAAAACTTGGTAGTAGGTACCTACATATTTTTGAAAAAATCTCGTTTCGAGATTTTGTAAAACATTAAAACTTTATGGCTATGATGCTGTAGTATTTGTATTTAAATACTATAACAGCTTATTTATTTTATATTTTTAGCGTATTTTTTTTATATTTAAACAATTTTTAGGACGGATCTGACTAATCTGGCCTTAGATTAAAGAATCTGGCAATTCGAAAATCATAAAAAATCGACTACTAAATTATAAATAATTTATTAGGTATAAATTATAATTATATCACTCGAAACCATATTATATGAAACGGTATTTTTCAGCAATTTTTAGTGCTATATACCTAAAAACTAGTTTAAATGCATTCTATCAACATATAAAACGCGCGAAAACCTCGGAATTTGAACATAGAACCCCGACCGACTTGTCTGCACCCTGCACGAACTTTTTTTAGGAGGGGTGTGAAACGCAGCGGTAACTTATAACTTCACAAATCGCGGGCAATAATTTAAACTCGAAATAATTATAACATTCGTCCTCCTCCTGACGTTGATAATTCCTAATATTATTTGACTTATTTTACATGTTTTCGTGTGTATTTCATGTGTTTATCGAGCATAAGCGGCTACAGGCTCATGCAAGAACTCTTGCCGAATACTGAGCGAGATGTCCAGCCTCTGCGACCTTCTCGTATGTACTCTCGAGCCTATTATTATATTGTAGTTTGTAGTATTTTGGATAGTTACTAATTTACGTACCAGATTTTTTACATGCCAAGGCAATTTTACTTAGTATTTTTTTTAGTCGAAACGCTTTTTACAGTAACTGACACAGACAATTCAAAATATTGTCGAGTTCTCCATTCAAAAATTTGTCATTCATTCCTGACATAACATCATTTTTATGAAAATTGTCTAAATTATAAAAAATTATAAAAATTGTGAAAACTTGAAAAAATCAGCAAAATCTATTACACTAAACCATAAAAAGAATCAGTAAGTATTTTATGAATGTATTATCAGAAATCTAGAATCCTCATCTCCAATGCTTGGCGATATCTTCAAGCACTGAACTCCTGAACCCCTGCTTAAATCCATTCAATCAAATCAGCAGATAGGCTGTTGATTTCAATGAATAGATTTCTAATTTTTTTTTTCAAGTGTCAAGTGACAACTTTTTTAGTCCTTTTTCCTCACACTAGCTGCTTTATTAGCTAAACTCGTTTCCTACAACAAACTAACTCTAGTCGATGAATTTTAATCCCTAAATACACACCATATACTTGCATTACCCCAAAAAAATATAATAGTTTTCAACATGTTAGCGTTTGTGATGTTTCAGATAGCTTAACACACTGACTTGAATTCATTTAGCTTGTTTAACAAACAATTCAAACGGTCAAAATAACACCAACGGAACAGCTGTGTTAGCTTCTACCGTCTGTCGGCCCATCTCATCCTTGGACTACCGGAATTTCGCCGCCAAGTCCTGGTCACCATTCAGTTACTGATCTACTCTTGTATCGGCATCATGTCTGGCTAAGTGTCAAAATCAAAATCAAAAGGTTTTTATTTCGAGTAGGCCTTTTCAGGCCCTTTCAAAACTGTACGTACTGACTCTAGTTGCGCGGTTCCAAAATGTCATTCTTATGGAGAAGAACCGGTAAGAAACTCCATAAGTTACTCTTTTAAGTGCCCGAGTGTATAAATAATACATAGTGGCAAGCAAATAAAGTATTAGGCACTGACCTAATCTTTTTCATCTCCAGATAATCCAAAACAAGTTGCGGGTTACGATTCACAACCATGTCAGTGTTTCCTCGGGGATATGAGTGCTGCCGGGCTCCGCCCAGGTACGGCTGCGTTCGAGGGGAGTACAGCATCTACTACAAGAGGCCTCGCTGCGGACAGCCGAGACCACAGCCCTTCCAGAGAGAAACTGCCTGCTACTACTGGGGGTGCCCTAGTAACGCGCCTGTTGAGAGGTATGTTATAATTTAAAGACAAAATTAGAAAAACAGTTGAAGACAATCCAGTATGCTGGCGCCGACGACGTAGAGATGATGGGCGACACATAGCTGACAAAACAGTTTCGTTTTAGTTGGAAGACAGTTGCAAGACTGTCTTGCAACTATTTGGTTGCCAATGGGCGCTGGCTCCAAAGCTTGAAATGGTTGCCGAAATTTTACCTCTCCTATTTAAGTGTAGTATCAGTGCCGGAAATCCAATTTCGGTTTTGAGAATTGACTGGTTTCCATCAACGAGTTTTTATAACGGTATTTAAATTTTGAGATCTTTTTAAATACGTTGTTTATTTAGGCTGATGTATATTGTCTATAAAAATCTAAAATAATCGATGAAAAAGCAATGAGCATCCATCGATGTAAACAAATATATTATTATTCCTCTTCTTCGAATTAGTTGTAAACATATTTATATTGATTTCATATCTGCTAATAAAATGTTCTGGTTATAAAAAACAGTTGTAAACATTTAAGAAGGCAGTCGATATTCGTTCATAAGCACCAGAACTTAAACCCCCTTTTGGTAAGATATCGCATTTATAACATAAGGAATCTGTTAATCCAAACTAGGTAGGTACAGAAACCTAAATGAGTTGTCGATACAATATTAGACAGGTGTGCTATTTAACCATTGAAACATTCGTAATAGCCCAACGAAGATTTACGGCCGCGCAAAATGTTAAAACGAACCGATACGACGTAACTCCGGTGTTATTGTTATGACCCGTTTAAGATTATTTGAATAGGTATAGGCCATAGTAATGATGCCAATACTTGTGGTTTCAGGAACAGAATTTTATCGTGTTCTGTCATAAACCAAATCAGTAATGGAAAGACAACTTCCTTAATCAAATTTACGATTGATCCTATTGGATTTTAACTACCCCTATATGTTTGTTGGAATTAAAAGTTTTCTGACACAAACCATCAGTTATTATGTATCACGTTTTAGAACTTGCTTGAAATTATTTAATCGTTTTGGAACCTATCTTTAAGAAGGACTTTACTACGGAATGTTTGCTCAAATTATATTTGTTTCAGCCAAACTACTCGACTAGAAACCAAACATACAAAACTCTTCAACCGACATTATAATATCATCATTCCTTCCACAGGCCTTGCTGCTACGACTACCCGTGCAAAGCGCACTGCTTCAACCACGGCGCCTGCACGAGACCCAGCGGGAGATACGCGCGCACAGTCTGGTACCCCGGCGAGTGCAGCCCATGCGTGCCACCATGCCAGAACTTCACATGCCCCAACCCCCCCTACCACCCTTGCTGCTACCACACCTGCAACAAACATGTCTAACCTCTTTACACCTAAAACTGCTTGGGATATCAAGACCCTTACTTTTTTTTAAAACTACCTTCGAAAGAGGAATAAGAAGCAACATTTTAGCGTAAGTTTCAAGTGGTCCTTGCAAGTGGAACTTCTTAATTTAGGGTCTATCAAGAACAGTTTACTAATCTAGTTCTAATGGAAGTTCTTGGTGGAAGTAGCTTTCGTGTATTATTAAGCGTTGTTCGTGTTTTTGTAGTGAGTAATGTGATAGTGACATGTTTGTGAATCGTGACCCGTTTTGTCCAATAAATTGCTTTATCAGTTTTTTCTCTTTTTTTGTTCAAGTACTTTAGCTCTTTTTATCTGGTAAATATACCAAAAAGTTCAAATTTTGGATTTTTTTTTTTGGAATCCGAAATAGGCACCCACGCATTAACTATATTATCATTTTGGTACATAGTCTGCTTCTAAAACAACCAAAGACGAAAGCTTTATTCTCAATATACCTTTCATAGTATTCAATTAACAACCACGCATAACTAACCTATTCCCAACGCATAAAATTTCAATTACAATGTTATACCTACTAGTAGCTACAATAGTAATACACTTAACAAATGTTAATGACATTGATATCATAATATGCAAGACGTAATGTACTACAATAACCAGTTTATATACTTTCAATGCTATTCTGGCACTGCTGGCCGCTCCTCCCACGTCGCGTCTCTAGCTTCCGAGAGTGGAGTAGTGTTTTTCGCGCGCTTTTCGCGATCACTTGCCTTGGACGGCTTTGCAGTGAACCGTGCAGTTTCACTTTCAGAATTGAAATTGACTTTTTAAATTGTTTTTTTTTTTAATAATTTACGAATGTTTGCCTCAAAATGTCAGTACTGTTAACGGTTCTCGTTTTTAGTTTAATTGGTAAGTGTGATTATATTATAATTTTCAAAAAATATTACTTTGAAACAAGGTGACAAAAAAATAACTGCGTAGTTACGTTGAACGTTTTTTTCTTTGATCTCTATTTCTTCTGACTTCACTCTCTAATTTTAATTAGGTAGCACTATCAAAACACTTAACTTTCTGTGTATATTGTACTTTTTTATTCATTATTCATTACTAATGTGCTTATATTTTAATTAATACCTTTTATTTAAAAAAGGACGACTAAATTTAACCGAAAAATATAAAATAAGTCATCTAAATTATTAAGTCATTGCCCACTCTTTGTTTATAAACAGGAGTCATGATCATAAATACATTGTAGCTATCACATGAGTCAACGAGCCATCAACTCAACGTCTACATATATCAAGGAAACGAGCTAAAATATTACTTTTATTATATTTAGAATATTATAAACACGTTTATCCGTCAATTTCTTAAGATCTAAGACCGACCGACGTCAATATTTTCGCTGAAAAAACATGAAACGACTCACACACCGACGTGAATGTGATTGCATTTTAAATTAGATACCGCCTTCACAACATGCCAACATTTCTCATAGGTCAAGTTCAGTGAGAAAGTTAATAATTTCAAGTCATAAATATACGAAATAGTGATATGTAGATACATGATCGTACGCATATTTTCATAGTACCTAGACGTTTTGACATTTATTTTTACGCGGCTGCCCATAAAACGTTAGTCGCCCATACTCCAAGCGACGATTCCGGAATTCGTCTATGAATGTATGCTTTTTATAAGACTTTTTTCCACTGTAAGTTTTGGTCGTTTTGGATGCCTTCGTCATCATCACTATCGCAGGTGAACCAGAACCAATATCTGCTGGATATAGGCCTCCCCTTGACCTGCCAATTATCTCTGTATTCCGTAATCAATTTTAATTTAAGGGATTGTGTGTCCTTAAAATCCTTACATCACCCCAAGTTACAATTGATATTTTCAAAAAACAACCACTAACCTAAACCATATTTAAATTCGTGGAAAAGTGACTTAACTATCATGTTTTAAATTTTACGATTATCTGTTTGCATGGAGTCGTTTGTTGTAGTACATCCTTTAGTGTAACATGTGAGTGGAATCTATCTATATCTTATGTAAGTATTTATATAATTTGCCCATAAGTGATAATTTTCGTTCCGTGCATCGTGCGCAAAGAAATTATACATACTTTCGTGAAAACCTTTGCACAATAACGACATGCGCTAAAATGAAAAGTTAAACATTTCCAGAAATGTAAAAAAGAGTTCAGTATAATATAAAGACTCATGATCAGTCAATATAAAGACGATAAAAACGGAAATCACGTTTTAATTATGTGCTCTCCATTTTTTGTTACGAATTCATTTAAATGATATGCCAGTACCAACATACAGAGCACAAATAAAAAATAAGTGACTAATCCACTGTCGAGTCATCCTCTTATTATTCTCATTCTGTATGTCCTTATTATAAGTGTTATAGCCACATACATATCTTAAGTTAAAGTTGACTCATCATCATCATTCCCCTGACCCTATCCCTATAATTATTTGAGGTCGGCGTAGCATGTCTCCTTCATCCACTTTTTCCACCCGTTCTTATCTGACGTCATCTCGCAAGTAACTCTCTTTCCAGCCATATCACCTTTCACACAATCCATCCATCGTTTCTTTGGTCGTCCTCTTTCCCTATATCCAACCACAGTTATGTCCAGCACTTAAAGTTTCACTTGACCATTGACTGCAAAACTAAGGCCGTTTACACATCATACGTATTTAATCAGCTGCTGAATGTGAGTTAGCTTTACACAGTGGATTGCACTTAATCCCATACATTCACAGTTTTTATGGTTTCGTAACTAAAAGGCAAAACTATCTGTCCGTTCATCTTTCACCAAGCAGTGTCTCATGCAGTGACCGTTACCCGATTGTAATTTTTACAGATGGCGAATTTCTGTTGCAAAAAAAATAATAATTAAGAGCTTTAATACAACATCTAGATCTTGCACAACAAAACGGCTTGAAACGGCAAAAGAATTTCCGTTTATACAGATCATGATACGGAACCGTTCGTGAACAGTCCGACTTGCACTTGGGCAGGTTTTCAAGAACACTTAACGTAATGACTACACGTTATATCGTTTAGTTTTACGTTCAATCTAGGGCTTACAATAATCCTGGCTAAAATCGCTAGCTGATTATACATTTTGTTTAAACAAGCAAATACATAAACGTATCATGGCTCTTGAAGTTTTTATACAGCCCTCTTTGAATACCATCGTATTTTTTGTTAGAAAACATCATCTACATGACATCACACCTATTTGTAACTAGCTGCACCCGCGACTTCGTCCGCGTAAAATAAAATAAAATGTAAATTAGTTTATTTTTTGATTGTCTTATTCTTTTTCTAAAATAAAAGTAGCCTAAGTTACTCCTCGTTACATCAGTTGGTCCAGCCAGTCATCGGTCCAGTCACTTCAGAGATTAAAATTAGGGGAACAGACAGAAAGAAAGACAAAACTTGTAAAAAAATATTTTGGTAGCAGTAAAAACCGGTTATTTCAATATTACAAACAGACACTCCAATATTATTTATATAGATGTATAGAATAATAGCCTGTCACAAGACATACGATCATTTATAACTCTGAAGTGTAAAACAAACACAAACAGTTATGGAATTATACTTTTAGATTAGAATTATTTCATACCATGACATCATGCGGAGATGAAGCTTAAAAGATACATTATAAGCATTGGTATGACGTTTAAACTAATGCACTTAAAGATCATTTGTAAACCGCATGCCTACTGCGTGAGTTATCTTAATCTCTCGATAGGTCTAACAGTCTAACTGGTATCGGTCGCCTTACTTTGATCTATGCAAATGTGGTTTTGTTTCTGATAGGTATACTTCTATTATAAATTATTCCTTTATTTGGAACTATACTCCATTTGTTTAGGTAATTAACTAAATGTAAACAATTTTGGTATGTCTTTTATACAAAATGTGATCTTGAAAAATGTAAAATACTTTTTATAACTTGAAATACATTCAGATTTTCTAAAACTATAGATATTTGATTTGTAATATCTATATTTTAAATTATTTTTTTGGTTAAAAAGTAACGCCAAGATTGTTTACATTTAGTTAATTACCTAAACAAATGGAGTATAGTAGCCTGTAGGCGACAATTTACGCAAAGTTGATGTATTGAATGATAATAGATCATCTATCAGTCAAGACACTATGGCCCATGGATATTTGAGAGTCATGACTAGTCATGAGTGCTTTAGGAAGTACTTGCAAAGTATTTGCAAAGCCCTATAAATAGTACCAAGTACTTTACTAGGTAAAATCACACAACGCAATTACCTATTAGTAATATAAAAAGCCTGTATAATTATTCGATAAACATGCACTTAATTAAAGTATTTAATTACCTGTTCATCCTAGGTCAACAGCATTCACTTCAGATACCATTTTAAATTAATAACATCACTTCATGTTTCAGTGTCTAAAGAGACTAAAATGTTTTTATACTAAACAAAAAATGGCCCGACCAATCTAATAAATAATTTAGATATTCATTTACATATACGCCCACTTTCAGACGTCTAGGAATATTTTAGAGTAAATTTCTAGTTTTAACTGCCTGCGAAATCGATTGCACATGGCCAACTCAAGACATATTTCTCACACAATATGACAATAATCCTAGGCATTATTATGTCATTACTATAATAAACAAGTGGTTATAATGTCCGCATATTTCAACAATAATCCAAAGATATTAAGATAAGTTTACCACGCCTTCTCTATCATAAAATTACTTGAAATACTACTCTTAATTCCTTTGGAAGTGTTCAAATACGAATTATTATACGGGTGGTCTATTAAAATGACAGGCTATTTATTTCGTGTAGTGCCAATGTATTGCACTTACAATGTGTGTCCTGTCTTGATTATTTTACGGCTTGGCGCATGCCTCTGATGTCATTCATGCACTATCAGCCAGTAGTTCTAAGCAGATGGACTGTTTATTGGCCTCCCGCATTGATATTTGATTACTCAATTTATATGTATAGCGTTTAAGTGTATCTCGTAAGTACGTTTCTGCGACAACAAATACTTTTCCTAGTTCAATTCAGGCATCTATGTATCTATTAATGCTATAAAAGCTTTTCTACAAATTACAAGGGGTACACGACCGCCTTTAAAAGTTAGATTGTTGCAGTATCTAATCGTTACGGTGCACCCGAAGAGAGCCCTTAGCTTCCACAATAGCAGGTGTAACTTTTAGAGATGATGATAGGCCCTTATATTATTGTTACGCGAATGAATAGAAATGTAAAACAAATCATCAGCTCATAACTTACTGAACTAAATGGTGAGAACTTTCGGCATAGATACAATGGAATGTCTATGAATTGAATCTAAATACTTGCCTACATATTTTACAAACGCAAGATTAAAAACAAAGACAGGTGAAGAAACAGTTTTGTTAGACTATAGCTCCCTCATAAACTCCCTTTGTCACGGGCGCTGTTGAACAAAAACATACTAGGAATGATTGAAAGCGGCAAATTTCAGTGGACACGTCATTCCAGTATCTAACAATAATCAAATACCTGCAAACGCGCTGGAGTCTGGAATCTTGGCACAGACGCCAGAAACTACATATTTCCCCCTTGTTGATCATTGATGAAAAGTACTTGTGTTGGAATTAGCTGAATAGCTCGCGACACCGGCTATATGCACTTTAAAACGCGTAGATTCAGTATACAATAAAGAGTTTTTAATTCTTTGAACTTATTACATTAATAAAATGTGTTTTTGTTTGAATATTTTTACGAAAGTCATGACTCATGATAGAACTACACAGTACAAGAATATTGGCTTCAATATCTCTGTCTTCACTCACCATATTTTATAATAGTAGGTGTAGAAATATTATCATTTGAATTATAGATAATAACAAATACGATTTCCAGATATAATATTTACACTAACTTTTACAGGAACACTTGGAGCTCGCCAGCCTGATATAGACCTCAACAGGTTAGTATAACAGATTTTCTGTCCTTCACAATCTATGTATTACTAAACATTATTAAAATCGTAGGTAAATGCTACTTTGGTATAATATCTTCTTTGCTTTAATCCAACCGAGCCTCCGTCAGGCAAATTCTCTAAAAGTAAGACTGTTGTCGTGTAGGCCCCCTGGTCTAGCCCAGCCTTGTCTTAGCAATACACTATTTACCACCAATTTAAAGCGCACTATTCTGTCGTTTTACACTCATAAACTGCATTAACACTTCATATTCGCGCTCACAATACCGACAAACACAGTAGGGTAATAAATAACTTCACATCAAAACATAGATAAGTGGCTGTCAAACTATTATGTTGAGAAAAGCACAAATAATAGGATACTCGAGAATAGTATCCATACGTCAATGCTATTCCTATAACATGCTACATACCTAGCAGCTAGTAAACAGATTACAAGCTCTAGTTTACACGTTTTGAAAACTATTGAATTTACGCGCAGATAAATATTTAAGAATTAGATAGGAGGCCTTGAAGATCTAGGCTAACTTTTTCTTTACTAAATACGTCAACAAACTTATTTCAGCGTAACACCTGTTAATAATTTAGTTACACGTTATCTTTTTGGATTTTCAGAATAAAACTTATACCGAAAGAAGGACATCACACGCGACTAACAAATTATCACAGTCGTCGTTCAATAATAACTGATCACTACCGAAGAAATGATTATGACCATCATAGCCGCCGGCTCACCAAGCTACGGACGCCGCTGCGCGCTGTGTACGATCCCTCATCACTTACCGAAGCGAAGACGGGCCGCGTGTACCAGCCAAAAGAAGACCCGCGCCTCTTCTATCAATCTGATGCGTATATTGAAGAAACTAATAGGAAGAACTTAAACAATGAAGTCTCCTCTATTTACCTAGGACGCGGAGTAGTGCGTGCCAGCGAACAAAACCGAAGATCGTTGCCAATTCGTTTACGAGATAATGAGCTTAACAGCATCGGTAAAGGTCAGTGTAATTAGAAACATATTTACATCATTACCCACATTTCATCTCAAGGTTTCTTTTCTGAACAATTTCTTTGATTCCAGATGTTTGCGTACGATGCCCCCACGACAGAACATTAATCACGAAGCCTGGAGTTGATCGAGCACTGCTGCAGTACCCTCGCATTTGGTCCTGTTCAGGAGTAAAAGCTCCTCGAGACGTGCGATTTGTTCACATGTACGGCCCTAAATTCGGCTCCTTATTGAAAGAGGGTTCACACTTGGTCATCGGTCGTGTAACACATGAAAACGATGTGAGTTTATTTTTGTAAACATTTTATCGTTTTGGTTCCATTTTCGCATCTTTCAACAAGAATATTTAACATTCCAGAATCTCCAAACATGCAAAATGCAAATACACGTTTTAGTACAGTCCTGTTACGTACCAAAATATTTGGTATCTCATTGTGGAGCTGACAATAAAACGTGCGCATTCACTTGTCGAGACCCTAAATCCGAATTACGAGGTCATCAAACACTGACGTGCGGAGACGACATGAGATGGTCAGGACAGCTTCCGGTTTGCCATGGTAAGTTACTGGATAAAATACAATCATAGGTTTTCAAAACCTCAATCGCGCCATGATTGAATAACCACACGATATTTAGCATTGGCCCGTAAATTAAATACTTCTCCGGTATAACGCAACAAGGTCAAAGGATATTTAGACTACTTAAACATTATTTTAGCAATCTGACTCATAATAATGTAATGCAGTGACCGTGTTGTGACCAAGACTCTAGGTGCGTGATGAATTGCCATGCATCTGTCCGACTAAATGCGGGAAAAGATGCACTGTAGTTAAAATAAGACTAGGTACATCTTTGACTTAAATGGATAAGTATAAATTCTTTTTAAACTTTCAGGTCGTACGTGGTGCCAGCATCCACCACCGCCAGAGCATGGCCGGATCAGTTGCAAAGGTGTGACGTCATCAACCGTTCTGGGCCTCAGTGAAGGGTCCAGTTGTCGTGTGAGGTGTGCACGGGGCTTTCGATTCAGCTCCCGTCCTATAAGTTTGTGTCGCCGTGGTGCTTGGACACACGACCTTAATTGTGTGCCTAAACGCACTAAATAGGTTATTTGTAAAATAGGTAAAGCACCAAATAAATTATTTTGTACATATTTTGAATATAACTGCTGTTTCCGATATTCGTTGTATATTAGTTTATTTTTTGTTCTTATGTATTTCACATACATGCTTGAATATTTTACGCGCATCCCTATAGAAAAATATACTTAATATTGTAATTGTATCGTATTTACTTTAACGATGATATTTAGAAGACAATTAAAGTCTTCGTAAATAGGGAAAACGAATAATTCTATAAGTAAATGAAGAATTGTGTCCGTATAGATAATCTCGTCTTTCTGCAATTTTGAACTATTAATTCCCATTCAATAAGTGTAAATGTCCTAACATTTTTACCTATTCTATTTGTACATTTTAAAGTTTAAATTTGGTTTTATATTAAAAAAATGTGGCTATGTTTGTAGAAAGTTTAATCCTAGTTACAGTTTTAGTTGTAAGTTCTTCTATATGGATAATACCTATTTTTAAATAAAAAATGTAACATACTTTTGTTTTTTTTTATTAAATGCCATTTTTTTAATTACCTGTCGTTACCCACCTACCTTTAGAGTTCCTGTGACATGCTAAATCAAGAATATTGCTAAATTTTTAGGTTAAATGCTATTTGAATTAATAAAATGAACATAAAATTTATATGAAATTTATTTTCCATTACTAAATCTCATGTGGCTGGCAAGGTAAAATCAAAAATGAATGATTTTTTATTATGGCAATCTTTTTCATTCGTTTAGAAAAGCAATGTCAAAAAAAATTGCGACATTGTTGCATATTATGATTATTTAATTAGTATTTGGATTTCACTGTATATCACTAAGATTGAAATATTTGCATTTTTAGAAATGCCACAGCAGCATATTATATAACTTACACGTCTCCATAACAAACAAATCCAGTTTGGTGATTTTCGAACGAAGATTATTTAAAAATAGAATCCGGTGTGACATTTGCGGCCGTTATATGTTTTCATGTTTTGAGTTTTGTTCGTCGGCTACATAAAGAAAAAAAAGCAGTAATTTAGTTATACATTGTAGCTATTTAGCTTAAAATGGTTATTTTGTTATGTTAAAGTAGTATCTTATTTTATTAAATATTTTCAACATCTATAAATACTACTAAGAATGGGAAGCAACACAAGTAAACCCACGAATGAGACAGCTGTTGGTGCACTTAAGAGTGACTTGGACGTGAATAAAGATAGCTCGGATCCTCGATCTCCAACACCAGAGATATCACGAACTCCACTACACGTAAGGTTCTTCTATAATGTTCATCAAACTTATTGCGCATAGCAGAATTCCCTCCATTTTTTTTTGTTCTGCTATGTCTGGCACTTGTTACTTTTTTATACGTAATGTATGCGTTTGGTATCTCTTTCAGAATAAGTCCAGTTCGAAACACAATATAACTAAAAACGTGGATCTAAGAAAAACATTCGAAAATGCAAATGTTGACGACAAGCTTATCCACAAAAATCCCATACTTTCGGCTGTTATCAAGAATCACTTGCAGTGCTTCGATCCACGTTCACCTACACAAGACTTTGAACGTACTCCTATTATTATAGCAGCAAAAGTTAACGAAATGGCTAATGCTAAGAAATTGTTAAGAGCTGAAAGTGATAACTGTGCCAGTCCAGTGTTGAAAACTGAAAATGAAGACAGTTGTGATAGTTGTACTGAAGCTTGTGAAAAGAGTCCGGACTTGATGGTATCCCGCAACTTGTGCGAGGGATTCTATAATACTACTTTAGATGACACCATCAAAGAAACTGAGGAACCTTTAGGTTCATCTACTGCCTCTAATGAAGCCATAGAAACTAATATTTCTAAGGTTGAAGACAAACCAAAATTTTTAGAAACTAACTTTGAATATGTTCTTGAGAGTGATTATGATCAATTTGAAGATAGTGAAGAAATGGTCACAAGTACTAATGACGCTGACAACACAAATAACAGTGAAGTCAATGACATACCTGTATTTCAGCTGCTCAATGATGATCCCCGCTCACCATCTATTGGTATTGAAAGGACACCTATTGTTGTAGCTAAAATTGATGAAGACTCCAATGAAGCCATTGTTGAAAATATGTCAGATGATTCTCTAATTAAAGCTCTACAAAACACAAATGTAGAACTTCGCCAAAATGGTAACAAAACAGATAAAAATGTTGATGGGCTTCTCATTTATGAAGATGAAACTACTGGTCTGAATGACACACCAAAGAAGTCCAAATCTGCCAGTAACAGTGGCTCCAGAACTCCTCTATCGTGTATGAAAAACAAGGCTGATGCTGCGCACACCAGGTCTAAATCAGCTAATATGTTATTTGACCCCAAAAATCAGAAAAATGTTCTTTCTAAAATTCCTAAAAGGGTGTCTCATATTCCAAGGCTGAAGTGTTTAACTAAACAATCTAACCTAGTGCCTGCGGGTAGCAGTGTTTCATTGAAGAATATTTCCAAAGGAACTACAATAGTTGGTGACTGTGAGAACACACCACCTCATTCACACCGTGACAGATGGGACAAAGACACCAGCATTGTTCTTTGAAATTTAATTATAATAAACTATGAATTAAAAATACAGCATGAATGCTGTGGAATATTCATTCATCTTGATATTGTTTAACATTAACTTTTATGTTGATCGTGACATTTGGATTACTTTGCTCATGTTAATTATAGTGACAAAACATCATGCTTTATTGTTTGAAATAAATTAGCAACTAGTTTCTACAATAGGGATTATGTCTAACAAACTATAATTTGTATTGTTTCCTAGCAATAATCGTAACGTAAAATAAATGGTTTAAAGAAAGGTGTTAGTTTCATTAAATTATTAATCCTGATGGCCATCATGAACTATTTATAAGTTGTCTAGTCTGTCTATATTGCTTAGAAATTCATATTCAACTCTTGAGCACTTATCAGATTTGGTATAATGACTTCTACATGGGTTGCTTCTTATGTTCATTTGACAAATTACCAAGTCTAAGATACTGTACTGGAGACAAATTATGAAATCGAAACAATGTGATTAAAAATTTAGGAAAAAATACTGACTACGAAACTTACCCTTCTGAAGTTACAAAACCTTTTTTATCATATAGTCTGCGTCTCAAGACATGCTGCGCCGACCCAAAATAATAATCGGGAGAAGGGCAGGGGGGAATGTTGAGTCGGTGTCTCAAGAACAAGATATTTATCTTGGCAGATGGTTAAATTTAGAGGGTAATTAATGTTAAACGACTAGTCATCATTGCATATTTTTATTATCTATACAGAAAACACTTAAAACATACTATATCTGTAAACGCAACACATCAAGTATCAATAAATATCATATAAATTATAAATACAATTAAAATTATGCAAATCACAATTTTCATTTATTACATGCACAGCATTGCTAGTTTCTTGGAATGATTTTATTTTGAACACCAAAAATATTTTCATTGGTAAGTATATAAAAATATAACACAGATTTAGAATCTCACACTTTGTGTGTAACGATAAAGAGCTTTTACCAACTGTTGATTTGCCACACGTGACTAAAAAGGCGGAACGATACAGGCACTGCTGTTTTAGTCACTATGCCGAGTCTTGTATAGTTATTGGAAGCAGAATTAAATAGTTCAGATATAAAACACCATTAAAGTTTATACTGATATATAAAGCGACAATTTTATCGTTAGTATTAAACTATGTTTAGTTGAGACGAATCTTCCTGCGTACTTTCCCTTCGGTGTCCTCGAAGAACGGAGAAGCTATAAGGAAAAATAAATTAGTAATTGATACAAGATAACAAATTACACTACTACTAGCTTTTACCCGCGTGAAGGTCCACAATCGCGGCAAAAAGTACGCACGTTTCATATTTCACCAAAATCAATTAAACACATTAGCGTGAAAGCTAACAGACTGAGTTATCTATACGCTGACATAGATTTGATTACTTTGCACTGTGGGTTGCAGATTTCATCTTTCACTTATAAAATATTTAAGAAATCCTATGGTAAATGTTTGTAATTCTTTATATATTTAAACATATCCCATAATATTGTAGACAATCTAAGTAGAACTACGATACCATTCAATAGATTTAAACAATATTTTCAACTAATTATAACAAAAATATTTTGCTAATTCGGTAATACAACTATGCATCTCTTTTTGAGATAGTAAATTATAAGCTCTTATTATTAAATAAACCCTTAGAATAATCAAAATAAATGATTCTATTATTAAGTAAAACAAGTAAGACTGCCACACTAAATTGCCTATAGCTAATCATTCGTGATACACTAAATAATTAAGTAATTTCTTTTTTGTACATCTAGTGTAGAATTGCACACAGCTTGCGAGAACTATATTTATTTGTAAAAGCCAAAAAAGTATAAAATTTGGCACAAAAAAGGTAAGTCCTTACATGACTTAAAAATTAAAAATAATTCTTAGTTCATAACTTATTAAAACAACGGCTATTTAGATAAATAAATGATGTTTTTCTTTTATTTATTGTGATTATGGAATGTTACTGAATAAAAATATTATGGCAAGCTTCATTGGTTCGGAGATTCAATGTATATTATGTTTCTCATAAAAAATAGTCATTAATATATATTTAGATCATAATAAATTGCACTGTATTTCCTTATTACCGGTACAATATTATTATAATAGTACATTTTACATTAGGCAGTAAGGATTGTTTTTCAGCATAACACAGATTATTCTTTCGTACTTTAAGTATTTAAATGCTATTTCAGATGCCAGCAGACACTTCTTGTATAAGTAAAAAGCCAGCTCAAAAATTTTCGATTTTGGACTGATTCAAATCCTTAGATTTACATTTTAACTTAAAAAAATATTCTTAGGAAACATTTAAGTTACATTGTTTTCTAAACAGACATCAAAAAGCAATATTTTGCTTCATTTTCTAACATTTATAATGACTACATTTTGAACAACAATTACTATGCAATTCCTACACATCAAATATAAATTTTAAATGCTGTTTATAACCATTTTATGGTTTTACAATACTGTGTCCTTAAATATTTAATAGGAGGTAGTTTCTCATAGATTTCTTTTTAACTGATTTACAATATATTAATATATGTTTAAGCTTATTGGGGCCAGAACAGTGTTATTCATGATAACACCGGATTAAAATTCTCAAAAACAGTGGGATAACATTTGCTTTGTATCCTATAGATTCAAATAATCATGCTTCATGCAAAGGAGTTCACTTCTCTTCTGCTTTCGCGTCCTTGGCTTCTGTTGAGAGGAATGTTAGTAGTTAATCATCACACAGTATCACACACAATTCTAGTTTTCGGAGTATAGGATGTATTGTTAAAATATGCTACAAAAATGGGTAACTGCTTTGCTTGTTTGGAATTGTGCAGGGTTGTTCAGCCACAAGTAGAGCAGCATTAGCACTATGCTATCTTTTTAATTTGCCCCATGGGAGCTTGCAGATAGACTGCATAGCCAAGACTAATTGAATTACACTACACAGGCCAGGTTCATGACAGACTTGTAGGGAGATAAACTAATAGGTAGGTAAAAAAAAAGGTAAACAAAACCATGCATAACAAATTTTAAGTTTGACCCAAGATTGATCTGACATCTATGAAATATTTTTCTATAATAATGTTCCAACTTAGGCCTCATAGTCAATGTTCAAATTCTTATCAATATTATAATAGACGTTAATAATTACTTATTGTTTTAATGTTTTAATAAAGTACTGATAACTCATATCAACTATACTTCAAATGTTATCAATTAATTGAGAACTAACAAAGACTTTATTAGGAAATTACTGAATGTTTATGTTAAAATCAATGTCGAATTAAAATAAACTCTTTAAAAAAAATCACTAAACATTCTAGAACGAAAACACCATGCAGATTTTAATAAACAAACAAACCTCGCTCTTTCTCTTCCACATTTTCGAAAACAAATTCACGTAGCTCTGAATATGCTTTGTCCAGATTGTCGTTGAGTATTATAATATGAAAGTTTCCTGGCTCCTGACCTGAAATCATTGCATCAGTCATGTTATATTTTTAACATCTGTAAACATCGTTGTTTAAAATTGATAATAACACAAGTCGCGTCAACGTCGCAAATATTATTTCTGAATGACAACAACATGAGATAATTAAGACATTATAAGTAAATAAGAAAGGTTTCTATTGTCTTTTGTGTGTGTTATGTAAATGAGGCAGTATAATAGGGGCCATCTTTGAGCTTGCGAGTCACCACTTGCCAATTTAATTGCATTTTAATGAATTGATAGGTAGGTGCCATAGTTTCCCATAGTGAAGGAAATACATTTAACCTACAAATATATCCTATAAATAGCCCAAAATTGTTTATATCTCCATTATTTACAATAGTATTTTAGCTATCCTGGGCCTTCCCTGTCTGTTCTTCCATAAAGCCTTTGGGACATGCCCCATTACATTTTAGAATAAAGTTCTCAACAATGACTTTAAGTTACACTTAAAGGCGTTGTTAAAAGGACCGGGTTTCTTCCCTTGAAGTTAGCTCGAGAATTAAAAGAGATACAAATGATAATAATATTATTTAACAGAGATCCATGCACTTATTTTTGATAATCAAAACTAATAAATAATAGTAAGCAGGGACTTTGTCTGCTGTACTAATTACCACATTAGAAGGCAATCATGTAAATGTGTCACTTAATATTGTAAACTTAACAGGCACTAGAACATGTACAAGACTTATAATATTACTGTTAAGCTTCAGGTGGTAAGTATTGAAGCGCAGCTTGTTTTCGGGTTTGATTACATTAGGGCCATTATCATAATATAATATACAAAATAATGTTATAAAACATTATTTTATTACATTATTACAATAAGGTTATTGACAGGGTTTACATTAGGGCTGGGATGATAAACTAATGGCACCAAATTGTGCTGCCTCCCATTTCTGGCATATTACTGATCACTAAACTCTTTGAGCAATAAAAAAATATATTATGTAGGTAAATCTTAAAATTATTTTATTAGCTATACACACATCAAAAAAAATAATGAAGTGCCGGACTTTCATTATTTTTTTAGAAAAATAGAATGTTGATATGTAAGGGTTTGCTTTGCTGTCCCTACTAACTGAAATAACTATAATTGTTTGTTTATTATTGCTGAATATTAAAGGTCTTGAATGTACACATGAAAATACAATAAGTGTTTCAATGATCATAAAACATACAAGAACATTGGATTCTAATTTAAATCGGTAATATTCAAATGAATATAACTGAAACTGGTATCTAATAAATAGGCAATTGGTGTTAACAAAAGCGAGAATAACAAACATGGGAATTTATGAGTAATAGAGACTAAAACTTCTAGGAGGTAAAAACTCTAAACAAAAGAAAGTATATTTCCTGCAGTGGATAACACAGGGCTGTAGATAAAGATTACATCTCAGTAGTATAGTTAATTATTTCATGATAACTTACCATAAATGATTTCTTTGCGGGCAATCTCCAACCTTCCACTCAAAGACTCCTCATGCTCAGTATTACGGGCTCGCAGCCGTCTCTCCAATTCTTCAAGAGAAGGCGGCATCACAAACACCAGCAGTGGGTTAAAATCAGTTCCCTTCACTTGTTTTACTCCTTCTACATCAATGTCCAGTACACAAATCCGTCCAGTGCAACGCACATCATCCACAGACTGTTTACTGAAAGTTTGAAATAACTTTTATTAATAGGTCACATACCAAATCATAGAAAATGGGATAATGAACTCAGATACAGGAAACAAGAACGATGAACCTAAAGATGTACTTAAATACAGGATTTAGTAGTAAAATATTTAAAAAAATGTGTTAAACAACACAATGACTGTATGAATAAGAAAACCTCATTTTTGGCTTCGTGCCAATGCGCTCAAAACAACAAGCACATGGCCAAGCAAGATTCTTCAGAAAACAAACTAGATTAACTCACCTAGTTCCATACATATTCCCATTGAAAACCGCGGATTCGATGAACTCTCCTTTTGCTACGGAAGCAGTCATAGCCTCTACGTTGGTAAAGTGGTAATGCACACCATTCTTCTCCCCTGGACGTGGAGCCCTTGTGGTGTGCGACACACTAAATCCAAACTTATCTGGAAACTCCTTCAGTAGACGCTTCAGCAATGTGCTCTTGCCTGACCCAGAAGGCCCGCACAACACCAAAGGACGAGGCCCTTTTTGCACCATTTTTGAAAAGACTACAAACAATTTAAATATCGTTATAAAAGCCGCATAGGTTAAAGATAAATGATTTTCTAAATAATAATTACATTTAATGAGAACCGTGGTGGAAAATTACAAGAATACTTAATCCTCGATAATATCTATCGAAGAAGTCGCCACGTCAATAATTTAATTTATTTAATTTAATTTTAGCACACTTCAAATCAAATTCGTGAAAACTATCGAAATCGAACGATACGATAGCACAGTGGTGAATGAAACTATGATGACCGAACAGTATGTACGACGTATTTGGATTACCAGACTGAACGTTTTGTTTACATTCGCTCTTTCAGTTTTCTCTTCTTCTACAGATTAAAAAATATTTATCAATGTCAAATACTATAGGAGAGAGGGGAGACCGTGGAACTGTTTTATTCTAACCCCCAAAACAATCTGCTATCAAAATAAGTAAATCGAACATTTTAAACCAGTTTAATTAGTTGTTACCAATGGTCCTTAGCTAAACCAATATAGTTTTTTCAAGATTAAGATGTATGTCGATTGTTAACTAAGCTATATTCTACGCGCAGAGTCGTCAAGGCTAAAGGCGGCAATCTTGCATTCACCATTGAATACGTACTATTTCTAGTTATATTCCGAATAACTTACACTGCTTTGTTATTAATGTAGTTAAAGGAAATAACATTTTTATTAAGAAAATAATTGAACAAATCAAACAGTATTAAATAGCCTAACAACCACTATGTCAAATTTGTATGTATCATAGAACAGCAACATCAAAAGTACCAACTACCAACAATATTAAAACAAATAGACCCCTATTATTAAAACCAGTGCCTCATCCTAGGAAAATCCCGACGTTGATAAAAAGATTTCTAAATGAGTACAATTGTAGGAAACGACGACCATTTAATCGAGCTACGGGTGTGGTAGCTTATCAAGGTATAAGTGTATTAATTTCTTTCTATAGATTTATTTATTCTGACCACAAGAAAGTACATACACCCTTTGTGAACTAGTCTCGATGCGGATGCGATGTGACAAACAAACAATAAATCTATTATTATATGATCTATACAAGCTCTGCTTAGTTTGAAACTAGATGGCGTTGTGTAAAAATTGTGGAATATTTGTTATTTATTTATTAGTGCCTAGTAAAGTGCAAATACCTACAAATATGTTATGCATAAATTTAAAATTCGTTGGAAAAATGAATTGAATTCGTGTTTATTATGTCAACGATAAAACTCAAGTTTTATTTAATTACGTTTGATTAATTTGTAAAAAAAAATATTTTGATTAATATGCATTCGACTCAACACGGTCTAGTAGAAATTACCCACACGAGAACGGAATCCGGTTGGTTTCAAGATTCTCTTGATCTTTTTAAGACGTAAAAAAAATCTATCGGGCTTCCTCATACTGACTTAACGTACCGAGAATATCATCCAATGTAGCATAGACGGCAAAAACTTTCTCTATGGTACATAAAGACAGTACATTTCTTGTTAAATGTATTTTTGGTTTTAACAACATTTATGAAAATTTGAAATATAATCAATATATTTAAACATTTATGCTGTAAGACGCTTTTAAAAATCTGTGTCTAAAAAGCCGGAATACAATATAACATACTTACAAAGTATGTTATAGACTCGTTACAGCTTCCGGTTCATAACTCTTGACCAATCACAGAGGCTCATTTTATAGCCAACTTCAGTACTAAAATTCAATTGAATATCAAACGTTTTCCGTTACTGTTGAGCGAAGTCAAGCAAGCGAAGCAACAAATTGAAGTCAGAAATTAGGACGGTTGATATTAAACGCGCTGCTGGATGTGATTTGCCTGTACCAGATTGGACTCTAGGATCTGCCATTATACTTGTTTTCTCGAGTTTAACAACAAAGGCATCTAAATGGAGATCCAGCTGAGGAGACACCGTCCGGTAACTATTTTGTAATTTAAAACTACTGGACTTCTATTTATTTCAGAACTTAAATCTATTGCTTTTTCTTTTAAGGCGCAGATCCAAGATCAAGAAAACATTTATGCTATCAAAGGCAAAGGTAACGTAGTTATTCCGACTAAAAAGCAAGGTCTGGCTGTTCGCGGAGCCCTTGGAGATATTAACACGAATGTACCAACTCAGCGAGAAATTGGTGGGAAGGTAGCTGTCGCTACTGCGGAATTCGAAAAGAAAGCTACTTTGAATAGGGCAGCAGTTCGCAGGTGAGCAAATTACCTTTATTTTTCTGGAAGCTAATATACTTTATAATACTTGTATTGTTGCTAAAATTACTTCTGAAATCTATGCGTTTTAATATTACAGTCGTAAAGATCTTGTAAATTATCAAAAGAGGTAGATAATCTTCACTTTCGTAACCATGAATGTAGGTAGACGTTAATATTTTTTTTATTGCATTTGCAGCAATTACAGCCATGTTCAGTCGAAGGTGGACACTGGCCTCGCAGCTAAGGCCGTTGCGCCGCCGGCTGCAAAGCCGCCATTGCGACGAGAGGAGAGCACAGCTGGACTTGCAGCTAGAGCAGCTGCCCGGAACAGGGTAAGTGTATATCTTTAAATCTTTCTAACCCAAAGCAATATAGGTACATAATATGTAACTCAGTCTATCAAATTTTTGTATTAACATCTTAGTAAATAATATCATATGATTTCTGAAAATGCAGCTACCTACATGACAACATGATTATTTCTACCTGAAGTGTATTTTACCTTTGCATATTTCTATTTGCTTAATATCTTTTGAAAATACTGTAATTATAGCTTGGCGATTGAAGTGCAAAACAAGTTGTTACATGTGAGAATACATCACAATTTTCTTATCTTCATGTTTGAATTAGGTCAGATTTTTGTTAGTAATATTACTGCTGAATATCACAAAATACTGATCAATTATGAAGTCTGAATCTCTTATAAATCAAAAATTATCCCTGACACTTCATTTCTAATCTTAGTCTGATTTCTTTTTTAAATATTAATTATGTGTTGTTTGTAAGACATGAATGTAAAAATATTATAGACATTTGAATTAATTGTGTATTCTGCTAGTGCTGTATTGTATTTGTATAAACTACATGTTTTTAGGCTATCCTGAAGGATGCTCAGAACAAGCCAGCAGAATTAAAAGAAACCATTAAAATATATGTTCAGAAAAAGAAAGGTCAAGAAAAGAAGTCTTCGAAGCTTCCGACGCTCAATGAAAACAAAGAAATCAAATTAAAACCCATTCTAAAGGAATCTACGGAATCATTAGGAAAGCTTAAAATTGTAGATCATTTTGAACAGACATCTATAATTGACAAGAAGAAATTAGAAAGCTATGCTGCTTTATATGACGTAAATAGTACTCCATCATTACCTAATGATATCGAAGACATCGATGCTGGAGACACAAACAGTCCACTGCTCATGTCCATCTACATTAAGGATATCTATAAATATTTGACTGAATTAGAAGAAAAGTATCCTATTGAACATGACCATTTGAGGAAACAGGTTGGTATAGAGATTATTTTGTTAAAACATATTTTGCTGTGAAAGTAATACTCAATTTTGCTTACATAATATCTCTATGTAATAATAATGTAATATCAACTAAAAGTAACTATTTCTTTATTGGGAACACAAGCGTTCATTGCACCAAGATCTATGAACATTATCTGTATGGAATGTTTAAAAGAATCTAAAATACTTGTTCGAGTATATGAAATGTTGATTTACAAACATGTACTTTTTATTTTCAGACTGCTATTACTGGAAAGATGAGGGCTACACTTATAGATTGGCTTGTGGAGGTTCAAAGACAATTTTCTCTGGTGCTGGAGACATTCCATTTGACTGTTGGAATAATCGACAGATATTTACAGGTAATTTGAGGTGTAGAGAATATAACTAGCACATCTTCATCTGTAAGCAGTGCTTGAGGTATTATTATGTCACCAAATTAACTTTTCCTAAATATTTCACTGTTTTGTCCTGTCATTAGTCAGTGTTTTAAAAAAAATAGAAAGTAAGTATATAAATATAGCTTTGAAAAGTGAATTTATTACTCACCTGCAATGGATTTCAAACCAGTGTAACATTTCAACTTTATTCTTTGGACAGTTAAGCTATACGAAAAACTGTCTTAAAGATAGATACTGATTCGTTATTTTTGTTATAGGTCGTACCAAATCTTCACCGCACTCAACTGCAGCTGGTCGGCGTAACAGCAATGTTCATCGCAAGCAAGTATGAAGAGATCTACGCACCAGACGTCGGCGACTTCGTGTATGTGACGGCGAATGCTTACTCCAAAGCTGAAATATTCCAGTGTGAAAGGGACATCATGTCCAAACTTGGCTTCTGCCTGGCTAGACCTATTCCTCTGAACTTCTTGAGAAGGTAATTTATTATTAACATTATATGTATTTTCGGAAAGACTTGGTACTGTTTTAAAAATAGGTTTTATTTCACTGATCAAATGTATGTATCCTCATATGGTCAGAAATCTCTCTTAATTAACTAACTATATTTATTTGTACTGTAACCCAAGAATTTTGGTCTACAGATACGTATTATATTTTATCTTCACATCTCTGTTTTTGTTTTAGGTTTGTAAAGGCAGCTCATGGAACATCAAAGAATCATCACTTAGCTAAATACTTCGTGGATCTTAGCCTCGTGGAGTACGATATGGCGCACTACCGGCCCTCGGAGCTGGCCGCCGCCGCCATTTGCCTCTCCCTCTATCTACTCTCAAGCAAAAAGCTTGAAGATGTTTGGACCCCTACACTATCCTACTATTCCGGATACTCTTTCGAACATATTGAACCCATCATGAGAAAATTAGCTAGCATTGTTATAAACGTCGACAATTCTAAATGTAAAGCTGTGTACAACAAATACTTGGACACAACTTTGGCCAAAGTATCAAACTTACCACAACTTAGGGGCGAAGCCATTTACGAGCTGGCTAAGATCCCGTGTAATTCGTAGGCTGACTGAATAAGTAGTATTGTGCTAGTTTGACTGTATGCTAAGTTGTGTGACACAGTAATCACGGTGTTTTCTAGGTGTACTGTGACTATGGACTGAGTTTTATATAAGGTTTGTTTTATAAGGTACCTGGTTTGTTTGCTAGTTATAATTATTTAGAAATAGTTTAATTTTTAGACATAACTTTGTAATGAGACTAAAGAAATGCTATTGACATGGGTATTATGTGTATTTATGTATTTTTTTCACTAACAATAATCTTGTTTTTATATTTATTGTGAATACATTGTAATCGTCTGTCGCCTATATGGATTTGTGTTACATGAAGAAAAATGACTATTACTGGATGAAGAATTTCTTTCACTCTGACTAATAATTTATTGAGGTTTATGAAATCTCGTCAACTTTTAACTTTTCGATTTTTAACGCTATCAAAATAAGTAGCTTTACCTATGTAACTTGTAAATTAAAATTAATTCAAATGAATCGCCATATTTTATTCAGTGAAATGTATACTAGAATAACATATTCTAATTATTCTTAAACTTTGACCCAAGAGCATTGCATATTTGGCGAATTTCTGATGCGATTTGTACTCATGTTTATGTAATAAGTTGCTATATTGTATTTGTGATTGATAGAATATTTTGATTGTACGTAGTTTGATAATCCTGTGATTAGATTTGATGTAATTGTTGAAAATAAATCGAGTTTTATTAATATTTTTACTTTTTAATTCCACTACCTTATGCACATAGGAATACTATATCAGAGAATGTCAGAGCTTTGTAAATTGAGCTTCTAATCACTGATACTAGTGGTCTTTTTTTTGTGTTTTTAATGTTTTTTCTATTTCAGTATTGCACCCGTGCGCAGCTCGCTAGTATTAATATAAATCCCTTGGAACAACACAAAGGCGGTGCATCTAAACGGAAAATAAACACTTGATCGTCGAATAATAACAAATCTTTCTCTTTTAAACATCTCAGATAAACTCATCGAACATATCCCATCTACCTTAAATAACTGGGCTGAGTCTATCTACGTATGGAGACACGACTGTTTTTTACTGTATAGTGATTTGTAAGCTTAGAAATATTTGAGGGTAGGTGCAACAAAGAACTGATATGTTCTTTTCTCTTTGTAGTGACAAATTAATGAAATGATATAAAATAAAACACAAAAAGTAGTAATGTAGTAATAGTGTCGTGATGTGGTCTCTGACATGATTTCTAATACAAGACTAGGTTAGTACTGTCTCAATTTTCCTATTACCTCATGTGCTTGGAACCCTGGATCAGAAGGTGTAGTAAAATGGGTAATATGAGACTAAGAGACTGAAAATAACTCCGGTTGTTCCAGCTGTTGCAGTCCGGCGCGCTCCTTCGACTTCCTTAGGGCGGACGTAGTCCACGAGGATTTCCATAGGATCCCAAGAAGGTGTGAAGGTAGGTACTTAGTTTGTGTAAGTACTACCTACATACATAATCGTCAATTGCACAGATATGTGTTCACTTGTCGGCCAAAAAACAAAACTATTTTCGTTAACTTTTTATACGTCGTCAAAGGAGTTCTTTACCTCATTATCAGTTTTCTGCTATCAACTCAAAAGACGATTCAAGAATTTTATAATTTTAATCGATTCCCTGTTTTAATAGGAAATGAGAGCAAAGATTTCCTGAGCTTAATCTGTGATCTTTTGACGCCGTGGCAAGAGGAACAAAATTGACAGGTCTCATTAAAGTTGGACAGTTTCTAATGGTAAAGTAGAAGATATTAAAGATGATTGCATCGACACTAAAAGATTTATTATATAATACTAAGCTTCTTAGCGCTAGTTAGACAGATGCTGGAGAGCTTAAAAATACGCCTAGATTTTGTCCGGTTGGAATAAACCTATTCTGAGTTTTAATTGCGCGTAAAATTTGTCTCGGTCTTATCTAAGTTTATTTGTCTGAAAGATGAACTATGTAGATTGCCTATATTCCCTTATTGTTAAGAAAGTAAACTACTTAAAGGTATAGTAACATACTCTCATACTTCAAGAACTTTGTATAATTTAATTATTACTTTATCTACAAACCGGCTTACATGCGAAGGTTCCATGTGTTCAGTATGTTTGTAGATATTAGATGTACTCACTCAACGTAGGTACATTATTCAGCCCATTTTGTTCACAAATTGCTGTCAGGCGAATAGCTTTAGTGACGTTCGTAACGAATGGAACTACTCACGTATGGTATGGTGAATTTACGCAAAATTTAAAGCCTGTTTGCAGACTTATGTACCTACCTGTGTATATAATACGTTTACGTTACGTTTTTTACGTACGATTAAGGAGCCGACCTAAAACGATTTTTTGTCAACACTGGCAAGTTTCCTGGCACCTAATGCTTAAGTAAAACCTAACAAAAAATATGTAGTATAGGTAATTTGCGTTTTTTTTTCTATGAAATACAATACTGACTCCTACATGGAACAGCGATAATTATTACAACACTAGATTTCCATGATATACAATGGAAAGATGAACAAAAGTAAGTTTGGCGAATTTTGCTAGTGAGTAAAGTGTTAGACATCAATTTTTGAGCTGTTAGTGGCGGCGGCGTGGTACACTGTGCTATGTCGTGTTGGCGCCTGCCGGACAGCCGGTCGTGCTCGGACACAGCGCTTTCCACAGCGCTCTCTCCGCAAATTCGAAGAATTTATTAACGCTTGGCGGTTAGCCGAATCGTTTTTGTTTCCCCTTTTTTCACTGACCGTACTCCTGCTGCAGCGAGACTAGTGTAAAAACAGAAAAATCTGAACGTTTTTTTTATTTAAAACCATTTTCTTTTTGCAAGCTTTCACGAGTTCGTTCGTTCGTGTGTTGGTAATAGCGTATGCAGATAAGATATAGGTACTCTTATTAGCAGGAATTAGTTTATATTTTGCTTTTTATATAAAACTTTCGGTAGTTTATTTGGCGCTACGAAAAGCCTGAACTATTAATTAACAGAGTTTACCGTGAAGGTAAGCACCAATTGCTGCAAACTCGTTGTAAAAGCGTCATGGCCAATAACCGGCGCAGTTATCTAGTTGGTGGCGGATTGTTAATGCAATAGCCGGTCCATGTTACTGCATTTTTGCAACAAGCGCGCGGCACAATGTATGCACATAGTCGTTGTAATGCCGCGAAAGCCTGTCTCGTAAATATTTCGCGCACGCAATTTACAGCTTTGGGAATCCTCTTAACGGAATACAGGGGCAGTTAGTGAGCTGGGGGTATTTATAATTTTAACGACGACCACACTGAACCGCTATTGTCTTTTAGATTACTGTTACGCGGTTACGCACATTTTTAATGTTCAGAAACTTGCTAAAACATGTTGAGTTTGAAATTAATACACCTACAACGTACATTGAAACTAGATTGTAACAAGAGTGCGCAAATATGTAGCAAGTAGGTACTAACCCAAAACAAAGCTATCTCAGTCATCTAACACCAGAACAATGAAATGAAAAATATAAAGCTGCGAACTTCTTGAACTGTGGATATCAGCTTAAATATCCTCGCGTTAGTTTTGTCTGGCAACAAAATGTTTCATATTATTGTCGTGTTATACTTTTCTACTTAACGTCGAGTCGCAAGTGTCTCGGTGTCTCCAAGTAACGGGGCTTCCGTTGTTTCGCCAACTTTTAACGAGTTTGTCGGACACGGCTGGAAGTGCGAGCAGAAGTGCCGCCACCGTCCTAGTGTCGAGACTTCACACCCACATATGTTACACTCTGTAAGCCATATTTTCTTACATAGAAAATCATTTTCGTTCAGATGTACACGTATACGGATCTTAATCTTTAACTGCGTTTCATTACTGTATTTTATTTAAGTATTTTCTATGAAACGCAGTGTGCAAATGTGCTTTTTTAAATTCGAAAGGCACACTTGTGGGTACCGAAAGCTGTTCTTGTATCAAACCGCTTACATGGAGACAGAGTTACTTTCACATTTTAAACATGAATATAGATAATTTTCATCAGTAAATCCCTATCCTAGATAACCAGTATTTTCAGCATGCTGTAATGTCACTCTCTAACAATCTTCTTCGTAGAACGATGACTAATAATGACATGTGCGTCCTGTAGACGTTCTTTAACATAAACTGAGTACGCAGTTTCGAATAATAACACTTTATTCATCCCGTATCGATTCATTCGAGAGGTTATTATTAAAATCGACAAAATTATTATACAATGTTCGCTGTGGGTAGGTACTTGTAACCATATTTCCCATTGAAACAGATCGCTCAGTGTAAGCCATAAGCTTTGAGCGTAACAATTCATTATTGTAATAAGTAAACGTAACTTTCGAAAACTTGAGATGAAAAGTTGCATAACTTATTTATGTTGGTTTATAGAAGCTTATTAGTCAAATCTTGATACTCGTACAATACTGTCGTACAATGTCTACGCTAGAAAAGAACGCTATTTTGTTTTAATTTTGTGATTTTGGTATAAAACCTGTATATTGTGGAAAGTCGGCAGTCTCCAATACAGTCACATGAAGCCAAAGCCTTCGAAACCGTTCCGAAAACTGCGTGCTCTAGTCGAGGGCGTAAAGACTACGTCCGAATATTTATTCCTAATACTTCAGCATTTTAAGCTTCATATAAATCACGTCAGCACAACACATTCGTTTCCCACCTACGTTGGTTTATGCAAATCACCATTGTCTGTATCCTCGCTCATAGCAGGTCACTTACTGCGATCACCGATCCCGTCGGGCCATGGGTAGCACTTAAAACTGCCGTTAAAAGGGGCAACGTTCAAAAACGACGTATAAATAACACAGCCAGCATTTACGTTAGCGACGATATTTTACGATATTCTTTCATTTCCATTTGTAAATTCAATCGCAATGTACCTATAGACTTACACGTACGGATAATGTTTTAACAATATTTGTAGAGTCATTCAACGTTTCGAATAGTTGTGCAGTGTTTTGTTTTGGATACCAAAAAGGCAAATTGGTCCACTAGGAATCATGTTGATATCTGCCTATCGGTGAAGAGTGTACTTTAATTTTTTTTTACGTTACCTGTACACGACAAAATATATTTTTTTTTTCAATTTGTATAATTGCACCAAAAATGTATTTCTAACTTTATTTAGAATGAAAAAAGGATAAGTGCGAGCTTGACCCGCGACAATGAGGATTCCGTACAAATAAGAAACACAAATCCACATATTTTCCAGATGTTTATGTAACTAAAAATGTATGGTTTAAGCATTGTTTTCTTTATTGTCCTACAATTATAGGACGTTGCTTAATACCAAATTTCTAGATTCTGAGTTGGTGGAAGTACCCTGTAGGTTTTGATTCCCTTGTGAGTGTCAAAAATTGGCGGCATAAAAGGCTGTATCTTTTGGTTGCGTTAGCTTAGAAGTTTGATTTTCTGCAAGATCAGTAGACCTTAGTATATGATATCAATACCAGCTTGATATCTTCATGCGTTCTTGAGAAAAAGGACCTTGTCAGGCAGACAGACGAATCGACGGACAATAAAGTAAAATTCAGTAAAAATACCCTAAAAATAAGATTTCTAAAATAAAGCTGTTCATAACTCACAAACAGTACGTTTTGTGGGGAAATGTATATCAATGTACATAAAACCAATGCGATAGTTATGTAAAGCGCGTATTCATTGACATTATTTATGTTAGCACTCATAGAATTTATGTAATCCCACTAGAGTTATGTGTAGCTTCTATTTTAAAATAGAATTTGAAATACTCGGGTGTAGTTTAACAACATTATGTAAGAAAAACAAATAACAATTAATTAAATAATCATATTTACAGAAAAACCAAGCATTATTAACAAGATTAAATTGTGTAGGTACCTATTTACTTTTTTCTGTCTTTTCCGACTCCGGATTTTTTTGAACGACTCCCACACTAAGGAATTTAATCCATGGGTCACGGGATTTTTCACAAACATTCAAGCCACATGCACCAAAACACCCAGACTCATATTCAAAAAGTAGTTGTTCACTATTTGAAAATCAATCATTATAGTTGTGGAAATAGAACCTCCTTGTACACAAAAATACTTATATTGGTTTGCTTAGTACGGAATAACATTCCACGAATTCTATCGGGTGCTCAATTTAATCTAGGATTGAGAGAAACCTATTAAATCTTTCGCTTAGCGGAATGCGTCAACGAGTATGTATGATATAATTTATTAGGTTTCAGTATTTCAGGGATAAAAATAAATATTACCTACGCAATTTGACAGTAGATACCTATTTTAGCTTTGAAGTTTAGTATTACGACTAACTAATTGTTCCTGCGACTTCGTCCGCGTGTTACAAAAAAAGTAGTTTATTTTCTGTCATATACTTTTTTAAATACAAGAAGCCTATTTTACTACTTGTTACATAAGCTGCCTGCCGTCAAAATCGGCCCATTTTTTAGAGATTAGTGGGGGCAAACAGACAAACACTTATTTTGGTGTATGTACCGTATTTAAATTCATATACTTTAAATCATAATAATTCATATACTTTTTAAAAATACGTGTGATCGGTCGCGTATACTTACATGTTTTTGCTCGTAACTGTACGTCTGTCATGTCATGGTTTTATCAATTTCTATCAATCAACTCCTTTAAGAGTGCGAGACTCGCTTTGCAAGCAAGATGCCGCTCTGTAGAGCGGCAGTGTAGTCCGCCGCCTCATTTTCCCAACTGCAACAGTAGGCCAGTTAATGCTATATATTTGTGTCGTATATTGGATATAGATTGATTGGGTAACTTTCAATGCTCGGTAATTAATTCTGATGATCGAGAGTGACTCAACAAAATGCTTTATAACCCGTGTTTACAACCCTGTCTCGTTGCAAGTGAGCTGATATTGATTGTATGATGAATTGCAATTTGACAACATTTTTTACACATTTTTCACGCACTTATAAATGGGCTTTTTGGGAATGTTTGTTACTTCTTTACGCTTACAATTCTGGACCGATTTTATCACCATTTGATATGAAAGTAGTTAACACCCAGGATTACCATATAGGCTATTATTTTGCAGCTATAATGGACATCCACGTATGTAAAGCCGTTATAACATCAATTTCATCTTATAACTAAATCAATGTTAAAACCATGATTAAAACAAAACCATATAACCTAACAGTTTCCCCACGATAGTACGGTATCTGTATAAGACAACCATTGACGGCGTATCGCAGTTCAGACGAAAACGTTTGATCGCAATGTTTGTTGTGGAAGAACCTCCCGGATGAGTGGGTGCCGTAAAAACCGCCCCAAATGGGGTGAAAACTGTCGACGTGCGTATCCCCGGCCGGGATCGCGAGTGACGAGCCGTGTCGATATCGAGTACTCGAGAATGTACGACTAAGAATAATCGAATCGAATTTAGTTACGTTCCTTGTATTAACGTGTATTGAATGAGTGTTCTTGATATGATTAGTATTGTACAAATTTGTTATTTTTAAAGAAATTCTTGTGACTCTAAAATACTATTTTTTCTAATGTGACATTTTCCATAAATTCATCATTTTTTTAAATTTACTGAAAATATTCCCTCTGTCCGTGGGATTTTTTTTATTTTCTTTTACTCCACACGCATACAATGATCTTTCCATATCGACAACTTCCATACACAATATCATGAAAACAAGTACACAAATTAAACTATCGTAAAGGCACGACTAACCCCTAGCCGGATACTATCGGGGCTCTTATTAGGCAGCTTATTTTATTAGGAGCCGTGGCTTTAAATCAGCTTGTCGGGACAGGCAGGTAAGGCAATCGTCACCCCCACACGTTCGCCGATAACTCTCCTTTCATTTGATTTGCTCCTGTACAAAGATTAGTGGACTGATACTCTGCTCTGTGTTTGATTTGTGACTTTTACATTGCTTTCACTTTTTTGCTAAAATTATTCTATTAATGTTTTCAGAGAAAAGTCGTGTTGTAATAGTTAAAAACACGTGTATGTAAAAAAAATTTGCTTAAATTTAATTAATTTCGTACGGTCTAACCACGCGAAATTTTGTTTATAGCTGCAAAACCATTACCTCCCTCTGATGCAGTCGGTTAAAAAGTAGCCTATGTATTAAGGGTGTCTGCTAATTCCATAACAAATTTCATCAAAATTGCTCCAGTCGTTTGAGGGTGCAAGGGTAACAAACATTTACCCATGCTAACAAACTTTCGCGGTTATAATATTATAAGAATGTACTTAATCAAAGTACCTTTTACCTCTTTGACTTTTATATAAAGTTTTTGAACAGAAAGTCGCCCAATCGTCCGATAAAAAGCATATTGACGGAGTTTTACACGTGTACTTGTAGCTTTTTCATTCCGTTGTGGATTAATTTATTCGATATTCTACACGTGTCCATATGTCCAATATATTTCATGTCTTATTTTAGAAAGTCATCATACATATGTTTGCGATCTCTAAATGTAGTTGCAGCTTAACATAAATAAGATGAGTGGATTTACAGCGCAATAAATATATTCCCCTGTCAGACAGAGCCTGGTGTGATAGTCAGCATCGCCCTGGGGGCCTACTGCCGTCACTTTAAGTAAGATTATTGTTCTTGTGGAAGCGAGAAAGCGTTCTACACGGTGTAGAGCGGCGTCTCCCTTTAACAACTTGAATAGTCTTATATTAAGAGGGTGTGGTAGGTACCCAGGGTCGCCTGATTGCTCCATCTGTCAGCGACCTTCGGGCTGCAAATAAAATAAGAGCCAAATTATCAGAGCTTATTGATGTTAGGTGCGTTTCGGCAAAAACGTCAAATCGAATAAGCCTGTTGTTTTAATAAATAAAGAAATTCAATGCGTAGTCTAGAATATAAATATCGCCTCTAAATTTTCGTTAGCCTGCATTTTTTATATTCTAGTGTGACTTTGTTTACTATGCCAGCCTGAATCAACTTTAAGATATCTAAAACAAGATGAAACAAATTTTCAACTGTCAAACAAAACACAACACAGAAGCCATCATCATTTCTAAGCCGTAACATAAAGTGGTAGACGGAATCAGTTAAGCATTGTTCGACAAAACCTTTCGTTCCAAAGCGGCTGCTATAAAATTACCTATTGTCGATGCACATTGCAGTAAACCCCACATTAAACCGAAAGCGATTTTAAATGCGTCGCGACGTAAAACGGAGCAATGCGACAGCCAACCGGAGACCGCATTGTTATGTTTTTTCTTTCTTTATCGTTCTACGTGTAAACGTTCGATGTCTCGTGCTCTATGGGCACAATATACCGGATAATACCGGTGTCGTTTGCAAGAAAACGGCTGCAGGTTAACACCTATTTATCCCCTATAACCAGCGTAGAATATTGTATAAGAATGTGTGTAAAACAGTAAACGTCTTAAAATACGAAATATTTACTTTTACACCTAAATAAATTGTCATGTGTGGCAGAATACAATTACATTCAAATCATAATAAAGTAGGTAAATTCTTACTGTATTTTTTATTGTCAAGATTTTAATGCTTCCCGCCCACTGTGCCAATGATTTCCACACTAAAGAGGGAGAAAAGTATTATTGCACGAAGTTTTTATGTTACTTTCCCTCTGGGGGTGTGCTGGTCACCAAACAGGTGTTAACATGCCATAAGCTTACTGTAAAAACTTTAACTTGACTTGTAATTGGAGTGACAAAAGATTATTGTGAAAAAACAAGAGAACAACTAAAAAATAAAAGTCGAACAGTAGTCTTAGAGTTAGAATTCTAAATCTATATACTCGTATTTACTATACTTATTGTCACAAAATTAAATGACTACACATTATTTAGCTTAATCACTTACTTAACTAAAGTTTTAAATTTTATCGATAATATTAGCATGTTAATTTATATATCGTACTCGTATCACTTCCTATACACACTGTCAAAACAAGATCGAACTAATTTCGCTGCCATGTCGCAAAAAAAAGGAAAATCTGTCCTCGTTGCTTTTAGGGTACCGTACCTTTTTCTCGTAATCGTTTCTTGCTGGCTAAAAAATCATGGTTATGTGATTTTAGTAATAATATTATTAAAACTCATTAATATTTTGTATCTCTTTCAATTCACGGGCTTCAAGGGTCAGCCCGGTCCTTTTTTAAAGGTTTACACGGGGACACAGGTTCAACATGCAGAGGCCTTGTTGAGAACTTTAATCTAAAATGTGATGGGACACCTACCAACATTAATATTAATATACATGCATATGAACTTATATTGCTGCTGTTGTAGTAACGAGACGGTGTTCTACTATGTTGTTTTTGTAGAAACAAGATGCAGCTGTACACATTACGCGGTGTAGATCACCTAGGTACTCTTTTCCACACCCAAAAGTTCCGCTTCACAAAGCTTCATAGAGTCTAGTAAAAGTAGTGGATTCGGTGTAAGGTGATGATAAAGTCCTAAGCCCCTTAGTTATGATAACAGTTACGGCTGCACGTGTCATTTCACTTGGATACCCAGAACCCATTGCGCCCGTGACCTCAAGAGTCACCCTCTTAACCGTTAACTCGGCCAACAAAGTGTAACAATGATATCGACGTAATTTTCTGTGTTACTTCGTAAGAAATTATCGGCAACGTTCATGATCTTCTAAATGCTTGATCATATAGTTAGTGGAGACCAAAAATAGGAAAGAGGAATTTATTTAAAATCTATTTTGGAGCTAAAATTTTTGTTCCAAATCATACATTCTCCAAAATTTCCTAATGCAAATTAAGTCCGAAACCCAATTAAAAATGCAAGCTCAAACTTGCCCATATTTTTGTAAATTAGAATTCCCGCCAGCTATAAGGATGTGATATAAAAGGCGTGTCAAAATCTCTTTAAAAATACGAGTATGATCAGAGCAGCGCAGCGGGATGCCCGCGTCAATTGCTGAATCCCTTCCGCTTCCGGGATCCTAGCAGTCAACTACCGGTTTAGATTCATAACTCCGATGCTTAGAACATTGTCGGCGTTCAACTGTAAAATACGAGCGCACTCGAAAAATATTTATGTTCCTACTGTTGCTAGTTTTCTTTGTTGCAAAATTATTAGCTACGAGTGTTCTTTGACGGGATTCTTGTATTGGGGAATGGGGACATACGTATATACTCGTGGGTGCCGTTTCATTGTTCGCTTTGTAGCTAAATCTAATATTTATTTTTTGTTTCGTTAGCTAACAGAATTTTTGCTCCACGGTTTAAATGTAAATACGTTTTTTCTCTTCATAGATAATTGAGTTAAATTAGCATTGACTTCGTTCCTTGTGATTCCATTCGTTTAACCATATTTTCTTAAAAATATTTATTTGTGACTGAGTGGATAAGATTACAAAACAAAAAGTCCCTTCTAAGTAAGTCCGTATTGGGTTGATCTCATTTTTAACAACGTTTATTTAAAAGTTTGCGAAATAAATTTCCTGGTACGTTTTAGTTGGGGATAGAGCGAAGGCTGCCTACCTACTAAGTATTTGTTTTGAGGGAACAGGTAGCGAGCGTAGCTTCAACTACTTAAAAGTTCTGTTGCAAATGAAGCGTTACAGAAATGAACGCCCCTTTGGGCCCTATTTGGAGCGCGGGCCACCTAGTTGTTTTCGAAAGCGAATGCTTGGCGAAAACTACGATAGTAGGATCCGATTATATTTTATGATTCATGTTTTTAATCTCTTATGGTAGGGTGGTGTTTTTGCTGTTTAAAGAACCATACACTAAAATAATACTTTCATTACTTTTTACTTATTAATTTCAGACTGATATATAAAACAAACATATCAATGCCTAATTAACTAAGGCCTATCAATATTTTGTCCGTCAAAGTTATTACCAATCAAGTTCCGTCGCCGGATTACGAACAGCAAACAAGGAAAGTGATTACGCGCGTAGCTTCGTGTAATCGCTTCGCTAAGACGACTCTCGCCCGCTAAACCTCGGATCGACACACCGGACTCGATCCCAGAAGTCACTTTTAAGCCATTACTTACTCGCTTGTTTTCGATTTGTTTTTTCCGACGAAAAAAGACAGCGCGAAATACAAGCGGGACTAACTTTCGGGCAATCAGCAAACCCAACTTTGGGAAGGGTTAAATCAAAGGGTGCCGCTTTTATGAAGACTTATTTCAGACTTACCTTCAAGTTGAAATTAGATTTAATCTGGCTCGAAGCTTTAGGATTGAATTTTGTAAACAATTTGGAATACCTCTACAACTTCCAGGCTTTGTTGGAATACCATTGGGAACTCGGGATCCGGTTGTTTAGAAATTCCTTTGAAATGAATTTGTACTCATATGAGGTCGAGTTTTGTAAACATGCTGGCCAGTTCATGTTCAATGGGCATAAAGTATATATAATGTTTATTTAATTGAGTTTATTTTGCATTTGTTTTGGGTCTGACCACTGTTGTGCTTTTATTGACACGCGCGTACGTTTGAGTAAGGTTTTTAAGCAATCAAAAGTGGTTGTTTGTTGATTTCAATATTTTCATGTCAATACTATTAAGTACAGAGTGTTTATCAGTATTTATGCCTTCAAAGCTTGTTAAAAACGACTTCCAGTTTTTGAACAGAAAAAATCCTCTTCATTTGCATGTCGTTGAAAAGGATTATGCGCTCCAGGACCTGTAGTATTAATACAAAAAAAAAAAAACGAATTCGCAAACATTGCACAGGCGGAACACATATTACATTACCATAATCTATTCGTATTCTTGATTTTTGGCTTTACGTAATTGAAAATTATGATACATCTACAAAAATACGAGAGTTTTTCGTTACCTGTGTATGTAATATTTGTGATGCGGGTATCGTAGGCAGGTTTTTTTTTTGACAAGGTGTAAGGTACAGTCAATGGTCGATTTCTCCACAATAGTCCCAAGTCCGGATGTGTGTTTTCCTTTGTACAGTCCCTTTTAAGTTTCACTGACGGGACTGAAAGAAAAATAAAGAAAATAATCCGTAAAGTAAATATAAATGATTGAAAAATGAAATATTTTGCAAAATCTCTTTTGGTAATTAGTAATTCTTTTTGAGCACTGATTTAATTTTATTTTGGAGGTTTAAATCATGTCTCTTATCATATTTTTGTAGTTTCACAAATGATTGTTCGTGCGTCCCAAAATATACCTAAAAATTACATAAACATGTAGATATAAGAATTTTTGAGTGCATTGGTTTTTCTTTAACATTATTGTCATAAGAATAATAAGAATTAAGAGAATGACATTAAAATTCCACCTGGGATAATAAAAGACTTATTGTACCAGCATTAAAAAATGTCACGCGCTCAGTAAACGTTACTAGAACATAAAACGGGGTCCTAAAGACGAGTGAGCTGCACTTGGCTTTACTGTCACTATGTACTTGTAACTTGTAGGTACCTTGTCGAAGTGTCCTAGTTAAACTGTCTGAATCTCGTCACACTGTCTGAATGTTAGACCTTGGTTTGTTCTAGAAGAACGCTCATGCAACTGGGAAAAGACCTAGGCAAATACCTTAGTTACTTTAAGTGGTTTAGTTTATTTTAATTAAATAACAAGATATTATTTGATTAATGTGCCAGAAGAGTAGCCTGTTATTTCTTAGAGTTCATTCTATTTGAATTCCGAATGCTATCAAAATCGGTAAAATTCCGTCCATTCACTATTTTATTTGGGTATGAATATTAATTGTAGTTATTAAATATTTTGCTATAAAGCCTATGAAGCTGCAAAACGTGCACCAAATTCAATAAAGCTTACGAAAACATTTTCTTTTTGGCTGCGCGCTGTTTTTGCGGACGGTGCAGCAAAGGGCCCGCACTATGACCGCTCGCGCTCGCGGCGCGGCGGCGGCGTGACGTACACTCTCATACCGCCACTATTCCCTCTCGGCAGGTATGAGCCCGGCCTTTGTGCTCCGCCTCGGGCCCACACTTCTTCCTTTCATTGTCCAGATCGCCGCTCGACTAGGAAATCGATGACGTGTACCGAATATAACATGTTATTGAAAGGAACATCGCCTCGTTGCCTCGCCTCACACTGTCTTTTTATTTTTATTGGCCCTCTTACAATACATTATTTGCTTTTAGCCACTACTGTGGTTCACTGAACAGATACAAGAATTAATTTTATACTAAAAGCTTTAAGATTATACGATTTACATAGAAACGAGAGTATCAAAGAAATAACGTTTTCATTTCAAATTATGCTAATGTTAATAGAAATGAGAGTCCCCTTTTTGCAAACATCCTACAACGAATGAAAATATGCTGACGAGATCGCGAACGCGCATCGAATGATTTTTGTAAAAATACACTGTTTTTGCTGGATAAAAAAATACAGACGTAAAAGCTAATTACCCCTTCGGAGTCTTGGCCGGTTCAAGTGTTCCGCCATCAAATCGTATGAATCGTTCGCTGTATGATGGGAGTAGGAAGCGAAACGACGTGCAGAATTAAGCCAACATTTTTTCTAAGTGGGCAGTAAACGGGCTGCTTTCACCCATACATATTGAAGTGTCGTATATTTTACGATCCATCTCGCTCGAGGGCACTTCTCGTGAAGCAACGGCGAACATCCGTAGAGTGGACGGAATTACCTTCATCGTGTATTACAAGTTGTATCGTCTTGTTTTACCATAAGGACATTTCCGATAACCCCTGTTAAGCAAATATACGATACTCCACTCAAATATTAGGTTTTTTGTTGTTGAACTAAATCATAGATAAGTCTAATTTAAAGAAATGTATAATATGACCACAACATTTTCTCGTTAAAATTATACATATAAACCTTACAAATTAAACAATTTTGGACAAACCTAACTCGACAAAGAAAGGTTGGTTTTTCTGCGAAACTTAATAACCGCTAGTTTATCTCTAATTATTTCTAAATAAACAGCCGTGATAGTTAGAATTTTAAGTAAAACTCGTGTTGGTAAACAATGGCGACGCGACCAGATCATCATTTTTGTTTGTCGGGGGAGCATGTGAAGTGTACGAGTAGCTTCGGTTCGTTAATTTAAATTATACGAGAAAATTCACGAGACGGGACGTTTCTTCGTCGGACATGCAAACAATTAATTACTGGGGATATTAATGTGGAGCATTAGTCAGGGTAGGGCTGTGCTGACACGACCCGCACCGGTATCAAGTGACGCGCAAAAACAAATGCCAGCTAAATTTGTATAAAGATTGCTGTCAAATTGCTTATTCGTATTACGGATTTCAGTACCCTTAAATTCGTGTACAAAATTGAACAACAATATTCGAACTAAAATTGTAAACTATTGCTGTAACATTATTGATTGCTTTTAGGTATCGGTATAAATTGCCTTCCTCTCTTTTATATTGTTGTGCCCATCAGGATCCATAATTGTGACAATCATCTTATATTTTCCACCAAATGAAAATATGGAATGCAATAAATGATATGAATATGAAATTTTCCAGCAATTATTGCGCAAATATTGCTAACACTTTGCTATAACAAAACACATAATACGGTCGGTCCGGACTCACATCGCTGTCCGCAGCTCACCCGCAGCCTACAATATTTAAATTGTCGTTAAATATTGCTGCAGTATATTACCTGATTAGATCCTTGCTTTGGCTGTGTGGTTACATCGGTTATGGCTTGCTTTCGAACCGATATCACGTCCATATATATATAGGGCATTGTTGGTATGTTGCTCTAGTTATATAAAGAGTAATGAAAGTTTATTCGCAAGTTTCCGCGGTATGAAATTATGCATTGAGTTTTTGTCTTTTGTGCCTTTAAATTGAATCTATTTTCTTACATTTAGTGGATTTTAGTGGAAGTCTTGTGTGTGGAATATCTTTCTAAAATAATCTGTCGGCTGAAATAACATTTACGTAATAAAAAAATACTTTAGACGTTGAATATTGAAAATGATATAAAATTACTCACTAAAAATAAAAATAAATTACCCCTTACAATATCATAGGTACTATAACTTTAACACTGTTTTAACCCTTACACAAGATCCGTACAAATAACTCAAATTGTGTTAATAATAATTACAATAGACACCAATAACAAACCCTTAAACCACACCATATTTATAACGCCTAATAAAATTGGTATGGCCAACCAAAAAGGAATATTCGACGTCAATAAAATTGTTGTTTAAAACAATTTTTGGATTGTCGTCTGCCAATCAAAGGCCTTACAAAGCGGGTGCCTGAGGGCTCACCATAGGGCTGTCACATGACTGTCGACCAAAATCATGTCAGGGTTCCCAAAAAAATATAACTTGTATTTTCATTGTGATGACACGGAGTGGAAATAGTGAGTTTAAAGGTCAGTACAGGAAAATAAAAATGTTGTTTTCGAACGTAGTTTCAGGGTAAAGTCAATATGGATGGTATGTTAGGTTTATTTTACGTGACCTTAGTTTATACTCGGGTGATACATCGATTTTAAATGCCGCATGACGCCACGATCGAGTTTATTTTGTGATTGATTTTGTTGCCATTTGCCCTAATCTTTGACATTTTTTTTTTAAATTAACTCCCTTCACAAAATCATTAAGTAATTTTTGCTTGTACTGCATAATTGACTATATTTTGGCCACTGACGTCGTTGCCGTCGCCGAATCATGACGTCAATCGCGGCCAACATTTTTCCAAGCATAAATACGGATACTACAGCATTTATAGCATCTAGCAGAACAATCGGCAATCGATCCTTTCAAGGGAAGCCAGGTATTTTCAGATTGCTATTCGTAGGCGCAATATTCCCGTCTCTACTTAGACTAAGCTTACGCGGCGCTCGCTAAACAATGTCTCCGTACAAGTTCACCTAGACTTTGTTCCTTGCTCCGATGCTTCGCTGCCCTGATTTCTTGTCTCTAGTGTTTATTAAAAGCATTTCTATATTTTGCTAAGCTTTAGTTACAATGTTTTGTTTTAAGATTCTAATTGTTGGAATTAAATGTAAACTAGAAGGATGAATAAATTTTGTTGGTGTTTTATCAAGTAATAATGGCACTAAAAACTTGAGACAGGTTTCTGAATAGGCTTTTTTAAACAAGGTTTGATTACAAATTATGTGTAAGTAAAAAATGGCAAATTTTATTACTTTACTATAATCCGAACTTTTATAATCGTATCAACCCTATATTAAAGTTACCTTAGACGTGTATTGAAAGAGAAACGTTCAACATTTTACTTTTAAAACTCATAGCAACCGCCCGCGACTGAACTCTACAGTATAAAGAGCGATTTTATTATTTTCATGTCGAAAACTCCGCTCCAAACTTAATTGTGAGATGAGAAAGTAACTAATAATAACAGTTTTCTTATATTCACAAACATTTACCGAGTAACGAAGTGGATAATGTTACGCCTTTAGTTAAGTTTAACTCAGTGAATGTTGCTTCTTTCGAGACGGAAATGTTTTGATTCATTTGTTTTAAACTCTTTTTTAATATTGATTTCATAATATATCTAGCATTGATGTACCTACTTAATTCAAGTGACACTCTTTCCCATTCAATATTTGTCGTTCCAAAATTAATCTTTTACTTCAATAAATATGAGAGTAGAAATATTTTTTTTTTCATACAACCTTTTTTGTTTTGTACAGAGTTCTTGGAAGGTCAGATCCTTCCAGGAATCATATAGGTTTTATGTAACGCTACAGTACTAACACGAGTATTAATAACTGAAGATCTCATTAATATAACTGACCTACGCTTTCAAATTTTTCGTCGCCTTTTTTATTTTTTTTTAACTGTTTTTTAAGTACCTTTTGGAAGTATTTCATTAGATTTAGCGATCGTAACTTCATCAAAAAATCTTTTTTGTTTCTATGCATATTTTTTTCTAAAAACTGAGTTCAGTTTCCGAATTACATCAAATCTGGTACCGAATTTCACGCCTCCCAGTCATATTGCCCACCTTGTCCGACTGAGGAATAAAAGTTGTATCCAAAATACTATACTTTCAGACTACTACATGCAGTCTGAAAGTATATTTCGGCTATCATCAGTTCCAAACTTTCCATTGACAGTCTGATTTCGATCACTTCTAGATTACGTGAACAACTGATCTTCTAGTGTTAACGATGTCAAAAAGGCATTCTTATCGAAACTTCATCAATTATGTGACAGTTCCAAAATCAGAAATCTCCGTACCAACAACTAAGAATATTTAGATAACAGTATTCGTGCGGTCTGAAGCAATGTCTCGGCCCCACTACTCTCGTCTTCAACCCTTAGACAAGTGTCGTGATGCCGTCATAGTTGTTATTACATAGGGGTGTTAATTTACCATCGACGAGGGGCGGCGTGTGCCGGCAGCCCGTGATAACGTGTGTGTAATCCGATAAAATATACCCATTGCCCGTCGCATCGCCCGTTATTTGTAATTATGTGTTGGTGTTTCTTTCGTACTTTTCTTGGTCGTAGAATACACTTTTTATGATAGTTTGGACCTATTATTTTTTATTTGTGTTCGGGTATTTGGTGTTGGATTTATTTTTGTCCGGTAAAGTTCTGCTCATCATCATCTCGGCCCTAAAAATTTCATCTTTGGTCATAGAAGAAGGTAGGAATGGAGAGTACAGTTTGTAAGATTGAGGGTTTCCATTGTATTTCTACTTCAATTCGTAGGGCATGACAGCGAAAGCGATTCGTAAAATAGACTGTAGTTCGAGATACAACAGTATATATTCATCTTTGTGTTGCATGGAATGGTGGTAGAGGGTGGTCGGAAGAAACGAGGCAACACGAAAGCTATCTACAAACAACACTATAGTAAAAATCAAACTTTGTACAGACACTGCGTTCAGAACCCATTCTCAATACAAATTGTCCTCTGATCACAAACACCATTTTAGCTATGGAATTTTGTAAAACGAATAAGGTAGTAAACATCTGAACGTTTTACGTTCAAATCATGACTCTCCACGAAGGATCCATGTGTTTAGATTGACATTCAAAAACAGATCACGTTCACAAACAGCCAGACTTCAAATAGCTGTGACTCTTTAAAAATGGTCCCGATGCGCAAATGTTTTACTCCTTAGGGTTATGCCAAACGCTCCAGGTTTACTGTGTCACTATAGCTTTATAGATGGTGTTATTCATTTTCCGGGAAAGCGAGTAGTATTTCAGTAAATAACTTATATGAAATACCTACTGTTCTCGATGACATTTATATGGAGTACCGGCTGAATGCTTAAATGTCACTTAGTTTAAAGACTCCTATCTCCCCCACTTAAAGTAGGTACTTAAGAGCAATAGATTGACCTTAAAGTCGTCTCAAACGTAAATACCTGTCAGTACTTGTTCGGAGCTAATCCAGTAAAATAATAATTGCTATTCTATTTCTAGATTTTTCCATTTTTTTTTTTGACGACCTTAAAACAATGGTGATTAAAAAGTCAGATTATTGTAGTTGTGAAAGAGGGACACCAGGGACTCCGCTCTATATCATAAAGTGCGCTGTCTCGCTTTCTAACTGCAACAGATTGGGTAGACCCCCTGAACCTCTGGCGGGGACGCGGTGAATGCGAAAGCGAACCCTGTAGCCTTGTACATAGGCAGATGAAGAAACTCTAGTGCTATTAGCCGGTAAAAGTAAGGCACACCCTCTCGTCAACCCCGTGACGAGGGACAGTCTATGAGGGTTTCCACTGGGATACAGAAAAAAAGGCCTCCTGAATCTTTAAAATCCGGTACAAAAGTAGGTACCCTAAATGTATCTTTGGGATTAAAGCTTCCTTCATACAAAATCATTTTAGTAGTTTAAACGGTATAGAGATACAAACAGCCATACAGAAAGACAATCAGGTTTAGATTTTCATTAGTCTGGATTATATGGAACGAGATTCGTATCGATGAATACATTCCATTGTATTCGTTGTTCAATCACGATTAAGCTAATGCTGGGTTCTGTGTAATAATGTGAGTACTTTGTATTAACAACAATAAGCAATTAGCATAATACTGCGATTTAATTATAATGGTACGAGTATTTCATAGTGCTTTAAAAGATCGATAGCTTAGTGCTGTGCCTATTTTGCTTAAATACATGCAACTTTAAATCAGTAACGCCATCTGTTATTTTTTGAAGAAGTTAAATCAATTTCGTTAATTAAAGATAAAAGTTAATAGTTTTTAATCTGTTGGTAAATATTACGTTAAACCCGAAAACTTTGTATGAAAGCGATTTTTTATATTTCACTCAGGACATTGCTGTCTATGCCAATCTGATAGTAATCATAATCTGGATATTACGTCACAGCATTCTATTCTATTCTGCGGTCAGCGACCCGCTCGCCAGGATGGTCACTGCGGCAGTATCTGCAATAGGCCGACTTGATTGTTTGATTGATTCTCTTCGTAACTGTAACCACATTCAACCGAATGCTGTTGCCAACAACTAAAAACCGTTTGGGTTTATACTACAAATACTGGCCGATATGCCAGATATTATTGTTTTTATTTTACTTTTTTTTTGCAGTATTAAAAATGTTGGAAGCAATTCGAAATTCAAAAATATTAAAAGAAAATCAGTAGCGGCCATTGGTAGCCGCAGTATGTCATGGCTGTAATTTTCGCAGCTTTAAATTTCGAACGACAATTCTTTTTGTCTTTGTCTACATAATTATTTAATTTCGAATTCGAAGTAACTTAAAATAATATGCCTTCATTTTATTTTATCCATTGGAAAAATTAATAAGTTCTCTTTTATATACCCTGATTACAAATTATACTTACGTCGTGATATCAGCATCACATTAATCAGTGATAAGTACTGTCAAAGCTGAAGGTTTACGAGCTGTTATTATATGATAATGTGTCTAAACCATAATTTGAGCGATCGCAGTACAAATCCTCTTCCACTGCCTGCATAGATTGATGTCCATCTAAATTTAATGACTAATCCCACAGCTAAACGCGGCACTGATTTAGGAATCAACGGATAATTATAATGCCTATATGAACATTACGGTAGATTATGTTTTTGTTTTGAGACGGTTGTTTAGTAGTAAATAGCATAAAGTAAGAGTACTTAATTGTTCTATGGTGTCGACAGTATTTGAATTTTAAGGTTGGTAGACCATGGTTATAAAACAGCACATTAAATTTAAACTTGGAATTTTAGAAGTCGATTCTAGGAAGTTGGACGCCTGTTAACGTTTAACGGAACTAACTAGAAGTTTGGAAGGTTGTGACCACATTTGTATGGTAACGGGTGTAAAGGCGACAGGTTCTGATGAAAGAGTTTTGTTTGAGTCGTGTTCCAACAATAACATCCGTAGTACCTAATGTTGTGGTTATTTCGCCAAAACTAATATGCATTTAGTACGCATTCGGAAATTTCGGTAGCCTACATACGTTTTTGGATTTCTTCTCACTGCTTTGATGGTACGTGTGCCCATTACGGTCTTTGTGCCAGTAGCATTGACGGCAGCATTGATTGTAGTTTCAAAGCCAATATGAGACAAGATAAAAAAAAAAAAACAAAAGTAGAAAATGACTACAATAAATCATAGTTCGTTGAAGCGGTTAAAGCCAACGCTTGTGGTGGCTGAACAGATCTGTTATAAAAAAATAACAAAAACGTTCTTTTGTTATATCGCTCTTTTATTTAAATCAAAAATTGAATTGAAATAGAAGCTTTTTTAACATTATTGTCGTAGATGTCATGTTTAAAAGCCTTTTGTACAAATTCACGAACGCTTTTACACCTGACACTGATACACAACCTAAACTGACCCCTCGAGAAGTATTGGTATTGTAAAATCTACTCTCAGTACATAAATCCTTTTCTTCGAAATCGTTAAAAAATACAGGAGGATTATTTTATACTTTTGTTATACAGAAAATTATTCTATTATTGTTATTTGTATTGAGTCTTAGTAAGGACAAAAGGAAGCGAAAATTCCTGGAAAAAATATCGGATAGCAAATTAGCGGACTTTGGGATGTACAATAATTGGCTAGTTTATTGACGAAGCCTTTCATATCAAACATTGGGAATTTAAACGGACACGTTTTCCGAAGTTTAAAAAAAATGATATAACCCCCAATTTGGGAAAGAATTGTCAGTAATTTCAGTAATTTACCGGATTTCATTTTATGAATCCTATTTTTAGATTGATAAAGGCATAGACGTCTGTAGCATACGAATGATTCGTAGAACTAAGTAGCCAGCACCGCAGCTCCGTGGTTTTCTATTAGCTATTCATAATTCGTCTAATCGACGTGCTTTGTGATCCCGCTGGGCTTGTAACGTAAAGCGTGACCGATGCCATTTCTCCGCCGCTGGCTTTGACTCCAGCTTCAATTTCCCCGTTTGATGTGTTTAATTACTTTGTTTGTTCTTGTTCCCTGCGATGCTTGCTGCGGTCGCCCTAAGTCGAAAACGCTTCCTAAACTGTTAGTATTCGCAAATTAAATGTTACCCACGTCAAAGTGAGTGAATAGTTTTATGCTCGGAACGAAATAATTAAAGCTTGTACCATTGACGAGGTAAGTGTCAGACGCCGATATTCGGGTGATTGATTGGCAATCAACCTACGGCCTTTGTCCCAGAATTGAATGAGTATGCGGCTGTAATGTTACGTGAAAAGGGTACTCGGGAAAGATTAAAAATCTTTTTAAATACCTATATTTTAAAAAGTGTGGCACGGCTGGGCACAGGCCTGCTCTCATATAGGGAAAGTTTGAGCATTGGTCACCAGGTTCACTGCAGATTGGCGATTTCATATTCCAATGTTTGAAATCCAGGCTTCCTCACGATATTCTTCTTCACCGTTGGTCAGGAGTGTCTTAAAATAATTAAAAAAGTGCGTATAACTTTGAAAAAGTCACATTGGTACTTGCCTGCGCTGGGGATCGAACCTGGACGTCGTGCATACAAATCCATACATAGAACCACAAGGCCACCACGACATATACCTCAAAAATAAATTGAGTAAATACCTTTGACCCTTCATACGTACCTATTTATATAGCTTAATGCTTATTGACTTCGAAATGAGTGTTTAACTGTAAGATGTGTTGCATGCAGTCGCTTGGCGGCACTTCGCAGCCGATTGCTAATTAAGTTGATCTCGCGTTCGAGTTCTCATTTCATGTTTCAACGTTTTTATTGTGACTTACATGCAGTATCGGATTTCGATTGGGACTACGTAACACACGAATTAACATGACAATGTTTTACCAACGTTTTTCTTTAAAAGAAGACTATGTATGTAATTTTGTAATGGGAATGTAGTTACTGAACTATTTACTTCTGGGTATATTTGCTTGGCATTTAGTAAATAATCACTGAAACGGTTAATTTTAAAGTAACGCGGGGGTTTGTAAGGACGAGCCTTGGGTCCACAATATATCTTGTGGGCAGGCAACCGCGATTTGACTGACGGCGCACTCTGAAAGGACATTTATCAGTCTCACTAGCGGGTTACACTAAACCAAACAACAATGAATTCTCATTGACAAATTGTCTTGGAATTTCTTGTTCTACCGTCCTTCTTTTGACTAATAGACGCTTAAGACTCTGGTGCGTAACTTATGTTTAGATCATTTTGTTTCAATAAAGTATCGGGACGTCCGTTAGTTAAATGTTTGCGTCGGCTGTAGTTTTAAAAGGTTAACTCACGTAAGTTGATCATGCGTCACATGTGTTTCAAGCTGTACCTACAAGTAATTAAAACAAATAGTTACAGCTCGACATCTATCATTAACCAAACACTTAAGACTATTTTCAATTATATCGGATATTAGTAATAATAAAAAAGCATATAATTTCTTCGACTATTTAATTATACTTTCTTGTAAGCTTATTCAAGTATTATATTCTTCTTTAAAAGGTGTATAATAGTTGACGTTCATTATTTCACGCAAAGATCTGCCATTATACTCTGAGACATTCCATTACTCACCGTTATCTGGAACTATATTTCCTCTAGTAATTTCTCACAAAAGAATGTCGTAAATTTAATATCTGCGCAGTTCACCGAAAGCATTAATTTAATTTGTATACCGTAAGTAGCTTAAGCAGCGGTGTAATGTGAGGCAGGAGGTCCCAGCCTGTCGCGCGCCGGCCGCCGGTCTCGCCGGTCTGCCACTAACCGGACCTTAGCCGCATTCGTGGAATTTAAGCCACTTATGAAAATGAATGTAAAGTGAGGATAAACCAAAGCCTATTTTCTGCGCGAAGTAAAGCGAGCGGTTACAAATTGCTTTGGGCAAAGCGTAAATTTTAATTTTATCTCTAATACCCAAATGAGTACCGTGACTCGACATAATAAATGTACTCTTCCCACGTTAGCTGCGGTCGATTCGTGTACACCGCGCTCTGTCTGCAGCCCGCAGCGGTAACGCAGCCTATCTGCGAATAACATGCCGAATGTACAGCGCTCGTACTGCCCGTCATTATGTAATGACACACGCGCTGGGTACACTGCAAGGGGTGGGCAGAGGTCTTAATATCGAATGACACACACATATAATGCTGTAATTTTAAAATATTTAGAGGTAATGGTTTGTGAACAAAGTATGTATTTCATTTAATTTATTAATATTTTATAAATAGAATGTAGTGCGGATGTTCAGTTATTTTGGTTGGTAACAAACAGTTGTCATGTTTCCATCTCGTTATCAGCGGCTGCACGGTTGGCTCCACTCAGGTGGGACCACCTGTTTTGATCCTTTTGTTCGGCTCGGCGATAATGGCATGTTCGCGGTCCGTCTGCTCCACTGCACCCGCCCTGTTGCGGTCCAATAAGAATTCCCAATTTTAGTGTTAATGGTGTGGTAATTTTAGAATTCTTAAAATATTGATTGAGTTGGTAGTGTTTTTTTTTGTCTTATAGTATTGATATTGTTATGCTAATATAAATAAAGATTGTTGCATTTGCTTTTCCTGTATGGATATAGATTACAGCGCATTAATTTTAATTTTGTTTTATGAAATCTTTTGTACTGTTTCCGTAATTTATATTATTTTAACTTAATTTTAATTTGTACCGAATAAATATATCACACGTCGCATTAACAATGTAAACGAAATTTAAATAAGCGTCAGAATCGCCGCGTTCCGCACGCGCGCTCTGCCGATCAGTGTGCGAGTCACGGCGGGACAGTTTATTTCAACTTCTCAACTTCTTCGGGCGTTCGAATGGGGCATAATTTTCATAAGAAACGCGCCGCTGCGCCCCGACACAAAAATTAGATTCATCAGCCTTCCAGGCACATTTCCCCGAAACATTCTCCTAGCCAGCAATTCGATTCGACTTCGTAACGAGCGCGTGAACAATGTGATGTTAACTTTTGTTACTTTGCATTTTGCTTTGTAAGTATGAACGTATGAGGCACAGATATAATAAGTCATGTAAATGATAACTTATTAGGCTGAGGCAGATGAACGCTTTTGCTTGAATAATGCCTTCTCATGTGTATTTAGGTCTCTAGGTATCGTCTAACTTGTAATTGACTTAAATGAACTCTTGTATGACCTACAAACGGCAAGAAACTGTTGCCCCATTAACACTCTATTTGATTGATCGCTACTTCAGCCGCTTTAGTATCTCAAATTTATACTAACATCCCACTCTAAAATTGCGATTAGACGGTACAACCATAAAACTCTGAAGCTTCTTTATGTTGAATAATTTGCAGTCTCTATATTTTATTAAAGCGATATTTCTCGAATATCTCGAGAACGCGGAACCGCTAAAACTGTTTCATCAACTCTTAATATCGGTAATGTATGACGATCGTTTGTATAATTTTTTATTGCTCGTATTCTTTGAGAACTTTTTTCATTTTTACTTCGTTTGTAATGTGGTAAAGAATGCCGAATATAATTTTTAATATTAACTTTGTCTGCTTGAAGATAACAATTTCGTTTACATTTTATTTTGTTTAGAGCTTTGATTCTTTAAGTAATTGGATTTAGAGGTAAAGTAAACTAGATCCAGTTACGACTGAGCTGCGCGACCACAGTTCAAAAGAACTTGATAACATTTTAATTTGAATAAGCAAATCAGAGTACGAGACATTGAATACAATGCAAGTTTGGGGACGCAAACATAATTTACTTATCTCACGCGAGACCAGAAAGTTTCGTTCAAACAAATAATATAGGTTTCCATCGGTGCGGGGAGCACCTGGGCGGCACTACGATCGGTGTGTCCCCAGGGAAATAAAAACTTTGTCGCACGTCGCTTGTCCTAAAGCCTTCTTACTGTCTCCCTGCAACACGACACGTTCACCGATTTGCTACCGACGTACAGTTTATAGCTTTGATTCTCAACGACACACTACGTTTACGATATTGTTTCGCATTACTGCTGCGTAAAGCGGCGCGTAAAAACGTTAGCGGAATAGAGCGCTGGATTGAATAACCGAAACTTAAGTGCTTATCGTATTTACGGACGCGGATACAATCGCTTTTTATGTATGTTTTATGTAAATTAAATTGTCTCAGCTTTCACATACACTTCTATACTTATACGACGATAAATTTCATTAGGTCTTAGGAAGGCGCTTCAATAATATTAGTTTTCGATGTGTGAGATCATAAACGTTCACAATCCTGGATTCTTACGTCAGAAAGTCTCAAATGACTTCGCTAATATTACTAGTGTTGAAAGTTTCCGACGTTCCGAGTTTGATAACTGCCAGGATCTCAGCAGGAATTTTTAAATTAATTCAAAGGAAAAATAAAATTAACGAAGTTCGTGAAGATTAAATTATACCCGTTGTAATTTGTGTCAAGAAAGTTGGGATGTTGATTGTGGCATCAAGTTCTTTTTGTACCTTTAATGTAGTGACGTTTCGTTAAAAGTTATTTATAGAAAAATGATTAAATATTGTTGTACAGTTTTCTTAGCGGCGTGATCGTAAACTGAGAACAATATCGAAAACTTTGCTTAGCACAATTTCCCAACGGTATACAATTCCTGTATACGCAAGTATGTTGTATTGTTGTACATACCCGTATCGCGCGTACCGGTAAGTACGCTACGCATACACCTCACTCCACTGATCTATGAACTTTAGTTTCGTCTCCCTTTCACTACAGAATCTATAAAATCTTTGAATAAACATTTGCCTTCTTTGCCCTTTTGCACTCGTAAAAGGGGTCTGAGAAACTCGCCTAAACTTATTTAAACTTTTACCCTAGGAAATCCTTTTCACAAGCACTTTAAGTGTAGAATAGAATATGTATTAGAGAATAGAAAAAGGTAACTCGGAATTGGTTTTTTAGATAAACAGGCTTCGAAGTTTGGGACTGTTATGAGAATTATACTCGTTGTTTTGAAGTACTAAGAACTACTTGTAGTACGAACGATTAAATTTTAATCAGAGTTTCTTTTAATAGTTTGGCATCGACTGGTGAAGTTAAACAGCTGTATAAAAGGCGCGTTAGTTTCGCTTTCGTAGTTCTACAGTTGCTCAATAAGCTTGTTATAGACCAATAAGTAGTTGGTAAAGATATATTGATAAGGGTTAGCACCGACACTCCGTAGCGTGTACCGTGTAGATCAGCTTTACAGTTTTCAAAGGGTCTGAAGTTAAAGTTCGCCCGAGGTATTTCTCGGATCATCAAGACGGTTTTCCAATTTTAACTTTGCTTTAACCAAGCAGCGGTAGCGATTTTCGAATTATCTCCCCGCTTTGGCGGGCTCATCAAAATCTGTTTATCTTTCAAAGCTTCTGTCTACAAAAGTTGGTACTTTTACTTTTTTTTGATACGGATATTACATTTTATTTTTACATACTGACTTGGAGTAGGTATTAGCTCCGTATTTTTCTGGATAGGGTTAAACGGAAATCGCGCCAATACGTTCGAATGTCTTTAGGAAATTTCATTCACATTTATTTTCTTTTTATGATTAATATGTTTGAAAAAGTCACATTTGTATATGCCTGCACTGGGGATCAAACTTGCACCTCATGCACACAAATCCATATAATATATGGAACCGCAATGGCAAACACCTAGTTTAAATATAGTAATAACAAAAACTGAGAGCCAACCCTGCATTGTAGAATATAACCGATAGAGTCATAAAATAAACTAGTTTATTTTCATCGTTTCATAGCGTTCAATAAGTTTCTAGCTAGTTTAACAATCAGCCAGCGTCAGCCCATTCTATGGCAAAATCAGTCTAAAATTATTTATTACTTAGACGTATCTACGTATTGTTTCGTAAACACGCTTTCTTCTAATAACATAATACGTTAAAATTTATTAAGTTAATTTGACGAATAACTAAGTATTATTGTTCAATAAGAATCACAACACAATTATTTTAAAACAGTCACTTATTTTGTTAGTTATTCAAAAGTAGTGGATGATAGAGCGCCGGCACAAAAGCTCAGTGTTCCAATTTATTTCAAAGGTTATTCACAACGCTCTGATGTAATTGTACATTTCTCGAAAGATGCAAATCACGAGAATTGGTCCACGAGCTACGCGGAAGTTAATTGTTTTTAATTCACTTCTTAGTTTATTTATGAAATTGTTAGAGTTTGCAAACATTTGGAGGCAAATATTCAACGATTTATTTTGAGTATTTTTAATTTGAATTACTGTCAATTAATCATGTATTGCTATTTTTTGCCCGCAGCTCTAAAAATAGTCAATGTCCTTTATTTTAGTTAAAGCTATACGATACCATGTTTTTTTGTTCGCGTTTTTTAATATCAGTATTAACAAAGTATTTCTAAGTTTTCTTTATTTCATATACAAAATTAGTGCGTTTGTAAAAAGGTAATAAAGGTCTATAAATGCTACTGCTATCTTCAATCTTAAAATAGTAGCCCATTTATCAGGAAAAATTCTCAGGCAGATTATCGATAAAAGGTATTCTTAGTCGTTGTGACCTGAGAAACTATTAAGATCTAATTACAGATCATGCCATTTTTGTAATTAACAAAGTTTTATATCAGTAATAATAAAAAATATATAATTTAATTAAATAGAATTCCACGGCCAAACTACTTGTATTGATTATAATATTATTTTTAGCAAAAAAAATCTAGTAACATCCGCTATTTGCAACTATCACAGGCTGTTGTTTTATAAATTGATCAATGCTCAAACCTATTTATAAAAAAAACGGCTTATGTCTTGCAGTGACTATTTAAAGTCTGAATATAAATATATTACGTAGAAAAAAAAAACAAAAAAGAATAAAATCAAAATTTGGTTGTGTAAGGATTAGAATGAATATCAGTTGTATGGTGTAAGCTGGATCCGTGTGTCATTGTTTAGAGATCTCGGGAACGTCGCCGGAGTCAATATGCGGAACATTTCCTATTACACGCCCACTTCTTTCCGTGAACCAAGCGGATCTCTATAGAGTTGGGTATTCGGTTCAGTTTGTTTTTGTTTTTATTTGTTATGACATTTTTTTCTGTTGAATTTCTGGTATTTGTTATTTGATAAAATTTACTAGATATTACAAGCACGCGGTTCAAAATAAAAAATACTCTTTTAAAATTTTCCATTTTTTAATTGAAAAATAATTTTCATTTCATATGTTAATAATTATATTATCTGCAGATTTTATTGTAATGTAGCAAATACTCCACTAGCTAGGTAGTTTAAATCGGATCAGAAGTTTATTTAGTATGTAGGGAATTTGGTACGAAGCAATTAGAAAGAAATTTATATTAATTTAAGGTTCGTTCTAAATATCGTCATTCGAAAAGGCTCTTAAACCCATTGAATGATTGAGAAATTGATATTATCAAGATACAACCCTTCTTTCAATACTTTCAAATAAAAACAACCCCTCGTGCCAAGAAACATATCTGCAACCGTTAGCGGTCGTTAAAGTAAATAGAAATCGCTCACATGAATGGAGATGATAGGTCTAAGTCACGTCACGTTACATTGGAGTGTTGTCTATTGGCGTTCGACATTTACAATTTTGGAAATGTTACTTGACTATGCAGATTAATGTTATCAGATAAAGGCGGATATGAGATGTATTTACTTTATTCATTGATGTATTGGACAAAAAGCTCCATTAGAACTTTCAACAAAAAAAAGTAGGAAAACATCTGTATCATAACAACCAAACCGATAAAAGCAAACGCTGTCACACCACCAACAGCTCTATATAAATCCGGGCATATTTTTATTCCAACACAATTTGTAATGGAAGCGACACGCGGAGACAAGAGAGCAAGGCAAAGGGGGGTCGGAGGGGAGGGGTGGCGGCGAAATTACTTGCAAATTCCATTTACGAACTCGGCGGCCAGGCGTCAAAAGAAACCGGTGGTGTCTGCCTGAAAAGCTGACTAGTTACCTAGATTATGGTCAGCTCATTGCAAGAATTTTGTATACGTCTTTGGGAAATGGGTCAACTTTTGTTTTTTTTTTGGATTTGTGTTCGTTGGTTGTGTTTTGTTTTAACTTTGTGAAATGTTGTGGTTGTGGATTGTCATGTCCGAAAATAAATAATAAAAAAAATAAATCTAAGTACGTTTGTAAAAATTTACTAAATACAGTTATCTGTAAACAGACTAAATAATTATAATAAGACTAATGATACTGTAGTATTGTTGACTACAAAACAAGTAAACAGTATGGCTATGTTCTCAAATGACTAACACTTACAATGTATCAAAAAGTTGTCATCTACAGAATCAAAAGTTAACTATCAAAGTTCCATATAGTTTTAATAAATTCAGGTCATCGTTATCTCAGCGGTAAGACATTCACTGCTGGACATAGGCCTCCTCCAAAAATATCCAGAAAGACCAGTTGGAAAAGGTCTGCATCCAGCCTTTTCCGGCGACCTTTTAGGTCATCTGACGTCCTGGTAAGTGGACGTCCTACGCTGTGTTTGTAGGTGATGGTCAATTACTCTTTCACAATAAACTATGTTTTGTTCTTCTTTTAACATGTCTTTGTAGAAATCCTTAAATAAGTTCATGTACTCAGATTGCAGTTTTATTAGTGATCGACTATTTCAATAAATTAATTTTATTTATTTATAATTCATTTATTCATCTGCTCTGGACTCAAATAACTCGCTAAAGAGTGTGAGAGGTGTTCTTCAGTTCTACACGTGTATCAGTAGATTCTGTTCTTGAAACTAAAGAGTTTTTAAAAGACCATTAACATCCAAGGGTAATGCTTTAACAAGTAAGAGTGGTTTCTAGAAGTTTGCAGTAGGTATTGCAAGTTGTAACTGTGACTAGACTGGACTGGTTAACTTATATACAATGTACACAGTAGCCGCCATCCAGTGTTACTGTCAACTTCGTAACATTACATGTTTGTTTTGCTTTTTTTGTATATATTTGTTCAGAATTCAAAGGAATTCCGTATACACAATTACACATATCGTAGTATCGTATATAGTACAATCCTACTCGTACTATGATGTGTAATTTGAAAGACGCGGAAATGAATGGCATCGTTTAAAAACAAAAATAGATCATGAAAATAGAAACTACAAAAAAAAACTAACACATTTGTATTTTGAACTATGCACGCTCTAAAAACATCATCAACATTGTTTTGAGGCCAAAACAGCAATAACTTCAAATTGATTAATTAACATATTTGTATGCCTAAGACTCTAGTTTCTAAAGTTAACATCAAACGTGTACCTGTCTAACAGACAAACATTAAGCTAAAAATACAAGTAGACGTAAACTTTCCCGACATTAATTTAAAGTTCCAAAAAAAGTTTTCTCATAAACTAATAGCCTTCAAATCCAGTACGAAACATGACCAAAAGTTTTCTGTTTTCCATGTTTGTGGCATGATTACCAATAGAGGTCGGACGGTAAGGAGCCCACCGATTGGTATGTAAGTTACGAGGCGTTACGGCGAACTTAGCTCATTACCAGTGCTACGCGGCTAGAATGACAATGGCGGGAATTTTTACTTCATTCTCGTCCGCGCTTATTAGGTGCTTCCAGACGTGTAGTGGCAAGAGACTGGAGTCTTGCAACTGCCATATTGAATTTTTCGCCTTAGCATTGGGCCAGCGCGCTTTGTTTTTGTTTCAGCTTAAAAAGTAACCGACCTCGGTGTCACGTAGACGTAGCTGCAACACGTTGTAGAGCAGAGTCGCGGCTTACACAGAAATAATGGCATTTTCATAGCTTAGCGCCGACTCAGAGGGTATTCTCTGAGTACGTTGCTGTTCATCTCTTTAAATAACTTAGTTTGTACAATTAAGTCTCGATTTTGTTTACTGCTTTAATTAACACTTTTGACGAATCTATTTAAGAACATTGACTATATATTTTTTGTCGTATTTGTTAGTGGTACATACGTGAAACGTGATGTTTAATTGGGAAAATGTTATTCGGTTTTTTTTTAATTCGTTTAGTATGTCTTATTATTGTCATGTTGCACCAGTAAATGTATACACACCTATATTATTATTTATTTAACACAATACATACACAAACAATTTAGGTCCGAATAAAATCAGAAAGCAAGAAAAGCTACAGTGCTCGTACTCCACTTCACAATCCGAAGCTACTCTGAGACAGTAGCGTCGTTATTGGCAGTATCTATTCCCAGACTTGTCACAAACCTTTGGTCTATGAATAATTTACACGACAGCCGCGACCGCCAAGTGTTTATTGTGATAGCGCGCCTGGCTTCGCAACCGTAGTCTCATGTGAAATAAAACACCTAGATTTTTCCTCTCAATCTCTCGAGGTATATCTGTGGCCAATGCTCACTGCGAAAGATCGTATGAGCTTAGAGAAAATTCCCCAAAGTGAATTATATTTCCTGAAACTAAGTCCCAGAGTACGTACTTGTTAGATCGCACTCGGGACGTCGCTTCCTGGGTGAAGTCGAGAGTGTAAGGCGTCGCGCCGGCGGATTAGGATAACGCATTTAGTGTCGAACGTTATTGGAATAAGGTCGATAATTATTTGCGGTCGACATCCAAGTTTGCCATGAGAACCGGAATCGAGGGAAGGCGGCAGTAAATAACAAGCGAGATCGGATTATTTCGATAAGATCGTAAAATGAAACAAGGCGCGCCTTGGCGGGACGTTTTCTTTTTGAATATGTTACACGTTACTTACATTGCCCACGTACGGATGTAAAATGCGGAAGTTTGACTTGCTCATTCAATCGTGTTACTTTTGGTGCTGAATAAATTTCCGATATTAGGTACGGTTTTGTGAATACGTGTTATTGCTATTAATCATATTGTTGTCTTTGTAGTTTTAGTACAATAAAATATAGAGTCTACAAATATTCGAATATTATGACGCAACTTTGTAACTCCTCAACTTTTGACTTTTACTGTATGAAAACAAGATTGTTGGAACGTTTTACAATAGTCGTTTGTTACAAGCGGTATCTGGTGTAGGTAGCGCAGGCAGTGCGGGCAGTGCGGGCAGCGCGGGTAGCGCGGGTAGCGTCGGGCATGTGGAAGCACGCGCGGTGGGTCAGAAGCGTCCGGGTGCAATCTTATTTTTCCGGGCGGCTCGCTGGCTCTCTGCCGGCGGCTTATTGCCTACGTGCCAGCGGGCCGGTCGCGCGCCCGTCATATTATTCTATCGAGCGGCTATCGGTTGCGCCCACACGACCGATATTAGTATACCCGACGCTGCCGTCTCCAGATATTGCTCTGGATCGTAAATAAAACTGCCACCGCGGTAAAGTACCCGCCTTCAGCGAGGCAACTCCACTTATCACCTTAAGAAGACTTGTCCAGATAGTGGCATTGCTAGTAAAGATGAACTATACAATTGATACTCACAGAAATGGGTTTAATTAGATGGAACCTGAAAAACTATGGATTGGTAAAACGTAACCATATTTTTTGATTTCAGCTTTATTGAAAGATTATGTAACATTATATTAATCCTTGAATCCAAATATATATTGTAACTGTAAGTAAGAAATGACAGCTCCACATTTATGACGAAACTTGTTTATCACAATTACGCAAACAATAACGTAATAAGGGCGGCCGCAGCCGGCGTTATTGTCGCCAGCGAATGTCGCCGCGGAGAGTTGTCGGAAAAAGTGAAAGTTTTTATCTGTGCTCGGTCCCCGGCCGCCCGTTCTCATTTCCACGGAGCCGCTCTTGATCGCAATCGGCCGCTGCAGGGTTGAGCTGTGTACACTTAACCATCGGATAATTGCTGATCAGCAGATACCTCGCGTACCAATACAAACATATCGATTTATTGTTAGTTTACCTTTTTATCAGGATTTTGGTGGAGTTGAAAATTATGATCTGATATTTTGTTGATGATTTCGATTATTTACCCTCATGTTTCACTTAATCCGTAACCAGTTGACATACTCTTATTCAGACATATTACATACAATGACAAAAATATTAAGGACTTTGTAAAACCACAAAGACCGCAGATTAAAAAAACAAAACACAGACGAATAAAATGATAAGATCAGTGAAGAAAATAAGCAACCCTATTTGCGAGTACAAGACAAAGAAAAAAAGGTGTACACTCGGGGGGACGATACGTCAAAAAATTATGTGACCAAGCAGTAGATGTGGCGGGAATACGCGGGTGTGACCGTGTGACTGTGTGACGCTGTGACAGTGTGATTGTGTGACTTGTATGAGGCGTCGTCGAAGCTCAGTCGTGCAACATCGACTGCACTCGTGTATGTATCGCGATTTGATACTCCCGAGGGATCATTCTCCAGTGTAATGTTTGTATCGTTTCTCAGTTGTTTCGCAAAAGATTCGAGGTTAAATGTTGGAGGGATTTCTTTTATTGATTTTGTAGTGGAATAAAAATGGATTGTGTGTCGGTTTAGGTCATGGCCGCTAGTTCTAAAGTTTATGTTAACTTTTCGCTTTTAACATTAGAAAAAGTTAAATCCTTTTGTAGGGATATTTTGTTCCATTTGTATTGTACAAAGCAAAAATAATATCAAAATCTTCCAATTAATATCAAAGAGCATCGTGAAAATTAACAGTTTGCTTCGCAGAGAGCATTGCTTGTCTATTTACATTCAGTTGAAACTGAGCTTTGATTGAAAAGCAATTGGCATTCAGCCATCGTGTGTATAGGTACGGATGTTCCCAAGATGTCTCAGTAATAGTTACACGGTCGTATGTGAACTCGACGACGTGTGTGAGCATGCTTTGAGAACGAGGAGAGCGCCAAAGAGAGTTCAATTCTATTTGAGAGTAATGGACGTATCGTTAATTAAAACAAATGTACGTTTTAATATATCAATAGGTAAGTAAATTAAACCGGCATAAAACACAGTAATGGCGTAATACTTAAAAGATTTCCCCACGTTAAAGTAAAGCCGTTTTAAAATCAAATATCCAATTTTCGCGATCTCATCCGCGAGCTCGACATTAATAGTCCTCTTAAAATTTAAACCGTCTTATTCCATTACTATTCTGGTTTCCGAAGTGGAAGAAGGCAGATTCAATTTTATTAGAGCATCGCGGCATCGCGTTAGTGGTTTCAGCTTGTCGGCACGGGCCCCTAATAAAATGAGCTGAGGTAACGGCGTGTTTGCTCCGCGCCGGGCAGATGATAGATACGGCACGGACCGGCCCACGCCGCCCGCGCCCCGCTCGCTTTATAAACTAGCGTACACACGACACCTACTAAACAGATGCCTAAAAAACTTAATTTATGTAGTGTTTAAGTTGTTGGTAGTAAGGTCTGGATAATGAGGTTGCATTTACAATTTTCAAATTAGTTATACTTTCTAAAAAAATAATGTAGAGTCCGTAATACGAGGCATGAGGTATAATTTTCGAAATGTAATTTTTCAAAGCACTTTTAGATTAGGTTTATACTTAGAAACGGCATGCAAGTGAATTTAGTAAATAAATTACATTCTGACAGAAAGTAATTTATTTACTGAACCGACGAAACTAAGCCGACTCTCGTTATTTTTAATTTAATACACTACAAAAATACACTTGGACAAAATTAAAATTCAATGAAAAACTTACAGAACACGGTAACAAATCGTATTCTGCGAACGGCTTCTACGATACCGTGGATATTTATCGAAGAACTTCCACGATACATTTCGTTTCAGTAGAAACTGGAAGTAGTACACAAAGCCCGTAGCTCACACCGTTCTTGTTTATAAATCAACAGTTTAATATTATTAAGTGGCCTTGCCAAGGACGCTTAAAACTTCGCCATTTTAAATCGCCGTGAGATATTTTAATTTAATGAGAAACTGTTCCTACAATGTATTCATACGGTTACAAGAGTGCAGCTGCTTCGTGGAATTATCTAGAAAGTAATTTCATAGATTAGTGTAATTTTTTTTATTGTACGTAATCGCACACGGGATTTGTCATTTTACATAATCCTTGGAAAGCTAGTGAATACATGTAGTTGTTAAGCATAGGCATTTATTGCTATTTATTTGATGTCGATTCGATATATTAATGTGTCGATTATAATTATGCTACTCTATTGGGACATTTCTAGATATTTGTACTATTTGGAAAATTTATTAGCCAGTGTAATTTGTTTTGAATTACAAAAACAGGACAAATGCAAAGTATTTAAGGAGAAGCGTTTGTAAATTCGTTCTCCAGTCGTAGCTACAATGAGAGGCATTACTTTGCAATGCAGTCACATTTTTCTTTATGAACTGCCTCGCCCTGTTTTTATTAATTCCTACTCCGTAGTCCCAAATAAAGGCTAGGAACTGTTTCCATATTTTTTGCCAGTTTATAATCAGATTGTAGGCGTTCTATTGTTTTTACGTATCAAAATATAATAAATAGAGTGCTGACTAGAATGTTTCTTTTTACTTTTTTACGACACCCGCAGTAGGGACTTTAACCTTGGGTCGCGGGGGTTTCACAGACATTTAATACACACGCACAAAGACACCTAGACTCAGAACAAGCATCTGTGAGTCGCACAAATACTTGTCCTACGTAGGATCGAGCACACGACATGTCGCGCACAGTGGTAATTGGCGTGATGACCTATACCACTCGGCTATCCGTGCAGGCAAAGTTGTGTTGTTTTTTACACTTGTGGCTAAGATACCTGGCCAGAAAGCCTATTTAGTAGTCTATAAACTAGTTCATTAAAATAATCGACCGTTACTGTCACCAGAGCAAAACTGTTGATAGTCGGTTAAATCATGACTCATCAAAATACACACATAAACCACTTATTTAAAACTACAATACTCATTTGCAGTTCACCGATTTATGTAACAATTAAAAGTGTAAATTACTTCGTAATAGTTTTATTTCACATTCGCGTAAATATAAAAGCACGTTATTGCATCGTTACACCAATTTTATTATTATATCTTTTGGAAGCTAATCAATTTGCATGTATACATGTCGGACTTAATGACCGAAAAAGCCCATTGAATGAAAAACCCGTTCCCAAATCGTAACATGAATGAGGGTCAGTCGTGAAGCTAAATTCAATTTGTGATACATTTCTACTTACCTTTTTATTGTTTACGGTTTAAGGTAAATGTTAAGGATTTTTGGGGTCGTATCGGTAAATAATTATGTTCTTTTAAGTCGTTATGGTTTCAAAATAATACACAGTCGTAACATTTGCGAATTTGCTTTGTTTTTTTTAATGTTTGCTTTAAAACATAGGCGACTATGTTAATTAAATACTCACTAATGAACGCATTAATAGATATCAACAACATTTTGTTATGATAATGAAAATACTATTTAGAGTAAGTCGCAATTAAGACATTATCACGAATCAAAACCACTTACATAATCACATAATTATTGTTACTAATTACTTCTTTAATAATTATAATAACTTCACAACTACCGTCAAATTATCAGAATGTTCTAAAACAATTGATTTTGAATATTTCCTTTATCCAAATAAACTTAAAGCGTAAGTTGAATATAGTTGTTATAGTCAGGCGTTATACTTTTTAAGTAAATAACTGAATGCCAGAATGCAGCACTCCTTAGCCGTTGTTCCAACATCTTATTTATATAAATGTTCTATTTTAATTAAATTTTCTTCCGACTCAACTTTGAATATTAACAACTTCTTTAGCTCTGTTTTTATTCAGTTGCATTCACGAGCCAATAAAGTTTATTCATATGAATTTTAAGAATCATGGAATAAAAACGTTTATTTGTTTGTTTGCTCTTATCGATGCTTGCAACTTTTGGGTTTTGGAATAGCTAGTTTAAACATGATTTTAAGATACCGGTAGAATCTAAAACTGGGAGGAAAAAACCAACCCTCACGACTTCAACAGACAATATTTTTTTACGAAAATTTAAATATCAAAACTCAAAACCCAGCGTCAGCCCTCAAGTAACTTTATAGACACATAAATTAACACAATTTTCATTCTCCATGTCTTGTTTCGGGGAAGCAAATTCAACACAGACGAAAATGTGAGCCCACCCAATTTATGACATAGGCGTATCAAATTCACAGTCGACGATAGTTGTAAAACAACCGAGGTATAATACTCGCTCCCCTCGCGGCACTCGCAGAAATAATACCAGGCCGAAGACGAATTGATTCGACAACTTAATGACTCATTCAAGAAGTCATAAAGTCGGCGGCATCTCACTGCTTAATATAGCGGCGTTGCAAGAAACAATTAGACAAGCGGCACAATCATCCTAGGTGGTGTGAGGAGTGTGTTGCGAGGGAATACTTTGGATGCGGTATCTTCGCGTATTTTCTTATAGTGTTTTGTGCACTACTTCATAAGATAAAGATGTTGAATGTTGTATCTTTATACGTATAAAACTAACATTGGTTATATTCCATGTTGAGTTCGAGTTTTAAACGATTCAAAAACATATTGCATGATTGGCATAGTATTACTTAAGATGCGTCGTAGCTAAAGATGGATGTGGGCAATGGCTACGCTGCTACGAATTCGTAGCATATATCTTGGTTGGCAAGCAAGCGCATTGATATGGTTTAAACATGGCTGAAAATAATTCAACAACAAGTAAGTTAACTGACGACTCAATAAAAAAATGGCGTATACAAGTCTTCTGAGCTCCTAGCCGGCGTGGTAACGTGTCGAATGGCGTGTAATACGGCGAGCATAAATCGTGGAGACACCGTGACGAGCGGAGGCGCACTTACACGCGGAATGAGACACATATACTCGATGTGCGCCTCGCAAGCGCTAAAATTTCCTTTTAATTGTCTCACCGTGAACGTACGACATTCACACATCCACCCTATTGCCTAATACGAATCCACATAACTCTATTTAGTTACAATCCCAATATCAATTAACAAAACCTAAAGTTCACGCTTAGACACTACTTTTATGAGCACTTTGTATTTAAAGTGTTACAGTTACGAGTATAACGCAGTATAACAGTCGACTTGCACAATATTCAAATGAAATTGCATCTTTGCCAAAACTAGCGAGAGAATGGCGTCGCTTACATTAATATACAATAGAGTTTCTGACCCTCCTTGTGTCGCGGCCGCCTCTTTGTTTTTATAGGTTGTTGAATAAGCATTAACTAAGTAATTTGAGGGGCAGGTAGGTACGAATTGCGGCACGTTTAGTAGACCTTTTATGTTTCTATATGAAACAATATTAGTGTACCGCGGTGCGATTACAACTACTTACAAATGGATTTTATATTATTTTAGAAACCTTTATACGGACTTTGGTTGACTGATTTGCCTTTGACACTTAACTATGCTAATTTGATGCCTGCTGGATATTATGAGTACCCACGTTCTTTAGAGTTCTCTAAACTAGTTCAAACTCCATTTATGTCTTATACGTTTAAAGCTGTTAAAAACGATGTACTCATGGAATAACGTGCAGAAAGCCAAGTATATTCAAGAAGGTAACAAAACAGTTGAAGCATTCCTTTTCAAATTAATCATTATTATAATTATCTACTGAAAAATAAGACTGCAAATGTCTCGTTACTGGAGACACTATCATGTGTAATTAAGCGTACCTTAAGCATTAAGTCCACCATTGTAAGTAATTCGAATAAGATGCATAAATAAATATATATGGTGTACAAATTTACAAAAATACTGATAGCATCAGTCTCACTAGTACCTGTATTAGTTGCAAAGTTAATAAACAATCAATGTCTATACCCGACATTGCTTTTTCGTTATTAGTCTGCGGGTCAAATAAGATCAATGCGACGCCGACACAGTTCGGGCTTCAGTTTCGTCTGCTGGGAAATAGCCGAATAGTTACACCATCACAACTAGTCTACATATTTCCATTATATTTTTTTGTACGGTGGCTTTTGTTTGGTTATTCCATAAAGGTGTTTCTACCCCTGAATGAAATCTCACACATAATATTTAAGTGCTAGGCACTTATCGCTGTAGCAACTACCATTTCTTCCTATGTAATGCTAGCTCTTAGACCTCTTTGTATGCTTTTACTACTGTCTATTTCTTTATCTGATCCAGAAACATTCTTCTTGGCTTTCCTCGCATCCTGCTTACCTTCATTTTGCCTTAAAAGGTCACCGTGTCTTATTAGGACGTCAAACATTTTTCCTCCATAAACCTCATAATAAAAATGACAAATCTGTTCACCTATTTTATTATTTTCTGTATGCGTATCATATACTCTCTTTTATGCAATTAGACCGATTAACTGAAGCAATTACCGCTGCTGATCCTTTCAAGTGAAATCCAAAACATTAATACAAATGATAAGCATTTCAACTTCATCTAAAATGCAACCCATATTACAGAGTTTATACACAACATGCTAAGCTATAACGATTAAATCTTCTGCATTCATATAATTCCACTAATTATGTAGCATAATACAGGCCATTTCCATTTTCCATTCAAACTGAAATATCAACGTATTTAGCTAGGAATATCAATTCATTTTGCTAATGACATCGCGCACATATTAATGCATCAAATCAAATCAAAGCAAATGAATGCCTTGCTCTATATTGCCGTGCCAAAACTAAACATGGTGCCCTGAAATTATATTGCTAATAGTCGACATGGGATGGCCGGGGTAGGTATTCAGCATTGCTGGCTATAGGCGCACATCAATGGCAAATGCAATTAGTTTGAGTGCACCGTTTTTGATGTAGTGCCCGAGTGCCGACAGACAGGCTCGTGTGTGAGTCGAGAGCTATCCGATATAAATAATCCACAACGTTAATCGTACATACTAGTAGTTGATTTAAACCTGAACGAAATTGGTTGCCTGAGTTGTGGTCGCGTATCCCCGCTCCACCTGCGTGTATATTGTATATCCACTTTCTAATTAAACTGTGCATATTTTGTGGGTATAATTATTCTTGTAACATTTACCTTTTGGAAATTGATATAAATGTTTTCTATATCTATAAATTAGTTTCATACCCCATATGGCAATTTATTAAGATTGTCAATGACTGTAGTAGTTTATTCAACAAGAAAAGAGTACGACGAGTTGTTTGTCGTGTGTAGTCGGTACATCCCTTACTTCGAGGTATTACGTCGTAAAGTCGACGTTGAGTTATTACACTATCCATAACTTGTATCTGTTGAACAAGCAGTGCCACTACTTAGTACACTATTGCACTAAGTCGTAAACCAAACACGTTTCCTTATAAACTTTTCAACAAATCCTTCCACGAACCATACTTTAACCCGTATTATTTGCTCGCAATACTACAGCTTACACATAAATCATCCGCTTTAAAACTTAATCCGCATCGTAACTACGTATTTATAAAAAAAGAATTGACTCTTTCCGACTGACGAATTATTTTTTAACTTAGATTAAAGAGACACAAAAATATGTCGCGCTTAATTGGCACGCTGTTGAGCTGTTCATCAAGTCTGGTTTTAATTCTATTAATTAACAAGGCGTCAGACGAGTCGAGAGTTACGTTGAAAAGCAAAATATTTGCACTGCGAAAATCTGTCGATGTATGAACGTTGATTTACGATTTCATTAGTTGCGTGCCCCGACGAGACAGAAACAATACATACGCTTACTGATTGCGACGATTATGCGAATTCGAAGCCGCTATTTGTAACTCTGGGTCCCCGATAATGTAGTCCGAATTTTCGGTGCATGACGGCTCCGAAAGAGATTGGGTGCAAATGAGATGTGCACCAATTTGGACGTGTTAAGTGGACACTAACAAATTAGATGTGTCGTGATGTAGTGGTGATTACAAATGGGAGTTTTATATTGAATTACTTGCTCTATAAAGTAAGTAAAGAGGGGTGATTTTTTAAATAAAACTGCTGCATATTGTAGGTTATATTTATGGTGCTGCTCATTCAACTGATACGTTGAATGGACCGTAGCATTCACCTGTAAAATGGGAACATCATATCTGCGAAAAAATAGCACGAGTGGCAGGCCGGCCACTGCTTTGTGAAAAATCAAAAAGTTTCTTTCATTCACTTGTTTGGATATGAACGCTATAAACAGCACTAAATTTTGATGTAAAATATGTGAGAATTGCTGTAAGTACTGATTTTTAATTCAGTAAGCCTTTAGGAAGTTATCTGGATCTATTCATAGGAATGTTTTATGATCCACTTAAAACATAAGTAAGTGTATCTACATTTTGACATATGTACTTACTCTGATTCTTTAATAGGGGGTAAGAAATTTATACTTGGGTCACCACTTTTGAGTCACCGAAAGGGTTACGAATTACTGCTATGACTCCATTGTTGTTTTTGTATTAGAATATTCTAGTCGCATTCAAATATGCCTTGTAAAAAACGCAATGTATTCGAATATTTTAAGTTAAATGTTAAGTCGAAAAATAACACTTAATCATTTTGTTACCAACTCTGGAGTGCTTCCAAGAAGAAAATAAGTTTCCTTAAGTCTTGGCAAACGGAACTGTTGTTATTTGGGTGTTTAATTTAATGTGCCGTGTTTACTTTTTCATGTGTTTTTATGATCATCTCAAGTTTAGCACCTTTATTTCTTTTTAGCTCCGAATTATGAGAGGTTTATTTATTCACGTGTGTATTAGAACCTCTGATCAGTGATCTCAATTGATTTTGTTTATAAGAATTGGTTGACAGCACTCTTAGCCATACAGTATTTTTACGTAAAAATTGGAATTCGTATGGACGTATTGTGTTCATTGCCGAGCATTCACAAAGAAAGCATGATTCAAAAGAGTGATTTTTGTCATCGTGTAATTCTTGAACATGCGTCATAATTTTTCAAGTATAGTATTTACTTTATAGCTTTATTTTAAGTGTATTATACATTTGACTGCATTTGGAAATAATTTCCAATTACGTGTTTCCCAAAGACAGTGTTATATTAGCCACATCGGTCACAGACAGGAACTACGACCGAGCGTATTGTTGTTCTTTTAATCAATTCAAATTAGGAGCGCGGGTTCCATAGTGTGGGGGTGACAAGTAAAAATATGTCGCACTATGTGTATTATATCACTTGCATTTGTTTAAGATTTGTTAAAGTATATTCGTTGAATTTAGACGACTTTAGCAGTCGTTATTTTTCAAATTAAAATCCATTTACTTTTATTTTCTTAGAGTACATATTAATGTTATGTTCATGATGATAAGAAAACATTGGAACTAGGTCAGAAAATACAACAAGTAACGTATTTTTAAGTTAAAACTCTTTGTTATATTTCACCCAAGTAAGACAGCAAAAAGTCCTTCACACGTTCTTATATAAAAAAATGTTTGCCAAAACGTACCTAAAATACTTGCTAAAACTTCTTTTGTTAGTATACAGAAGTGTGTTAAGTTCTTAAGTTCGTGAAACCAAATATGCAAAGTGAAAAGGTTATAAATACACACACATTTAAAAACATTCGCAATCAATTGTATTATTATAATACAAGTTCCGATTTAATTAGCGGTTGCAAATCAAAAAACATTTCGCTGAAGGGCTGAATGCCACAACCTACTCGAATTTACATAATAAAAATATGAACCCGTAAAGCATTTTTCCATAGCTTCCCTTTCCCAAGCATTTTAGACAATATTCGTATTGTAGATTGATTGCGTTTTCCACATGCGTCATCGCATAGAAAATATTGCGAATGGGTAATTGGATATACGCTATGCGTCGCCCGCACTCGACGCCCGGCGGCGCCTGGCTCTGACGGCCTGTGACAAATAATATGACGGACGATGAATACTTGCACCTATTGGCTTAAATGCAATTTCATATCGAGCACTTACGCCAATATGTTTTTGAATGTTATTGGACGAAACAATATTGTGTACCCACGGGAAGCGGTGATCGATTATTTGGTAACACTTTCAGGAGACAACACGGTATGATGATATTGTACTGTTAAAGTGTAGTGGAAGTGTTGTACATATTTTTTGTCTTTCAGCGAAGTGAAATATTGAGTAGAGCGAGCATAAAGTAATATTGACGGAGATGTTTATTGGTCGATGTCGTAGTTTTGTTGCTGAATTTGTTGTATCAAGTAAAACATAAGTTATTAAAAAGTTAAAAGTAACTACTGACATTAACTTAAAGACAGAGGTTGTGACATTTGAGAAAGATATAAATTGACAATAATACAATATCAGCGCATCTTACATTATGTGGCTGTGGTACGCTTTACAAAACAACTTTTTCCTTTAAAATGCTTGTCTTTTATTAAGAAGACCGTTGATTCATGACCAGATATCACTGATCGTAATGTTTAGATCTTAAATATACCAACAACATCTTTATACATGACTTCTAGAATTCCTGATTTACTTGGGATAGTCGATGTTCGCAGACGGGTCCGAGACGGTATTTCTCACGCCTTATTGACGGTGCTCGGCAGAGTGGCGTGTCGACACCGGACACCCCTGTGCGGTGAATGCGAAAGTGAATCACGTGACCCGGCAATAGTGACCGGTTAAGCGAGGCTTACAAACCTGTAAATAGATCTAGTACACATTTAATTAATGTGGGCTTTTTGTAGCGTTGATCTAAATTGAATTTAACAAAATCTGAAAATCAAATGACGATGGTGGAAAAGTATTGCGACGCAGCCTCAAACAATACCCCTTCACGATGCAAAGTTAATTCAAATTCAAGGCATAAAGTGGCTTCCAATACTCTTCGCCGGCGGTCACATGGCCTGATACGCCAATAACATTACTATTTAAATGTTGGCGAGCTATTTTTCTCCAATCTCCTTCATCCAGTGTCGGTATCACGCCGTAACGAAAATAGTTCTCACACTTAAGGAGAGGTGAGGAGGGGGCGATTGAATCGAATATTCGCGAGTCTGCAATACGAGCCTTTCCGAATCGAGGTTCCTTTCCGAGACTTCCAACTCGATTTCGGAATTCGGCGATTCGTGGATATTATACAGGTTAGTTGAAGCAACTAGACGGAACGTATTTTTAAACCGAGTGTTCCTCCGAATACCTCCGACGATTTGGTTGTTGAAAAATGTATGAAACCACAACACCCAATCTGGATTACCTGTCTTGTTTTTTTAATATTTATGTGTTACTACTTGTACAAGGTATAACTAAAATGTACGTATTTAAGTATGTATAAATAGTTAGAGAAGTTTATTGCGTTTTTTTACACAGTCATAATTCATTTAACGTAATTTAAGTAATTAATTTTCAAAAGTAATATTATTAGAACTGTTTTTAAGGCCAATACAGAATACCACAAAATAGCATTTATTATTCCAATCCAAACTATTTCTAGCAGAGGCCTACTATATTAAGATGTCGAATAAAATCGCGCCAGCGTATCGGGATAGATTCGACATTGACGTCACTACAAAGGCTTTCAATTTTTTCCCACCAAACACAAGCTAGAATAAAGTTGATTACCGAGCGAGCCGGCCCAGTTTACAGAGGCGAGTTTTTTTTGTAAGGCCCTTTATCGCGGACACTTTACCCACGACCACTGTGGGTAGTTGAATAGTGCTTCAACGTTTTATTTTCAAGCTCGCTCAGTAAAATGTTTTGAAAGGACCGATTTCACTTTACGTCGGCTGTGTACCCCGCCCGCATGTCTCCGACTGCCATTGTAAAAGCAACTACAATCGTACATTATTGTTTCGACGTCGTACCTGCACCTTTTTATTTCAGTTTTCATGCAAACCGTATCTTTGCACGGCTGAGTTATGGTGATGAAATTAAAATGGAGCTTTTAGTCGAACGGTTTGTTTCTGTCATCATAACGATCTCTTTCTCTCTCTCTCATCTTCACTTTTGTGAATTTTATTACGATTCCTTTTTTTAAGAATATTTTTTATTGGTTGTCCTTTGTGTGTTCTTATAGTTTGTTTCTTTTCTGTGTAAGGTTAGTTCATTATTCTCAAAAATATATTAGACTTTAAATGTTTTTTTTTGTTTTACTTAACGAAATAACTACTATTGAACCTCAAAAACCTGATTACAACTTTTCATTGCATCGTGATCACACATCGCATATATCTAAATCATAAAACATGGCATGATGAACAAAACGTGCTAGCTCCACGGGAATTCCACTTTCATTCAAATTAGCTAACCGATTCTAATTTGAGCCTATGTAAATCGAGCTCCTAATTAAACAAAACCAAAATTCCAACAGAAGTAGTCATTGAATCTTATTTATTGAATACTTAATACATACCTTATTTCGATTTGAAATCGTTACCGTGTCAACTTCATCACTTTTAACTGCTGCATTAAAGAGCGGGATTCATTCCACAAATAGGCGTAACACTCCAATTTATGCAGATTAAAGGAGCAGTAACTAAATGCTGGGAGTTGGGTGTAAACCAAGCGGATATTTTCTCATGTTCGACAGATTAAAGTGGGTAAGCCTGGGCTATTGAGGTTCCATTACATAATACGAATTTGCGAGCATTGCACGATATCCAGTTCCGTTTATTTTCGTATTATGTTACTAATATTAACAGCAGCCAGAATCCACATCAGCAGCATGAATAAAATGGTTTGAATTTGAGCATTGAATTATGTAAAGCGAGAAAAATACGTTTGTGTTACAACAACAATCAGTGAAAAACTCATTTTGGCAGAAAACAAAAGGAACGTATCAGCCGCCTAACAAACCATTTATGCCGTAAGTCATTGAATAAAATGCTCATACCAGAATCAATTTAAATCCTAACGTCAAAAGGTAAATTGGCACTGGCTGAAGGCTTGTTGATTTTGAGGACGGAAATTGAATTTAATGGTTTGACGAAAAGGCTAGTTCGTTTGTAGGACCGCCATTTATTCTGGTGATGGTAGAAGTAATCTACGGAAAAACACTACATAATATGAACCTAAATTCTACATTGTGACTAAATTGAAGGATTAAAAAAAAACTATTATATAAAAAAAAAAACTAGTGCATAATTATTTGTGTAGCTTAAATTGTATTACTTATTGTTTAGTATGTAAGGAAACTTATTAATCAACAGCTGTGTAATTCTAATGTCAACATGAACCTTTTCAGTAAACCTCCATACAACTACATTTTACAAAACTTGCATTTCGCATCAAGAATGTAATATAATACTCGGCTGTGTAGTATCGCAGTATTTGAGCTCTCGTGTGTGCGTTAGAGCCAGCAGCTACACTGCAAATCATTAGCAGGATAGAGACGGCTGCGGTGGACCACACTCGCTGTTTGCATTTGTAATTAATACACTGTTTGTACTTCTGATTTACGATAGCGTCCGTTGTGCACTCCTAATGTGTTAATAGCTTAGAAAATTAACATTTAAATTCTATACGGACATTGTATAGTTGTGTTTTTCATCGATAGAAGTTGGTACACTGAGGTATGCTTATGAGAAATCTGTTACAAGCTATTTTTTTTGTATCTAATGCCATTTTTCCTTGGAGTAATAATGGATATTTACGTAAAACAAAGTATGCATCTAATTTTATTCGTTTCCAGTAACAATTATTCAGTATTCAATTTAATGCTTTTTAAAAATTTTTATTTGTAAGTCCTCGTCATTCTACTTATTGCCATTTACATTAACTTTGTATTGCATTCTAACGATTTATTTAATTTATCTAAACCTACTTACGTTGGAACGTTTTCTGTGAAGCGCCATTAAAATGTAATATGCAGATTTATTATACAGATAATACAAAGTACGGTTAGTGAGAATTCAAACTAAAATATGTACGGTCAAGGAATACGTATCTCAGTTGATTCAAACTACATTTATTCTCCTACAAATACTCTAAACATGAATGTTGTGAGAATGTGAGGTTTTATCTGGATTATGTATATTGTTGGGCAGCTGTAGTTCTGTGCAAAGAATTTTACTGTATTTTTTTGTAATGTAGACGATTACTTAGGTTACATTATTTAAAACAAATAAATAATATGAATTTACCTAAATCTTACAGTATAAGATGTTAAAAAAATACACCTTTTGTTTTTGTGAGTATTATTTACTTATGGAGGAGCCGTTTTTAACCCTTTTGCACAATAATACTCACTTTTTTTTACCCTAGACAGAAGTAAAGTTGTATAATAAAGAAAACCGCAGGAAAATTGAAGTCGTGGTTTAGTTATAAGTGAACAAATGTACTCGCCGGCGTTGTTTAATAATAACTACTGGAGTTGGACACGTGCACATCTGTTTGTCCTGAGCTAGTGTGTATGTTCTGTAGATTAAGTTCTAAAAAAAGAGTTAAAGACTTATAGTAATACTTATTTTAGATTTTTCTACATCAGGCCTTGTGTGTCTGTAAAAAAATATCATGCTACTTAATATCAATTGTTAACACATTCGGAAATTATATATTGTCAATTTAATAATACTTTTTACATAAGTCTTAAAAATCTTTTTTTTGTAAATAAAACACAAGTAAAAATCACAACACAATCACATACAGATAAAAGACTGTAGCGACACTTAGGGGTGTGTCTTTCTCATTTCGGTTTCGTGAAAAATTGTACCCGTACTTAGGGGTCCGTAAGTCAGTCGAGACCCCTGCTAAGGCGTGGTGTCAGTTCGACGTACAATTTGCATTTTTAGCGAAAGTACGAAGACGCACGTCCCGAACAGACGGATTCTGGAGAAGAATGATCCTGTGACGTAGATCGACGCCACGCCATGTTTACGAGATATTTCATCGATAAACGTGTTGTGAGAGATTTAAAATTAAATATTTGATAAAATTGTTGAGTTTGTTTTTTTTTTAAATATTGATAACGTGTAAGGAGTTTGTACATAGTAATACAATAAGTTTATGTTAAGAAATATTCTGTGTGAATATTTGTGTTTTCTACAAATACATTAAGTTTTTACGTTAGAGTTTAATACAGTTTTCAATCTACACGGAGGATGCAAAATAAAATATTTCACTTTTCCATAAACACGTCTTGGAGAGCGGAATATTACTCGTAAAATTTAAAATAATATTATTTCATCTCACGTTGTTTAAAAGCAATAAAAATCCTAAAACTTAGTTTAGCTGTAAAAGTTCAGCTTTGCTTGGAGCTTACGCGGCCGAGTCAAGTGGAACGCACCCGACCGAGACCCAACAAGGAATAGGCGTGTGCGGAATGCATAATAAAGTAGGAGATTAAAAACTACAAAACCTTGTCAATAGCAGCGCTGTGACACTTGACAAAGCTGCGGCTGATTAGGACATCGCGTCTGTGTAACAAACTGGGTGCGGCCTGTGTAGCCAGTGCTAGCTCAGACCAAAGTGGGTTTCACTAAATAGCAAACACTAGTGATCTTTCCTCAAAGTTTTAATAGTTTATAACGTCAGAATAGAGAGATACTCTTAACAGTCATGTTGGAAGCCCTCATTGGGCTAGTTATTTATACCAATGACCCACATGCATCAAAAATCTTATCACCTTTACGGGCCTGTTGGTCTAGAGGTTTATCTGCTATACTCGAGGTCGTGAGTTCGATTCTTACCCAGGACAAATGTTTGTGTTATGAGCACGATCATTTGTTCTGTGTCTGGGTGTAATTTATTTATTAAATGTATGTTTTTAGATATATATATAAAAGTATGTTTATCAGTTGTCCGTATTCTTAAGTTGTAGTCGTATACTTAAGTTGCCATTAGATGGCTACGTGGCAATGTTGAGAAATTTTATTTTTTATTTCAATTTAAACTGTGATAAACTAAGTTACTTATATGTATAACTAATTCAAGAGACCCGTTCGATGACAATATCATTTTAACCAAATATACCTACAACTTGCAAGATTCAAATGTTTTGATCCAAATTTAAGTATCGATTGAAATAAAACTGGTACAATTCTGTTACCAGATTTAGTTCACCGGCATCCTGATTACGGCCTGTCAGATGCTAATCTATAAACAGACGATACCTTATTTAACTAGTCTCAAATCACGAGAAAGACGAATTAGCAGTGACAGTTACAATTCGAGAGTAATATTTATATTTTTTTCGTGATTTGGGTATGAATGTCGCGGATCTTTTGATCTTATGAATTTTTGATGTTCCGGCTTCAAAAAACGGTGTACAAGAATAGTCTCGCGTTTGGGAAACCATTAACGTAAGTGGTTACTGGTTAGTGTATCGAGGCCATCTCTCTTCGTTGGCATTATAGGAGCTCGTCTTTCCTCTATATTATTGTAATAACGTGATACTAGTTGCGAACAACTTTAAAGTTATCTACTTTGCAAGGAGCTATTGTCTAAATATTCTTGGAACATTATATTTAAGTTACTGTTGTTGATACTCCTCTTATTGTTACTTAAGTGGAGCCTTTTTACATTTATGTCTCGTCCATTTTGAGATCTTAATTTCGAGTGTATTTTTAAAAGCAATTCAAAGTACTGTTGTGGTGCTGGAAAAAACAATTTTATTTAACGTGAATAGTGAATATTATAGAGAAAATTACTAAGTACCTTCTTAACAATAAATTTGCTAAAGTTTTTATGTACTATTGAATAGAAAACGTCTCAGCGCGCCTGTTTCGTGTAATGGCAGAATATTAATAATAATTGGGTCGTTTCGTTTTCCCGATGTACACGTATGTGTACACTTATTTACAGGAAAGCAATATAATAAGCATTTTTCAAGCGGGCCGCGATGTCTCAGGTGTTGCCGCATCTACATATTGAAACGAGTGTGATCAGAATCGAGATGCAGTTTTATTGTCACTCCTGCCGAGTAAAGCTATGAAATTTTATTGGTTTCTTTAAAATTTTCACGAAATTCACACACGTTACAATCGTGCAAACGTTCCTGCAATAACTATCGTATCGCGCGGAGAGATGCTCTGCAAAATGACTTCTTTGACACCAAATATGACACGGTACATGAAACAAAATATATGGAATTTACGAGCGTCTCAAAGTGTAAGGATGTATAAAACCATATTTTACACATTGTCACTGTGTAAGGTGGAAGTAAACGCGGGTTAAACGTGTTTAAATCTGAAGGGGAAGTTTTGTTTCCACACATATTTCAAGGTATGACAAAGGTGTCCAAAACTGTGTTAAATATTGGACGACGTTTTCCAACTTGAAAAAGGTTCGGTACACATTCCTATGAAACCATGTCTATAATACTTCACAAATTCGTTTGATATTCTTCTGTAGGTATAACACTGCCAGCTCTGCACTTCTACTTACAATCACAAATTGAACAACCACCAATGTATTACCACATTATTAACATAACGCGACATAGTGAGTAAATCTCCAAATTCTATTTTCATGTACAATGTTTAACCCGCGAACGTAAGAGGAAATGAGCGTCTGTATCTAAGGATTCACACGCGAATGGGCCTCGGTGCAGATTGTTAGGAAATGTGGCGTAACTAACGTAGCTAATGTCGTATGAAAGGGGCTGCTATTGCTTTATCTCAATCGGGGATTCGTGTGTCGTGGGGAGCCGGCCGTGTGTAATGATTAGTGGGGTTATGTGTGACTTGTGATCTATTACCAGGGCATGTGTGATTTCTGGAGGTTTCCGTATGAGAGATGGCGATTAAGTGCGGTATTTGAGTGTTAGTAATATTGTATGTATTATATTCTTGTATAGTTTTGCTAATTTGAGTATAGTATGATGATAAGACCACTTCTGAAAGTATTTGAAAGTAGGATTGGATTAAAATGTGACATCCTTGTTTTAAGATTCCATGGTAGGTAGTGTAGGCACTCTGGTTCCTGTGTAAAGCAAGAAAATTATCTTAAATCTACCTTTTGGTACACTATACCCAAAAGCATAGAAAAATCTACGTAAAACAACAATCTTCAATATTAAATCAACAATCCAATTCAACATAAAAACCAACCAACAAAATACCTTTACCGAAAATAACGAATATTGTCTAAAAAGCCATACACAGCGACCGATATATGAATATCTGCAAACACGATGCATCAATTAAGTAATCTTTGACCAGGGAGGCAGGCGGCCATACATCAATCAGCCATGTCGGCGTGACGAGCCTGCAATCAAATAAAATTTAACTCAAAACCCAGTAAGCTCTCGCATATAAGCTGTTTATTGCGAATGTTCAGCACTTGTGATATAACGTATTGAAAGGAACAACTCGCGTTTAATTTGTGAAATTAATTTATTTGTTATTCGATATTAAGTACCTACTTGTACTTGTATAGTACCTGTTTGTTTTCTTTCTATTTTAGCCCTTTTTTGTTTTATTTATTATATTGATTGTGTTATGTACTTATGTATGCGTCCTCAATTACGGATTTAAATGTATTTTTCTTTCTTTCTTTCTTACTTATAAAAGAAGTTTTTTCGTGGTGATAAAATTACGTTGATCAATGAATACAAATACAAATTTTGGACCTGTTTTGACCCACAGCTGGACAAGGAAGCCCAAAAAAAATCTTCATTAGTCACAATGCTTACTTATCAGCTGTGCGGCAACTTCATTTTGTAATTCAATTAGAGGTTCCTTCACAAGGCCTTTTTATACCATTAATGGTCCGAATGACAATGATATGTTTAAAAAAAATCATACTCCAATTTAAGTAAACAATTAAGTTACTCTGTGTCACTCCACGTCATTTAAACTATACACAAGTTGTTACTTCACTATACACTTATACAAACGTCTGTTATAGTCTGTACTAAGTTAGGGAGCTATCGGTTAGAAATTACCACAATAATTAAGTTATTGGTTTACATGAAACCACAGTATTAGTAACGCTTAAAGTCAAACTGCGGTTACACTTCGGGGGTTCTAGTTAAAACTTGATACTTTGTACTTATGTGATACTTTAAGTTCATGTTAGGGACATTTTGTTTTATTCAGCTTTCAGACAGCGTTTGTCTTATAGATGCGTATAAAGGCATGTGTTAGTAAAAATGTAATGAAGAATGAAGTATCTATAGGTATAATTATTATTAAGTATTTATCATATTATTATCTACATTTGAATATAGCAAGTATAATACGTTCTCTTGTCGTCCTATACTCTCGCCTTACAACATAGGGAGTAGGAATGACTGAAAATCAGCGCTGTGTCGGGTCGTGCTCAGCCCGCTACAGCATTAGGTGAGCCACCCCATTTTGCTACTTGTTTTGATGCATTAGTACCTATTATTATTTTTCTATGTGATATTAATGTAACCTTGTCTTTTTTTTGCAGCAACAAATGTTTTTTGTTTTTCTTCATATTAAATGACATTTAGAATCCCTACACACTGCAATATCTATCGTCGCTATAGCTACTAATAGTTCATTTTGTAATCCAAGAAACCTATTCGTCGGTCAATACCAGGCACGCATATTTTGCATTTTTTCATAAATGTTTAATTTTACCGCCATGCCATTGCCATGCCAAGAAGATTGTTTCACCTATTAACAGGCATAAACTATCAGCTGTTGAAAAGTCTCAAGTGGACTCCGCTCCTCCCCACTCCGCCAAAGTGGAACCGCTCCGTAACTCTAGAAAAGTCACCTGTCTAAAGTAGCTCGTTAGCTTGATCACTCCGCATATCTATTTCCCCACGTTTGCGCAAGTTTTGCTTATTTAAACCCTCTGTATGAGGTTCATTTGTTTGAAACAATATCCGGAAGTAGCCCGGAGCGAGGACGGCGGACATCCTTCTAATCAAGTACCTTGGATAACTACCTTAATTGTTGAAGGTAGTCCGGCCCTATAACTTAATACCTCATAGTTAACATATTCACGTTTACATGTAACTTAATATTAGTTTCAGGTGTTTTGCGTGTCTTGGTTTAAATGGGGGATTTTTGATACTTGTCTAAAAAAAGTTTTGTGCATACTCGTTATATAGTATTTACTTTAAGAATACTGTGACAGACTCGTTCATCCCTATTTATATTATAAACGTGAAAGTTTGAACGTATGTACGGATGGATGGATGGATATATGTTACTCTTTCACGATCAAACGACTGGACAAATTTAAAAGTATAAAGATAGCTGACACCCTAAATTAACGACACAGGCTACTTTTTAACCAACTGCGTCAGAGTCGGTAATGTCTTCGCAGCTATAACCAACATTCACACGGGCGAAATCGCGGGCAACAGATTATAAGCATATCTCTGAAATTTGGACTAGTGGCTTTCCCACATTAACGACTTTTCAACGCTGATTGAAGTGATATAACGAAATGATAATAATTATCCTCTGAGGACAGGAACTTTTTATTCGACTTTCATATAGCATACATTAGTTATTTGTTCATATCCGTAAGTAATAAAATGTGCATTTCTTAATGTTTGTACTTACTTTGTGTTTGTGTTTGCCATTGCTTCCTGGAATGAGTAAATACACTCAAGTTAAAAATAAGACTAAGTAGTAACTCAAGTTTATTAATCACAACATTCTAACGTGTGCTTTGAATACAACAAGAAATAAGAAAATATATTTCTTAGAAATGTTTTTTATATTCATAATTGTTTGATACTAGCCACCAGCCCCACATACAAAGTATCACATGGGTGCAATTATATACTGATATTAAAAATAGGTAGGTATTGGCTTTAGTTTAAATAAAGCGTCCTCTTTCTTGATACATTCGAATTATTAATAAAATCTATGGCGTAGTTTTAAAGATTTATGCATACCTCTGACAAACGCGGAAAGCGACTTTGCTTAATACTATGTATTTTCTTCAAATTCTGACACTCCGGTAATCCTGATATTTTATACCGATTCTAGGCGAACAAGGTAAGCTCCTATGTTGTTTATTACCTTACTTTACATAGGTAACTATAGTCTTATTTAAATTCATTGTTATTTTTTAAATACCTTAAAAATCTTGTTTTACCTTTATGAAAACAGGGAAGGTAAGGATAAAAGGTAAGATTAAAAAATACGTATTCAGTGAATAAAATTTTCAATAACATGCGCCAAAGTGATTTGTTACTGACGAGTTTTAAACCAGAGTGTGCAGACGTGGAGTTATTACTGCGTCGCTTTTACAATGTACATACGAACACAAGAATATGCGTATCATATTATTTTTTATGTTTTAGGTCTAAGTTTTACATTAAACAAGTCAGACTTGAAATGATCTCTGTTTCTGATCAATGATTTCTGGCGGGAAAAAGTAAAGTTTTTTGTCTCGGTGATAAATAGTGAAGAAGCCATTTTGCTTTAAAAACTATCGTAAGGCGGATTCAAAATTATACGTTTTCGGTTTTATCGGGATAACCCGACTAGTTTCGGACTCGACCGGAGTCTTTAATCATGAGCTGATGCGGCGGGGTCGCGAGTCGAATAAATCTAGTTTCGTTTAAGACCTTAAGAAATCATGGAGGAATAAAAAAACTCATAAACATACCTTATAGTTTTATAGCTCCATTTCATGGGCATTAATTAAGCTAATTGAGTTTATAACATTATCTTTACATCACCAGTTCATCGTGGTTTAACAAGTCATGTGGTGATTGTGACTATATATTTCTTCACACGCGAAGAAATCTTTTAGCGTCAAGAAGTATCGAAACACAAGACTGAAACCGTCACCATACTAATAGCATCTACACAACTGCCATTATAATTCAATAAACAAACCCGAATCAAACACAATGGGAATAATTCACGCCTATTAGCTTCATTCAATTCGTGTCTGTAATCGACAAAGTCGCAATTCATCGAGCAGTTCGCACCACTGGTTTAAAATGTATTGGTTGTGTATTATCGTCACATGTCATGCTGTCGCCTGCAGATCCGCGGAGATCGGGACTGGTGACGTCACCACATGTGCTATCTCAAGTACACCTGTCGTATAGGCATCCGTGAAACTCGTTTGGCTTTTGTTAATTGTAGTGTGTTGTAGCGTGGTAGGTAGCGTTTTCTGCTATTTAATATTAGATTACCTAATTAAGATTCATATGGGACGTTCGGTCTGGAAAAGTACGACTGCGGAACCCTCCTAAAGAATTGACCTTGCTAGTCTGCTCCAAATGTCTAGTGACCAGACCGGAAAACTTAAAAGAGGTTAATCAAAGATCAATCGGTCTGGTTAGTTTTTGGGCTATATAGGTTTAATGTGATAACTATGAACATCAAAAAAAGAATGTATTACTAATGTATAATATATAATGGATTTTAACCCATACCGCAAAAAAAAACCTTCTTAGTAAAAAATGATAATACTTAGTTTCTGAATCGAATTTAAGCGCTTGTTGCGCTTAAATTCGATAACTAGTATTAACATAATTATTTGGACCATGCAACATTCATCTGTAGGGAATATAGCAAGAGTTCTTGACGTTTGGTTGACGACGACGAGTAGACCAAAATTCCACGAGAAATGGTATCTTTGTACATACTTGAACATGTACCAGTTCGAACCGGAATAACAGTTTTAAATTAATCCTTGTACTCCATCTATCATGCATGTCACCTAACAGATTGGAGTGCGGTCAAAGGCCTTAAAACCATCTTTATTCACGAATTCGCAGGTTGAATTCCAAAAGCTTCTGTAATCCTATCAGGCTTTGCATTTTCTCTAACAAATTTCAGATTTTTAGACAGAGTTTGTGTTCTCTCATAGTGACGCCTGTACTCCAATTTTACGGAAAAGAAAAACGTAATAAAAAGGTTTTAAGCTGTTTAAACAAAACACTGTCGAGAACGTTGATAAACGCAACTCTTCATCGTTTCAAAATATTGAATGAGAATCGTATACGAATATAGTTTGTGTAAATTTCTCCTAAAATATGAAAAAGGCAAAAATAGAATGCAATTCCAATAAACTTTAAATCAATTCGCAGATTCTTTAATTTTAGAAAGTTTCATAGAAATAACTTTTTATAAACGGGAATCCGATTTTAAGGAATAATATAAGATTCCGTCGGTTCTTGGTAAGTCTAAAATACATTTCTACTATTAAACCTTCTAACGTTCTAAGAATCGTACTTATTATAGGTTTACATAATTCTCAGACAGTTTAACTTTTAATGGCCAACTAATACTAAGCTATTTAACTAAGAAAATAAAATGTGTGTGTTTTGATAATACGTATAAGTAAATAAGGGTAATAAATTTCCAGTTAATCATATCTTATACAAATGAAGTAATGTAACTGGCCTGTTGGTCTAGTGGTTAGTGGACCTGACTGCTATACGAGAGGTCGATTTTCGATTCCCACCGCAAACAAATGTTTCTTTGATGAGCACGGTCATTCGTTCTGTGTTTTTAATTTATTATGTATGTATTTAGAAGTTTGTCAGTTGTCTAGAACTCATAATAAAAGTTTTGCTTAGTTTGAGACTAGATGGCGTTGTGTGAAAATCGTGGAATAAAAAAAAACAAATCAGGTATCTTATAATATGTAGTCGTATGATCTTGGCTAAACTATACAAGAGTCAAGTTGTAAAATCACAATATTATTCTACAAGGCAGCATTTGAACCTTAAATCAGATAGACTCAATTTTTCTTCAACGTTCCAAAAAAAAGGTTCCGTTGGCATTCATAAACACTTAGGATCAATTGTATCGGTAGTATCGGGTTCCAGTCGATCGCTTTCTGATAGCGCGGTATCACTTATTTTTCTCGTGATCGGGTCCCGGGCCGAATCTTTGTAGGCGGCCGCCTCGCTCGGTCCTACACGCTTATTTGAATCCCCTTTCTAAGCGACTTCCTTTTCTGTGAGTGTCAGGTAATTATCTGTGTGGCATTCCAATTTTACGATCGAACGGTTAATTCAGTTTAAATCTCTTCGTCTAATGCGTAGTCGGGTGTAGGCAGTGCCTAATCCCAGTCCCTCCGAGCCAGTTCACGAGTCTCAGCGCTCGTGTAACGTGGAATGGGATTCTTTATTTACGTTTACATTCAACTAAGCAAATGCTTTAATGGCCTTTACACATTTTTGAAGCTGACTAATTGGAATTTAAATTTTATTTCAACTACGTGAGCTTGTAGATTAGGTATTCCGCTTTTTATAATTAGTCGTAGGTACAGACGTTTTTTGTGCCTGATTCTGACCCTTTTTCTGCTTTTCTTGTCAGATTTTATTTCAAAATAAATATTAATTGGATATTGAGGGACTTCATTATAAATTACGTTTTAAATTATTGTATCCGTCTCCATTAAATTGAATCGTCGTATCAGTAAATAAAGTTCCGTGCCAACTCATCAGCCGCAGTGGGCTGGGATCTGATAAAAGTTGTCGGAAACTTTCTTTTGCGATATCGCCACCTTCGTCATGTAAATTGGACAAGTTGTGGCCGAAACTGATGCTTGTTTCATTAGTAAATATAAATTAGCTCTTAATCTGACCAATTCTCGCTCAAAATTGTTTCCAGATGAACGGAGGTCCGGTCACTTGCCAAATCCAGGGGAGACACGGGCACCGGAGGTTAGGCAATTAATGATTATAATTGTTTGATTTTGTTCACCTTTCTGAACAAGTTTATTTTCCTCTTAACATACTTAAAAAGTTTGTGTGTTCTTCCTATATCGCTTGGAAATTCAGCGAAACTTACCTGAGAAACAAACACGTAATGTATATCTAATTTTGTGTCTGAGAAACTTTAATGAAAAAGCGGTGTAGCGGTTCAATATTCCATTTTCATCTAAGTGAAAAGTTCTCCTAAATCTCGCTATAATAAAGCGTACATGTCCAAAGCGCTCGATTGCCTTTAACGGATTCAAAGTTTTTATTGAAACGAAGCAGATCCAAAAAGTAAACAACTGTGGATACTTTTATCCTTTTCAACCCGGTTAACCCGTAAACCATCTCAGTTTAAGGAGGCATTAAATCGCAACTCAAACAAGAACCGTTACACTGAAGTTAACTCACATATTGCTTTGTGTCACGAACGCTAAAGCGAAGCGAGTATAGTTGAAGAGATGCGGAGTTGGAGTGAGATGGGGGATGCTAGATGGAGAATGGGTGTGGAGGGTGTAAAAGGAGAAAAACTACATCGCTAAAAGTGAATGCGGTCGAAAGCCGCGCTTATTTTCAGCGCTAAGTGCATGGATTTTTTCAAGTGAAGCCATGAGCACGCTAGGTAGCTATACGTCGCGGCGTCGCGGCGCCGTACCTATGGGAGCGATGCAGTACGCATTTCAACGACAAAAGACCTGTTTATACCGCCGTATAGTGCTGTCTCACACTACTTCCAATTACGGGCTAAGGACTTATTGCAACAAAGGATATTGCGATACGACTCTTAGTCGTCTCATTATTAAACAACTTGAAGTTTTAATTATTTCTATTAAGAATGAAAATTGAATGTAAAAAGCGTATTAGTAAAAATTACGAGTTGCTTGAATAATTGAACGAGTGTACCCTTGTCATTTTAGTTTAGATATTTTTTTATATATGTAGGTTACAATAGTTAAAAAGTATCATGAACTTTCTCGTATCCACGATTATTTTAAAACATCAACATATTTTTGATAATTAAAGTCCAATAACTTACAGCCTCTGATCGTGCTTTTTATTACCCTACGCAATAAATTAACAGGATGCCCAATAAAAATCATGTTTCACCGCATATTAAAATTAAAATGAAGTAATATTGGTTAATTACACAAATGTACTGGTGTCTATAGGCCGTGACATCGGATAATAATGCTTTTAAACGTTGTGTTGAACTATTAATTGACGGGTTATTATAGAGTTTCGCGCTTCGTGCAAAGCGGGAACAGGTAGAACAATTTGAAACTTTAGCCGTAAATAGATAGCGTATAAGCGTAATATTGATGTAAGTGAAAATAAACGGATGACACGTTATTAGGTAACAAATAATGCCGACTTTCTTTAAAAACTACTGGACGTCACACGTCGACTGATATTTTTACGCAGCTCCTATTCATTTAGGTCGTATGGAATATTGTTTCTTTTATTTATCTCTATTTCACAAAGGTAAGTATCTAATATAAGCTAAGCCCCACAAAACCGTAGCATTGGCAAACATTTCACTTCTTGTGTCTGTCGGCAGACTATGCAATAGATATGGCATTTTTAACCAATTTTTCCTACCTTTTCGATTCGTAAAATGATTTAGTATTTTTATGTGGCCTATTTTAAGTAAATTTTCTTTACACAGCACAAAACCTTATATAATTAATGACAGCGGAAAATACGTTATTTTTGATCAATTTAAACATAAAAACACAAGCGTCTGATCGTCTGTATTACTATCATAGATATTATTCAAAACCCATCCCATGATACGCTACGCATTATAATTGCCTTACACGACAAACTAATCCCTGTCCAACGAAGCGATTGATGCATTATTCCGATACATGATATACTACACTAGTCTACTATGTTACATTAAACATCACGATATAGGATGAAACAAAGTCGCTTACGGTTTTCGCTTGTCCCTATATATGCCTAGATCTTTAAAACTATGCAATGGATTTTGATGCGGCTTTTTTAATAGATAAAATTTATTTATTAGAGGTACAGTTGCAAACGATGTAACTGCCGTAGGAAATACGGAGTTTGAAGTATGGGTAAATCTCTAAAATACGGATTTAAAATAGAATTCAGAGAAGAGGAAAAGTTCCAAAATTCTTTCGAATTTTATAACTCGTTATAAATTTCATTTTGATCCGAAACTAATTTATATCTAGCCCGATTAATCTATTAACTCAAAACTAAGTAATTTAAAAGTCTGATGTCAGTTCATTGTATATTCACGGGTTAATATTGCTTTTTTACAAAGATCACTAAATAATTTAGATAAATTAAATTGTTTTTCTTTCAATTACATACACATATCTGAGTTCGTAAAAATGTCACTTTGATAATTTTAATACTTATTTTATTGATTCTGTCATACGAGTACAATAAAAAAACAGATAAAAAACATTTTATTGCTTTTTTACGTTACGTTCATTTATTTTGTTTTTGTACGTAATGTCAAAAAGTAAATGTACCTCTAACTGCTAGTAAGTAAGAGATTGGTCAAGTCTCAAGCCTACAATATAAATTAGAAGTAGAAACCAACAGGTTGTTTATTTAAAGTGCGCTTCAAGAAGTTAATTAGATGAGGGAGACCAACCAAGTTTAATTTGTTCTTAAGAATTCGTGTCATTGCCAAAAAAGTCATTATCAATGTTCTTAAGGTCCCTTGAGTATCTCTTTGCAAAAGTAAATTTCTATAGCAATGTAATCTATTTGAAAGAGCTCTATTTTGTATACTTTTTTTTATGTAGCCTATATAAGATCCCACTGTTGGGTAAAGGCTTTCCCTTTCTTCTTCCAAACTTCCCTGTCTTTTGCAATTTCTAGGCCATGGCGATGTATATTATGTGGTATAAAAATAGAAATGAATAAGTGTCAATAAGCAACAGTTAATAAGGTCAAAAAATATATAATAAGGCAAACGAAATTTAGTTAGTTTTTTTTTATTTTCAATATTTTAAAACCGCTATGTCGTAAGTGTACAGAGAATCGGTAAACAACTCGAATGCATAGGTATTTTAATAAGTAAACCAAATATTTGTTTAAAACCTAAAAATCGACATTAGATGGTGTCGTAACATTTATTTTATATATTTATTTATATTCACCCCTTTCCACCTTCACAACAGGCTTGACCCAATGCGATAGATGATTCTAATGTAGAGAGATAGAGATAGTAAAATGTAGAGATAAGTAGTATTGTAAAGGTAGAGGTATATATACAGCTCTAATGTACAAAATAGACCTTTAAAAGCGCCGATAACAGTCTTAGAAATAGCAAGAAAATCCATTTTTTGGCAGGTTACTAATATTATAAAGAGTAACTTATTCAGAAAATAAATAAATTGTTATTTTGTTTAATTCTAGGGGGACGAAATCGCGGTTACAGCTAGTAACTTTTATAAACGTATTTGTATTGCTATAATAGCTCACTTTGCTATAAAAATCATCTCATTTTATATTTCGTATATTTTTTTATTTGGACAACCTAGTCCAAATAACAAAAAAATATAAGATTCATTGTTTACTCCCCTTTATCGATCCGAACAATGTAATTTCATCGTTTAAGGTAAATAAAAATAACGTGTTTTTGACATTCATAACGTTATTGTAGGAGCGTATAAGGGCCGCACCTGTGCCCTCAACAATGGGCCTATACAATACGCCGGCGAAGTAAACTGAATAACTTTATTTAAGAACACAATAAACCACTTTTTACTAGAAAAGGTCTGAATTGTGTAATGCTATCGTGGGTCGGATAGGTGAATAAGAAAACAAAACCATTCGGCATTATTTTTGAGTATTTTCGTTAGATACATGTACTCAACAATGAGGTTTTACATATATGTATATGTACTTCTAAACTTTTAGGTTTAAGATTACTTTATACTACCTATATTTATTCGTAATGTGTAGAATAACTATTATTTCTTTGTGTTTTAGAATTGAATAATTTGTGTTCGTAGAAATGTACCAAAGGTCAAAAATACTAGATTATAAAATACCCGTCATCCGATAGTTGTAGTTAGTAATTAGAATAATATGTATTTTTGAATTATTAGTTTAAGTTTTTCTGCGATTTATGTAATTGACTTCCAACCGTGTAAATTATTAAATAAATAGCCAACGAATTTTTTCTCACGAACTAAAATGGTTAGCCATCTATAAATCTAAAACATAAATAAATAAACCTACATCATTTATATAAATTTATTCAGTAATACAGTTTTACGTTGTACATTACATCACTATTATCAATTTAATTAATATATTAATATAATTGCTAACTGTAGTTCCTTCTTGGTAGACTTTCAGATGACTTTACACAGTGTATTTTATAATATTGTAGACGAATACAACTACCAGTTATACAAATATCAAATTATCCCTTCTAAACAGAACACTTATAATCAATATCAGAAAGGGCTTGCGTAAAATTAGAACCACAACAGTCGGAAAATCAAATTATACCCTAAAAGTTTGCTTATTATCGATTCGGGTTGACTTTTCGTAAAAGCTCTTAACGAAGTTGACATTGCACGGGTAGTACTAACTTTGCACACCCTGTGGAACAGCCGATACCTACGATTTGGTATTTTTATTACTATTTTGTACTGAACCTGTGATTATAGCAGGTTTTATCTTTTATTTGTAAGTGCCGTCGATTTTGTTGCCTTTGTATTATGTATGTTACAATATATATTGTTTTTGTGTCTGTACTTACATGGACTGATCGAATACTTAATTATACAAAATAGTGCCCAAATATGGGCGGCAAATGTACTTTTATGTCTGAGCCCCTTCAAACCATTGAACAGTTTTTACGTCAACTATTAACTAACATTATATTGGATCAAGAATTTTGAAATCTTTTTAATCCTTATTCTGGTTTGGTTTACATTCATAATAATTACGAGTATCTTCAGCATTATCATAAACTTGAATCATCCACTGCTGGACATAGGCTTCAATTTGTTTTTGATATTCTTCTGTCTCTTGCCCTTTGTACACATACTATATTTCGGACAATATATCGTACTCAATGATATAATTATCTCTCTCTACATTAATATATCGAACGAGACAAAAAAAATAGGGATGAAAAATAGATGTTGGCCGAAATTTCATGAGAATCGGTCCAGCCATTTCGAAAGAATACGGTAACTAACATTGAGACACGGGAATTTTACATATAAAAAATAGCAATAAGAAGGTTCTACAATCGTCTAACAAACTTAAATTCAAGGGTCTAATACAACCTATGTTTGTACTTGCCTCCTACGTTGTGTTACGTTTTCTGTAGCCATTCCCCGGGGTCATTCCATATGCAATGTATGTCCCGGCCAGTTCCACTTCACTGCAGCGTCACCGATGATGTGTAACGCCTATATGAATGCAATGATTTGTGTCTATTCTCGAATGTAAATTACACGGTACTGTAATTTTGATTCGATAAAATGTGTTGGTTTTGTAAACAGTTTACTCACGAGCTTTCGTTCGTGGTTAGCGTAATAAGTATTTGATGAATAGTTTCTATATTTTTAAACAGAATATAAAACTTTTTAGAACCCTTTTATCTTGAAATAAACTGTATCATCAATGAATTCAAACGTTTTATTGTCAAATTTTATTTTCACGTATCATTACAGGTAAATTTTGCAACCTCACCAACCTTCTCGATGAAACCAGGTATAAATAAAGACTAGAAGGGTACGAAAACTAAATAAATAAACTCTGTCTTGTAGGCTTCTAAAGTAAAGTGAAGCTACAAAATGACTTCTAGCTCAATGCTCTTTAGTTTTACTACTTACGGAGAACTTCTAAGAAATCGGCGTTTCTTCGCCTACGGAGAGTTGAGGCGGAAAACAAAAGGCAATCGAGCACTTTACCACCTTTAGAAAAAAAGGAGGTAAGGGTGTATGCACATAGTGTGTTCATACTCACTTATGTGTTACGTAGTTTTGGTGCGTTACGTTGTTTGCGTTCCGAAGCTTGTGCATGAGCCTGGGACGCGGTGGTCAAAACTAAATATATGATATTGGCAATTTAAGTTTACTATTTCCAATGTAAACGTATTAAATAAATCCAAGCAACAAGTATTGTATCTCATTTTTATACATTGATTTAATCAGTAAAGGTTTCGTATGTATAATGCTTCCTTAAAGTGATAATGTATTAGATTTAGTTTTGATTTAAAATAATCAAAGTTACTTTAAATTGTCTAAATGATTGTCCAAAAATAGAAGTAGGAGAGTTTTCAATCAAGTAGTTATTTTCGGTACCTCCGAATGGTACATAGGAATTCTATGTGACTTTGAAGTCTTTAAGTAATTGAAGTAGGATCGATATAGTTTGGTATTCGCTTTCAAGTTTACTTTAGAGATCGGACATGAACCGAGTAGCAATGTTTTGCAGATGTAGTGAATACCAGGTACATTGAATACCTCGTTGCTCTTCTTCACAGTTTCAAGTAACCCATCCTTATGGAGTATTTTGTAGCTAAAAATGTAATCTTATTTATAAAAAAAAACTATATTTGAAAGGTGGACTTAAATATCTCGTTAAGTACGTTCTGGCTTTTGAAAGTGCGTTTTAAAAACAAAGGCTCTAACTTTGTTTTTTAACAGTTTTCTTTTCATTCCAAACCATCAAAGTAATGCAAAAGTTTTCATAGATATCAAAAATGTCACTTACAAAATTGTCAGTGTATCTTCTAACATCGTAACATACCTAGCGAACACGAAAAACATTATATAGCCGCTAGCGTGACATCACGAGACACAGATCCGATAATAGTGTATTATATTAAGTGGCCCAGACAAAGGACCGCATCTTACAGCAGAAACGCGTTCGTCCACTTCATTAAGACATGAATTATGAATAGGGGACATTAGCATCTATCTGGAGAGCGCGTAACTATGGTCACCATTGTCATGCAGATTGCTCGCAGCCGCCGGACGAGCGCCGGCCCAATATGAGATGTTTGCAAACAAATATACATCGATAATAACCGCTTGTTACTAATTGTTCCAGGAACTGCTTTGACAATAATCTCTCTTATCTGGTTAGATCATTAAACGTAGAATGTATTGTGTATCCAATAGCAGACTTTATTTATATTGCATAGTTTATATTGATGTGAAGCGGAAAAAGAAGAACTTCTTCAACTCACTTCATTTCTTTACTATTCTTTATTTGAAGCTTTGACGCTGTGATAGCTTAGTGGTAACACCGCAGGACTCCCAAGTCAAAGGTCTGTAGATCGATCCCCATAGCGCGTCCATGTTTTAGAAATAAATATCACAGCTTCCGTGTTTCGGAAGGCATGTAGAATGTGGGTCCTTTCGCTTGATCTCTCTCCGATTGTGTCGGATTGAATAGAGAGTATACCTGTGTTTGTGCACACGCTTGTGCCCTACAACATGTCCCGCATAGCTGGCTGGAGTCATAGTAACACTAGTCACCGTGGCCGAAAACAGTCTGGATATTATCATCCATACTTTAATACTCCTAGTCCAGCATGGAAATTTACTTTGGAACTAAATAGAGAGTATCAGACCCTAACTGACTGAACTTCAGCCGTGCAAAGCTATCTGCATTAAATTCATCATACACTATGTAAATGGATTCAACTTAAATTTCTTTAATTATACTTATCTAACTGAACCCAGCCCAGTGAGTATTAAAATTAGAGGTTGTTTGCTGTCCTAAGTTTAATGATATAGGTCTTCGTGGAAACATCTCTATAGAATTACGAATATGCATGAGTTTCGTCTATTATTTGAGCTCTAGTGGTTGTTGTTCTAACTAACTCGATGTAATCCAGACGAACTCATATTATAAGCTTTGTTGGACGTGTATGTTACGATACTCATATTATCCTGTATTATTTTATCGTTCCAAAAAGAAATAAGTATTTATTCATCCTTCGATGTGACCTTACGTCGGACGCTGGACATAAACAAACGAAGCCTTTCCAAGGTTTGAATATACAGTTTACAACTTCGTATAAATAGTTCAGAGTCAGTTCACACCACGATTTAATGTCAAAACGACCACATTAACATTTCGTATGCAGTGAAAGTCCCCTCGGTAACCTATATATTCCATTGAATGCGAAACTAGGTAACTTTTCGCAATAGTGAAAAGCTACGGAGCTGGAACAGTGGAAAAGTTTCCTTTAAAAAACATTTGACTTCAATTTTAACTTTACAGACGGTGACAGAATATAATATATAAAGCGGGTTTCAAAACATGACTCCATTTACCTAAGTCTAGAGTTTGTTAGAATCGTTGAACTGGAAATGTTTAGTAAAACCACAATAGAAACTGTAAACTGCTTGCCTTGATGAGGTGAATTCGGTTGATTATTTTTTCTAGAAGTGTATGGTGCGTTAATTTTAAAATAAAAAAATAAGTACCGTTACTTTTTATCAAGAAAACTTATAAAATATTGATCAAACAGTACATTTTCCAGGAATGTACGTAATTATGAACAATATTGAACCGACTGTGCGATTCTTTAGAATAAGCGAAATTTACGCAAACGTACCCTTTATTGCTACTACAGCATAAGAATGATAAAAGTAAAATTCCAAGGGAATACCAATCAAGTAACAATACCCACCATTGTAACTTACACATTATTTACACCACTAGTACTGCTTCAAATCCAGAGGGAGACAACAAAAACCTTACAAATACGTCGAATGTAACGTATTTTCTTGTATAATACCTTTTGTAGGTACGCATAGGTGTCTCAGCACTTAAGATGCAAACAGTGACATCCAAATCTTGATGCCGGAGGGAGTACAGAAATGTACAGAACCAATATTGCGTTAGCGCGCACTACTCGGGGCAAATATGACTCAATACCACTTCTGAGCCTAAACTGCCTTTGACGGCCTGGACAAAGACTTCAAAGGGAAACCTCAGTAAGGGACCATTTAGAAAATTCTTCGGAGGTTCCATGTTGCTGTGTCCTCTTTAATCTTTTCAGAGCTGTTGATGTGGTATATTCTACGAGCTAGAAATAGAAGCCTTTGGAATGAACACATGTGTTAATGTTTATTAAAGATAGTTCAGAATGTGAGTAGACTTTATCTGATTTAATCAGGACTTCAATACACAAAAATGTAAGTTAAAATGTAATGTTTTTTATACTAACCTAAAAAGTACGGCACGTAATTTTCGCATCAATATTTTATTATTATCATGACAATATTTACAATGGTGAGCTATAAAAATATGAAATATCGCCTCGGTTATGGGCACCTATTTTAACATATTTATTCAATGTAAACTCAGCACATTTCATTGTTTGTACAGTTATGTGTTACGTGACTACGAGACCATTGGGTTTCTACTAGGCGAGTTCCCATTTTGCCTCGACATATACGCTAGGGTTGTCGCAATGAAAATAACAAAGCCTCAGGTAATTTCGCTAATGCAAGTGGTTACACCCTATCTACATCGCACTTACAGCGGCTTCGCCCGAAGGTACCTATTAAGAGGGTCGACATACGGGATATTGTCAGACCTTCTACGGTTATTTTGACTAAGTGTTAATATTAAGGCGGTATCGCCCTAGGATAGTTTGAATATACGAATGGAGTAAGAAATTGGGAACCGTGCATCTATTGTATAGTGATATATTATGTTGTAAGAGGGTGTAGCTTAATTTCATGTACTTGCATGATTGTATATACGACAATATGAAGTAAGTGACATGGTGTTGCAATATGGGAAATACGCGTTTGTAAATATGGTCCTGACGTGGAAAACCACATTTACAGCTGAGTTTAAGTTACAAACTACTGACCATTGTAGTATTTTACTGGATCCAAATCCCAAGATATTTATTTTACTTTTCTTGATAATGAATTGAAAGTATTAGCGTCGATATTATAATGAGCAAAAAAATACCAAGAAAAGTTTTACTTTGTTTATATTTGTTTCGCAGGCAATATTATACATTCATATAAGGCCAATAATGAAAGAAACACTGGCTGAACAATAGATATACATTTCTTAACCAGTAAAAAAAAGTAATTACACACACATCCGCGTAAAATATGACTACGAAACGTCCACATAGTATTTTAGATACAGTTTACAAATTATTTCTCATAAATTCAACAATATTAAAAACGTTAACAATTTACAAAATTTTTCCTTTTTTTTAAGCATTTCAGATTTACATTTTCATAATACAGCTATAAAATTTTATAAATCTAAATTAACAAATAATATTGATACGCAAATAAAATTCTAAATGTTTATAACCGCATAGCTACGTTATATTTATGTACATACATTAACAGTTTATTATTTAAGATATACAATTTTAATGACACTGAATAGTTACATGTGTATGTGACGCCATACAAACAAACTTTATATATAAGTGGAAAATATTATACAACAGCAATGTAAGTAGCACAGAGAAAGAAAATGCTTTAAATGAAAAATAAATAAGGAATTCTAGGGTGTAGCATATTATATTTAACACGTATAAGTACTGTCATGTTTTCCTTATCATAAAATCAAAAATTATTATTTCAATAGATTAAACATTTACATGGTTAATACAAGCTGACATCCGATGAAATGCTAATGATTATTACGTAGTTACAATCACTTACCCAACGTTCATTCACCATTAACTATATAACGTACCACAGTCTTTAATCTAAACGATAAACACTTGTGTCTGTCCAATTACTGAGACATAGACACTTCTGATAGCCGTACAATGCCGAGCCACGCGCAATTTTAAGACAAGTTACCGACAGAAAAGAATTAGTTCAATTATTTTATGCGCGATAAATACGTGACGAATTAAGCATTCACGGATTATTTTGGAGTATGAAACTGAAAATTTGAACGATGTAAGTTTTGGAGTCTTAACTTTGCACATGACTTGAAGGAGAAAGTTTAGCATATTGTGGCGAGGATTAACGCTGTTATTAAAAAGAACTTCGGGGCGAGGGGTGTAGCCGCGGCGGAGGGGGGCGCCCCCCCGCCGAGGAAGCTGGCGTCCTCGTCCCTCGGCCCACCTTCCCGTAAGGGACCCTGGAGACTGGAGCGGACGTCATTCGTCTCTTCGATGGAAAAGTCACCATCGTCATCGTCACGCGACTTGCGGTTAGGCAACTCCATTTCTGCGTAAACAATTTTTCTACTTGAAATATTTGTTTGTTGATCTAATATAATTAAGTATTTGGCTGTGTGACAAGAAAAATCTAGGGAAAAGTCAATAACGGTTGAGTGTTTCTAGAGTAAAAGTACACAACATCGTTCACTTGCGCCGCTAAAGCGTCTTTTATCACAACTCCTATCGACAGAAAGAGATGAAAGGAACAATTCTGGGTCAAATACTCGTTGCAGCCTCCTTTGTCAATGACTTCACTTACCGTACAACCTAATGTTGCCCTCGGCGTCGCCTATAGAGTTCTTAGAGATGCACTTGTAGCCCCCGAGGTCGCTCCTCTGTATGTTCCGAATAACGAGACGCATCTGCACGCTGTACGCGCTGCTGTTGATCTCAGTCATCTGGTATTTATCGTTTGATATTATCATTTCACCTGTAAAGAACATCGATTATTTTTTGGTTACATAAAAAAAGTTTAACGTTTTTTTTCATAAAATAAAACATTATTGATGTTTAAGATCCCTTTTTGAACTATAATTAATATCGATATGTATAAACAAATTAAGTGTATTTAAAGATTAATCATTTTCCTATGGTCATTAATTGCATCAACTTATAGATTCGTATTATTTGCAAGCCGCAAAGACTTTGGTTTCAGTTGATACAGTCATTTGTTTCATCGCCCTTTATTCGATAGGCACAAGCCTTTCCGTCCATTTATATTCGGCCACTTCCGACCATTGTCCGCCCGATATCGAATTGAAATATTGTTTCGGCATGTCGTGTGCGGAACAATACTGTATATGCTCACATAATGTATAATCTACTTTGCAGTATGTGTTCAGGGGACAGCATTCGCTTAAAATAATATTCAATTTCATCCCATGTTGCAATGTCAACAAGCAAATGTTGATTTTGGGGCAAGTGTTAACATTATTCGTTCGTGTTCAATTTGTCAGTTGGAAAGCTTAATGTGCTTCACAAAACAATAGTAATTACAAGGATAAACTGCCGCTTTGCGATTGTTAATCCATTAATAGTCGTGTATGTCGCAACTGAATCATGGTCGGGGGATATGTTTGCCAATCAAAACACACTAGCTTGTTATGAATATTGGCTATTCATTAGGCTGTGTAGCAGACTTTATTGTTGTTGACGTGACTGATGCAAGTTTGTATTATTACAAATAATGGAGTACTCTGAATCAATTACCAAAGATATCTACTTACTAATCTGAATGAACTTGCATTCAGTACATATAAACAAACCAATTTTACAAGACAGTTGTGAATTGTATAATATGAGATTGAAAAAGGGTTAAATAAATAATAAAGGCCATTCCACAGGTTTTCAACCTAGAAAATCTCTGAATTCAGCGAAAACAATCGGCGTTAGAATCTAAACACAGTCAACGCTTTGAATAATAAATACGATGCGCACTGGTGTTTGATTATGTTATACAACTGGTACTGATGTATCTACTAGATATTCTGTTAGATTAGTTTGGTATCTACTACCAAATATTACTTTTGGTAATCTTATAAAGAGTGTACGTTTGTACAGACAATACATAAAAACATACAATGTAAGAAAGTATTTTAAGAACGAATGTTTACAGTAAAATAATTGGTATTCCACAAAAAAGGCCATACTTTTATCAGACATCTGCGAAAGACATTGTTATTGAAAGAAAGCGTTCAAAATGCGTGAGTAGATTCTGGGTACAGCGATTCCGTTGAATATTTTCGTTAGCTACATTATTACCATGGCGGGTCGCGTTGCTCGTTCTACATTAAAAATTGCTTGCATTCTTCTTGCCTCGCTTCATTTTGTGGGCGGCATTTTATTTTTTATTGCCAGCCAGTGGACATGGCTTACTGGTATGAAATTGAAATTTTGGTTATAGGCATTTAATTATAGAATCCACACGTTGTTTTTCTTTTTCGTTAAAGTGTGGGTTTTAATACGAGTATTTTTACTCGACGGTGTGTAAAATCTACTATCGGTTTAGAATTTGATCCACTTTTTAGACTTTTAGCCTGAGAAATGATAACTTAAACCTTGCGTACACATATTTATTACAGACTTATGTGTGTGCGAATAATCTGATTTCGATATTGGCATTAAAAATTCACTCTCATCTCCATGTTTACTATTTTATTAATTCTTTTTTTAACATCATATTATAAATGGTTTTAACTTTCTACTGTCAAATTTTGTCTTATGGAATTATAAGATTGTCCCAACTGGATTGTACCGAGGTGATTCATGGGATGGTTATGGCGCAATATGCCGGTCGTCACAACCTCATCATTTTAGCAGAAGGGCTTACATTTGTCGCTACAAACGATAACGTTGACCGCACATCTAGTTTCCTGAGCGAAATGTTGTGTGAGTTGCGTCCCCATACATTCACACATACATTTATCCCTGCACATGACTGTGTATTGTTAACAGTGTTCCTATAACTTAACTTTTTGGGTAGGAGACTGCATAAGTATATTAATAGATTTGATTGTGAGATAATTATGTTTCGTGAATCCACTTAGTCTACTATATGGGCTTGTATTCGATAAGAATAAGCTCCAATGATATTGTTAAATTGATTAGGATCTGCACGAGTTTTAATTTAAATAAATAAATCAAATCGTTATGTACATTATAGTAATTACGTGAATGACAACGTTTAAAGAGTGACTAGTAAATTTACATCGAAATTTCATCTACTAAATCCGTATTTGTATTAAGTTTAAACAATTAATTAGCTTTTAAATGTCCACATACATTTTAGGTAATCCTGTCGCCATTTTTAGCGGTTTCATTTCTGGTGTACATTTCATCACTACATAGTATAAAATAATGTCGTTGTCGCTGTCTGTCTGTATGTCCGCTTAAATCTTCAAAACTACGCAACAGATTTAGAAGCGGTTTGTTTTAATAAATAGAGGGATTTAAGAGAAAGGTTAATGTGTATAATAAGCTGTAGCGGGTCGCTAGTTATGATATAAAATAGGAACAAAACCACTTAAGAGTAAAATAAAAGTACTTTTTTTGTGTATTTAGGTACAAAAAAACACTTTCTTTTAAGGTAAAACTAAACTGGCTTAAGAAGTACTTTATTTAAAAGAAAATATATTGAAAATATTTTCCAGTTACCCGACTCCATTATTAAATCTTGTCTCATTTGATATTCAATTCATTCGGCATCTGAGTTGGCAGTAATATAATGCGGCGAGTTCGACGTCGTGCGATGCGATCGTTAATCACGGCATAAGGCAGTTGTCTCCATCCCTCCATTACACACTAATAAACCCACTAGACGCTTGATCTTACTTCAATTGACAGAAGAGATTGACAAGCGAGTTTTGTGTAAGCTTATTTAGATTTTAAATCTTAGTTTAAGTATGCTATTAATTTTGGTAAAGGCTAACGTTGTGAGGAAACCTAGATTTCGCTATAGAATCCAAAATCGTCAACTTGCGGTTTGGTGGTTTGGGATTCCAGTACTGAGCAAGCTTGGCTGAGTAGTGGATCAATGCGCGTTCCTTCTCTAAATAGGAAAAGATTTTGGCGCAGTAGTGTAAATATCCGGCAGAATGTAATTTTAATAAATCTAATTAATACGGCCTCTCGCTTTTCATGATAATGCGCAAACGTAATTTTTGATATCTACTTACTTAGTTAATATAATTTTGTAAGAAAAGGCTTTAAAATATGTTCTTTGTAAAAATGAATTACTAAAAAAAAATATTATTCCCAAGCGAAAACTAAAGGTGTCTCTCTAATCAAGAAATGGCATTAATTTATTACTGAAAGAAACTTCTGTCGCACGACTTTGGTTTAAAATAAACTTTCTGCTCCAATGCAACTGTTGACTTCCATTCTACGTTTCTAAAATGTCACCTTGAAATTTACCGTTGAAATTAGTTTTAGAAAATGTAGATACGTGAAAGTTTTATCTTATGACTTTCACAAAAATAGTTTTTTCTCTAGTGAATATTCAATAAAAGTCGTAATAAATACTTACTTACAAATTGTAATAAAAGTTGAATGAAATCTTGACCTTTTTTCTGTCCCAAAAATACATACAATACACAATATCCGTTTTTTTTAAGCTTTCGTGGTGAGCAATGCATAGCGTTCATAACAATTTGTTAATTTCGCCAAAACATTGTTGCTTACGGATATTGGACACTGGTTCTCAAACTACTGGAAGTTTATCTACCATATCTCAAAACTGAGCACATTACAGTATGTTGTTCTATCTAAACAATAGTAGTGAACTGCGTCTATTATTCCAGAACTCAGTTTAACTTCAAGATTGGGGATAAATCTCGGGTTTAACGTGAGCATTCGGAAATTACTGTATGCAAATAACTAGAATAGAGCGGTCTACATAGTTTGTGGACTGTATGGATTTGTTATGGAAAAAACTTCATGTTAAATATAGTACTCCTACCGAATGACTGGACGACATAAAGCGTTTATGTTATTGTACTCGTAATTATAGAGTTTACTACAAACGGAAATCTTCGTATAATGTTAGACAGAACGCCACAAAACGATTAAACAGATAATTTTTGCTGTATATACTAGAATATTCACAAAAGTAATATATTTTATAAAATAGAAACCAATGTTATCTCAAATAGTATTGTAGGCTAAAATAATTTTCAAAGTATCCATCAAGGCAACATAATTACGTAGAGGTAATCAATTCGGCTGTGAGTCTGGTAATAGAATTTCGATTACAATAGCGTCATTAATAACTGCGGTCAAGCCAAAGACATCGAGATCTGTCAAGAGACCGTAGCTTTGGTGCTCGACCCGGCTGACCACAAATCTGCGGCTTGCTTGATGCAACTGACACCTCGCCGGTGGGCGCCCGCCACAGACACACCCTCTTTTGTTTATTGTTGACAACTTTGTTAATTAATTATCAGTTTACAGCACTCGATAAAGGCGTATCGGACGATAAATTGAACAAACGATGTAAAGATATTCAGAAATGAAAGAAATAGGAATAGCAAATTTTACTTTAAAAGTGCAAAATTCCATTTCGTCACTTATTTAAACAGGTATTGTGGGTTCAATATTGATAGGTGGCAGTTACTATGAATTACAAGTATATGTTTGTATTCGATACAAAAAACAACACGATCATTTAAGAGCTGATTCAGTCACCGGGTTCAAACGGACAGTGATATTTAAATTGCAACGAAAATGTTTCGTTTAAAGCTCTATCGAAAAATAACCTGAACATCAGGACAATAAAGTAAGCAATTTTATTTAAATAAAACCCGATTGAAATTACAACAAAAAGTTGTCGGGCGGCCTGGCTGCGAATGGCGGGCACTCCCATTCCGTGTCCGGTGCGGCCGGCACGCCGCTTGTCGCATCTCGTCACGCCCGTGTATTACCTAATTTAATTTGTAGTCCCCGCAATTTATGGGCCGCAGAAGAGCCGTCTACCCCCAGTGTTTGTTAGTAACGATCCAGACATATGCGCCATACGTCACACGAGCATTTGATTGTTTATTGCTAAAAAAACCCTAAATTCACATAAACTGGAATTAAACTTGAAGTGAAATAAACGTTCATTTCTTTGTGCATTTAATTGTATTCAATTTTCGCAAAATAATGAATATTAATAAGTAGTAATAAATATTTAAATGTGCTAATGCGTTAGGGAGACGATGCAAGGGATTAATAGCGTGAATTTCAAGGGGCTATGTTTTGGAAAATGTATTCGCGTAATTAAAAATAAATTATCTGTATTTATAAATTGAAATCTAAGTTCACGTGAGTTAAACTTCGACCAATTTTAATTTTTGTTCGAATAAAGAAGTAAAAGTGAACAAATCCTGCCCGAGTATTGGTGAGTTATATTTGAAATTGAATTTAGATTTGTACGAATATTGTGGTACGTACGTGAGAGTAAATATTGTGACTGTAGCCTAAAGCAATTTGAAGCGGGCGGGCCAGCGGTCTTTGTTGCATATCGGGCGGTAATAGAATTTGGTCCGCTTTTTGCGCGGTTGGTCGCTCGAACCGCGTAATAGCGAGCTCGGTTGCCTTTGTAACTGCATCTAAATCTGCTTGCGCTATGCATCCGCCTGGTTAGGATATAACCAATTATTCAGTAGTGAAACTCCAATAGTTGGGGGATTTATTTTGATGGTGTTACTTGTTTATGGGATGTCATAAAATTTGGATGACGGTAAATTATTTTAAGCGCATTGAACCTACAATGCATGTGTCTATCAACGAATATCTTTTTTAAGTATAGTATTATAACGCTGTTTGTTGTGCCATTTTTATTGCAGTGCTTGTAAATGTAAATAGTACAACTTGACGATATCTCTTTGTAGTAACCGGACGTTAAAAAGTGGCGCGATTAGTCAGGGTGAGCGCGAACTGCAAGAAGTACGGTTACTTTGCACATAAACTATGCTTGAGTTTTAATTTAGCTAATCGTTATTATTTAACTAATATACAAGGTAAATTAAAGAAAATCAAAGTTTATTAATTCCTATAATTCCAAAAACATACTTTAAGAGTAAGTAACTTTAATTACTCTTCATTCCTATGATTTATATTGCTAAAAATCCTGGCAGAAAACCTTGTTTGTAATAATAATGTAACAAGTAAAAAACAAATTAGCATCGACATTGTTAGGTTCGGCTTACGTTTCAGTATTGAACAAGTTTACCATCGTTGCAAAAACACTGCTCTGAAATCTATATTTAAATGCGTCTAACTTTTTTAAAAGCTTTGACTGCACTCGCACCGAGCCGCATAAACTGTTCGATTAGACCGACAAAAAATATAAGTTTAAAGACCGCATTGCGAAAAAGTTTTGTTCATTTTATCCGGTTTTGGTCAAGGACCGTTCACACATGTCGCGGCGTGCGGTGCGGTGGCAGACGGCTGCGAACGGCACTGGACGGCTCCGGACGGCGCCGGACGGCCCGTAAACCGTAAATCCATTCCTAACTCGACTTTAGTGGCCGGCCGTTGTCCGCCGACAGTGCCGGGTGTTTGTTGCAACGCATTATCCACTTGAAAACTACCGCTTCGACAGATACGTATTTCGGCGTGTACAATTCTAATTGGCGTTGCCTATCTTTAATATTCTATGACGAAAAAAATAAATAAGTTCTTTTTATTTATACTTTGCATTATAACAGTCTATTAATGTGTATTTCCTGCATTTCTAATTTAAAAACATTGCGAAATTATACAAACGCGGGCACTGCATTGTCAGTTTTATGAATATATAGATTTACGAGGGCGTGTGAGCGTTGGGTCAGTTTAGTTAAAGTCTCGACATAATCTCTCGCATTTCATCTTTATTTCCTTCATCTACATACGTAATACAAACGTACTGTAAATATTGAGCTTATCTCCGGCACATCGCCCTCGGTGCTCTAGGAGAGCTTTTGTCCATCTGTCAACCGAGCACTAAATAAGCAACTTTTATCCTGAGGGTGTCATTTTAATGAGAAGTAATGAAGTTCCCGACCTCTCTAATGTTTTGTTAGGTTAAGAGCCTTATTTGTATTAGTTAGCACGTGTTTTTATATAGGTATTTCACAGGTTATATTTCACAGTACCCAATTTGGTTGGCCTTTTGACGGCCGGCTATTTTGTTAACCGGCCGAGTTAATATTGCTTAAATGGCTTTTAGCGTCGTTATTTCTATAAACAGCAAAGGTTTCTATCTAAAAGTGTGGGCAAAATTAGTTTCTACATTGTCTAATATCTGTATCTATGCTGAATTTGTGATAAGGTTGTTATTACATTTATTTTCTACCCTATAAATAAATGCTAAATTTTTAAAACGTAATTTTTTTGTAAAATAATATATGATTTTTATAATGAATAGTATTTTCCTGAAAAGCAACCAAAAAATACTGGTTGCCGTGATTTTATTTAGACAGTAAACAGTTAATTTATTAATTTCTAGCCGAGTAATATTTTACGTTGTCATCGTCGCTATAATTATGAGGTCGTTAATAAGCCGTAACATAGGCGCCATATAATCAAAGTAAAAATAAATCTTTGCGAAATGAAAAACGGACATGAAATAAGCGCATATTTTTTCCCTTTAAATACGTCCATAAAAAGGCAATAACTTGTAAGCAAGCACTAGCCCCTGTGGCCTGTCAAAGAGGATAGTAGAAACATGAATAACGGCCCGTTTAATGACTGCTTTAACGCTTTCAATGTGCTTTATGAATAATGAAATTAGTTGCTTATTCCGTTCTTGAGGTTCGTGCTTAGTACTTAATAGAGTTTATGAGTTGCGCCGCTCGTAAACATCTTTAGAACACAATCAGAGATTATACTAATTATGGCTGGCGTAAGCTGATTCCGAGCCGAGATAAATGAAACTTCGGAACTAAAAAAGGCATGCGTGACAGTTTGATGGGCTGTTGTTTTGATATAGCATAGTGGTGACAAGACCTAATAAATAAATATATTGAATTTGCTAAATAATTACTTAAACGTATATTAAAGTTATTTTTTTAGTTGTCACATTTCACATTTTTTTCTCAACATGTCATTAGTACACCAGCCACCAGTAGTCACCAGCTGAAATTTCCATGATTTCCCTCTATCTACCTTGCAAGCACAGGGCGAAGTTCCTAGACAAATGTTTAATGTGTATTGTCTTCTTTGTAGTCCACACTACTTTGTGCTAAGTCTCCTTGGTGAGAGTCCAACTTTGGACACCATAAAACTAGGCAACGAGAGATTTATTTAAACAAGTTCAACTTTGTCTTGGGAAAATATTTTTTCTTTTGCTTAGAGTTGCTTTAGTTCATTTCTTTTGTGACCTGAATTGAAGTTTCGTGATTTTTCGCACTGATGGCTAATATGCGGTCCTATGTCTGATGCCACTCATTATAGAAAATATTAGAAAGAAATGTAGTACCAGTTTTAGGATTATCCTAGTAAGATAATTCTACAATCTTAAACGTTTTATGAATATTAAACATATTATTTAAAAAGTCCATTTCTCTATGTTGCTACGAAAAATCTTTAAAATGAGATTTTAAAAGAAATTTTATAAAATCCAGGGACAATCCTTAAAATTTATCATTGTTCTTGAAAAAATAGTATTGATTTTATTTGATCTAATTAGGGTTTTTGTAAAAGTTCTAGTGAAGTAGACATAGTTGACATTGCGAGCCACAAAAAGGCGCCGATATTGTGTGAAAATAATTTTTAAGGTCAAAGTTTAACGGCCTAATATTTTTTTCCAAAGATTTTTTTCCTCTGAAGCTAGACAGCGTGAATTAAATTCTTGGAAAACTTATACAAAATACTCTACAATGAATACCTTTAAAGTGGCATATATCTTTATCAACAGCATTTACAACTCCACAGTCTACAGACAGTTGGTAACACACCGTCTAAAGAACCTTGAATACTAACGTTCTTCCTTCAGAAAATAAGCAAACTTATTACACTATTACTATAACAACATCAACACCTCTATTATGACGTTATCTGGCCAGTATTACCGATTTATGTCTTAATAAAGAACAGCTAAGGCCTCACCGTTCTCCCTCGTCCAGTAGTTGATGGCTTTGGGCGAGGCTTCCACGTGACACTGTAGCGTGACGTCAGTGCCCGTCGGGGCACCCACCAGCTGATTTGGCACTTGCACCAATGGATGAACTGGGGACAAAAGGTGTTACATTAATATGAAGGAACAAAAATAGGATTCAAAAATAATCTAATTTATTTTCAGACCTGTAAATACGGTGTACGCTTAAGAGTATTCTATTATATTCTAAGTCTTGATACAGTCAATCGGTTCTTTAAGACACCCTGAATTTAAGTGCATACTGTATTGGTATTTGTTGACTAAACTTGGTTATCGTTGCAAGTTCTGGTTTACAATAGGTGTGTAAAGATAGGCGTGCGTGACCAGCTTGCCAAATAGTTTCTTTAAATAATTATTGTAAATTAAAATTCGAGTGATTTAACCGAAGCGCAAAGTTGACGTTAAATAATTATAATTTACGTGAAAAAGAAAAGATTAATCCGTGATTTGTATTAACAATGTTATGAAGTCACCGACTAGCAATAGGGCAATGATAAGTTTTCATTAGGAACACTACGTTATATCGCTTAAAACGTATGAGATATTTAAATCGTCTCGTTTCAAGTACATTCATTACAGTTATATTAATCAAGAAGGATCCCACTTATCACACTATTATTAAAATAATCTATAAAATCTGACATAATTATAAAACTAACTAAATATACGTTGTTAAATAAAAATGTTTATAATGTAAGATGTTCAGACTACCTTTCATATAACGTAATTTAAACAAAGTGGTTCTCTTTAAGAGTATGAAACTCGTTGTAAATATTAATATAGATAGTATCTCTCCACTAGCACTCCTTAGCATATTTAGTAGTGTTAAGTAAAGTAAGCAGTAACATATTTAAGGAATTTACATTATTAAATTCAAGTTTTGAAAGAATATTTTGTTGATTAGATTCGGACTGAGTGTCCACACTCAGTAATGTTATAATATCTATTATTTTGATTTTGCGTAACTTAAGTTTTTTTGTGTTTGATGCTTTAGATAACTTTACTAAGCAGTTTTTATACATCTTTGCTTTTGTTTGTCTTTTAAGCGTGCCAGCATCCTAAACTTGTGATCAGTTTCATAAAACTTGCACTGTCTTTTAAAGTTTTCCCTAGAAGGCTTCTGACTAAAATGCACATTGTTTCACGTCAAAAACACTTTTTATTAATTAACTTAATGTTGCATTACAACTGTCAACGTAGGCGTAACTAGTATGACTTGAAAATATTTCATTTAGAATGGAATTCCATACAAATATGTTATCGCTAAGTGAGCGGTTTCAGTTGCATTTATGTTTACATAATATTCTATTTTCGTGTTGTGTTATAAATAGGCTTGTGAAGCCTTTGCGTTTGGCGTGGCATGAATACCACTGTAATATTCACTTAACTTGCCCATGTTATTTCATGATGAAAACTTTTTGTGTTCAACAAACAGTTTCTACAAACAACTCACTGTTCAGTTATTTTTTGTTTAATTGAAGATTCACTTGGCATTTCATAATTTTACTTGTTGTATCGCGTTAATTTTGTCATGTTATAAATATTCAAAACAGTCAGGCCTCTATCGTAACACTTAACGATAGAACTAATTGTCAGCAGCCTATTGCCTTAAAAGTCTGTGTTGCAAAAGAAAAACTGCGACATTTTTCACCTAGTTTTCTTTTCTTTAATTTGAATGCAAATTATTTGAACGGCTCAACTGCATTACCCGTCATATTATTAGTTGCGGTAAATGTGTCGGGTTAATAATGAATTGTCGTTAATTTATTGCGGGGTGAGTTGCATTTGTGTTGGGAAATAAACTTTTACGTTCACGTGAGCGTTAAACATGATGCTATCTAATCTGTTTCAGTAATGAGTAATGGTTTTGGCTATCAAATTGTAACTGAATGAAAACTGAGGGTAATTTGTACTTCATTTTGGTTTATGTTTTTTGTTTTAATGGTTTGTTTGTTAACGCTGATTGCTGGCATCAATTCAGACGTCAACTTTTAATTTATTATTTTTTATTATTGAAAAATCAGTAAACAAAAACTATGGTGTAAATTAAAGTTTGGTCTGTTTACATTATTCATATACTACTAACAGGAGAAATTACATATTATACCCATACACCTGAGCAAATAGGTAACTTTCAACGTTTCTACTTCACTTATTGTTTACATTGCGCATCTAGTTCATATCTTACGCCATCACCGTCGAGTCGCGCGCGCAATGTATTTGCTCTGCTCGTTCCGCCACTTTGGTAAAACTCTGCGACTGTCAGGTGTTTACTTCGAATATCATCTCGACTGCATTACTTCTATTTGCTCTAACTATTTAACGGACTAGATGTTTGTACGCAATTAAACTACAGTTTCCATCTGAAGTTAGTTTCTGGAATCACAGCGCTGTGTGTGGTTGCCGTAAAAGTAAATGCAGATATTGAATATTGACTTTGAAGTTTGTATGTTTTTAATCATCACACCTAGTTTTTGAATTTTATTGCTTGAAGCCGACTAGAACAAAAGACTAAACGTTTAACTAGTACATTTTGATTAATAATATCAACAGTATAAGCAGGTAACGACTGTTAAAGCGGTAAAATTAAAATTCTTAAAATGAAGAGAAGTAAAATCGCGGATATCTTAACCTTTATTCAAATCAAAGGGTATTTACAATTAACAAAGGCCCTGATTCGAAAAGATACCAAGAAGCTGAAATGTCGGCAAGACAGCGTCAAGTTGTTCTAAAGCGAACGGATTATTTCACAAATGTAAACAATCGCACCAGCATCCCCAAAAGTCTATTTAGGGTGAATTAAGGAAAACGGAATTTTCTTCCACGACCTTAGATCGGAGCTTATTTGCGGTTATTCTCTTTGACCGTCGTTAAGTTCCTTTGGACGGCTTTTACGAGTTTGAGTGGCCAATTTAGCGAACAAAATCTGAACGATCAGAATTTTTGTTCTAATTAATAACTCCAAGGGGCAACGAGGGTAGCCTTTTGCTTATTAAATAAAGCGGAATAATGAACCGTCGAGATGTTAATCTAATTGCAATTGCGTTTTATTCAGTTGTGTTTTATTAGAATTAAAGCTTAAAGGGTGAAATATTATATTCTGGAAAAATATTACGTGTGTGCTTAGTGAGCAGCATAAAACTTAAAGAACGTGATTAAGCAATCTCTAACTGTATAAGTAGATAGGAATTCTCGCAGCAATCAAAAGTTAGGGGAGTTTTCTCGAGAAGGATTCCGCGCGGAATTCTTGAAGTGACAGTTTGATTAACCGAGCGGCGCACACGCTTTCGCCGTTTTCGGATTTCTTGGCGTTTTGTAGCTATTACCTGTTTTAGTTGACTTTGGAATTTCTTGAACTGCAGTTTTAACCTAACAATCCTTAAAAATATATTACATTTACTACGCTATCTGAACGCGGACAAACTTATAAATCAGAACGGCTCTGCGGAATTAACACTACAAGAGAAAATATATCCTAAAATTAATTATCCTTAACTGCTGGATCCTCTTTGCAAATTGATCGCGATTTGTTCACTTCGTTTGGCGTGTTTCTTTTTCTCTAAACTCAATTTACCGTCTCCCGGCTTCAGTGAATCAACTAAAAGAAACTCATCGCGTTACGTAGCATTTACTGCTACAAATGAATTGCTTCACTTCTGCTTCTAAAAAAGTGTTTTTTATGTACCTCCGCGGCCACAAGTCCACCCATCCCGCTGTTATCATTCGTTTTCGGGGGGAGGAAATTTAAATTAAATATTTGAGAGCGTTAATTTTGTCTCCTCATCGAGCGAACGCGACGCATTCTTTGTGAAGTAATTAAACTGAGTGGAAGGGTTTCAGACGGCAGTAGTTTGTTTGTTCGCTTGAAATTGCGTTTCCTATGAAGTGAAATTCTCTCGGTTGTCGTCAGGCAACGTTGGCTTTTATTTGTTTTATAGATACGAGATATGAAATGTCAAGTATCGAATGTGGATATTTATAAAAGCGTAATGTGGCTCTTATTTAGGAATTACGTCAAGCGTGAGCTTTATTTGCTATAAACGGCTCGTTTTACATGCTCATTTAATATGCGGTATTTGGTTAAGCTTTGAGATGAAATCTAAATAAGTTGTGAAGTTATTTAGTTGCTTTGCACGTTTGTATAAATATAGTATCCAATCAGACGAGTGTTTACATCGCACTGCCAATAACAGAATGCAAATACGTAGTGGACAGCGCGTCAGAGCGTCCGCTGACCCGCTAACCGTACGAAAAACTTTTATAGGCATGACACTGAAGTAAAACGCGAGAGAACCAGACACTCAAACTGGAAATATTATTACCTTAGCGACTTTTACGGTTATGGTCTGAGAAGAGCTTCAAGTGGTATTACAGACGAAGCAATTACATTCTTATACTCGATTTGATAGGTTCCTCACATATGTATATTTCGAAGGTTCGTTTGAGAACCTAGGAACCTATCTTACAATATCGCTAGTACGCGTGTTTAACGCTACACCTGGAAATTTGGAAATGTAGCAGTTTCGTATGTTTTTGTTAAAATGACACCTGAATATCTTAGTGACGTGTGATATTGAAATTTACGGAGTGTAAACAAAAAAGATAAACATGTTGAAAGTATGCGTGACAGGTTTTGTGATTGAAAGCTTTGTTTGATAATTGTAATTATACAAGCCTTTTCATTGTTGATGGATCGCTGCAAAAACATATTACAACTCTTATTGCAAAAGTTTTTAATTAATTTTTTCAACTTTGTTTTGTAAACGAACAAGCTCTTGAGGTGGAGAATAGTTTAGACGAATAAATAGATTTTCAGAAACGTTACTATTTCGCATAGTTCAGTATCTTGCTCAGGAAACTAATAATAGTCACTGCTATGAACTAAGGTTATAAAGTATTTCTTGAAACATGGAACCATTACGTAGATTGAACTTATTTTGTAGAGACATTTAATTATCTTACTTGTACGTACTTTCCTGGATGTTCATAAAAATTTTCTCGAACTTATCAATACAAGGAAATAATGCTGCGTTGTACAATTTAATTACACGATCAAATATGTTAAAATAACAATATATTTGGGACACTTTGTGTGATTTAACTAAGTTCTTATCAAAATAGTCAGTTCGTAATTGTCAATTCACAGCGGAGCTCGGTTGGTAGTCATTTAAAACAAATGGTTGTTCAGGGCTGTAAAGCCATAATGAACACGTCTAGTGAATGTGTAATCGCAGTAAGATGTTATTACTTCACCGGGACTCTGTATATCTTCTCATGTCATTAGAAAAGACTGATCTGTTTACTACGTGCTTTTTAATTTAAAGTAAAACAGGATTTATGAAGATCTACTATATTCATTCTATTGAACGATAATAGAATTGTCATATTTTATAAAAGAAATCTACTAGTCTCAGCTATCAGCTAGTCTTGTTGCCATTGCATTAACTTTTTACAGTTGAGTGTATATACAGGTGCAATTTTGTCTGTGTGCTTATTATTGTTTCATCTTCACGCTTATACAGCTGGACCAATTTTACTAAAATTGCTGTCGTTGTTTTGCTAGACGCACAGGTTTTTTGCAGCTATAACTTACATTCACGCGCACAACGCTATGGCTCATAGCTAGTATCACTATAAAACCAACTAAAACGAGAAAAAACATTGCTAGCCAGAGAACCTAAGGGCTTTCCTCATTAAAAACGTCATTATATACAGTTAAAGATACATATGATACAGTCACAACTCAATGTAATCAAGATGATATCAAACAAATCACAACAAACTATGTCATAATACAAAATGATTACAGTGTCATCGGTTTTCAGATTCATGAACTGATCAGCGGCAATTCCCAGTAGCATAACACTATCCATGCAAATGGAAATGGGCGTGTGCACCTGTGTGCCACACTATAATTTCACCAGTGATTCTGCAGTGATTCTGCGATCGACGCGCGAATGCGAACGGTTGATCCGGACAGATAGGAGATTAATTTGTCTGAGTGCTGGCTCGAGCTAACCATACAGATTTTTCCTTTTTGTTTATGCTATTGTATAGAAAAAAGCTTGATGCCCCTCAAGGTATGGTTATCAGATAGTGACGCACTGTGAAATATTTGTTCAAAACTAAACTCAGTGAAGATCCATCGGCTAAAGAATAGATTTATAGATTGCACTGTATACACATTGTATTAAAATAGGGAAGACAACTGATTTAATTTATTTATTCTGTTGTAGTAGTGATTAACACAATAATCGATAAGTTCAGAGCTAAATTAAATATTATCTTGACAGAAACTTGGATGTATACAAAATATATATTTTTAGATTTATTTTGGCATGAAGCCTTATAAATAGAATTATACGGCTTCTAAAAATTAAAACACCTACTGGTATTTCGTTTTATCAGTAAAAGTTATTAACCTTTGACCTTATGAAGATTATCGAGCCTTGATTAATGATATAAAGTTACATTTAAGAACTAAAAGGCAAACATATTTCCTATCCTATCTAACTTCATTAAAAATGTTTACTTACATCATTAACTATATCCAGCATATATTTATTTTTTAATTAAATTTATAAACGCTGTCGTCTTAAAACTGTAAAAGGTGTCTAGAGAGCACTACACTTGTAGCATCATTGTAGTGAAAGGAGTCGTTAAGTAGAGTCTACTACGACGTAGACGCTACGCTTCGTAGCAACTCCGAAAGCTTCGTGTCTTCTTAATGAAAGTAAATATAATATTATGTATAAAATCAAACGCTACCTTATTTAACCATTAACTTGAGTATACTCGATATATCTTGATGCGTGTCTGTGTTAGATGGATTGATCGAATAATTCTATTCACCCATTCACACTCCGGCTATAAAAATTATGGCCGTCGTCGTCCTTATATTTTAAATTAAAATTTGTTACCTTAATTTATTGTTATAAGATACATACAATAGATACCAAAATATTGTAACTCAAATTTATCAGTCGATTTCATCTAATTGAAACCCGTACTATAACTAAATTCCGATAGTCAACGGGGCAGTAACTTTCGACGCTTTGGTACGTAATTTGGATGCAAGACACGCACCAAAGATGATACGTGATAACACGAAAATCTCCCAATTGCTTACGTGTTCGAGCCGGGGGACCGGTGTTCTGTAGTTGAGAACTTCAGACCGAGCATTGAATAACTCCTGGTTATAAATTAGGACGATCGTTTGATAAGTGAGTTCGCAACGTAACGCTTTTTGCTATGCTTTACGCAGGTAACTTTATCGATGATTGAATTGATACATGTCGTGAATTTGTAAACGGGTGGGGTAGTTTGTGTGATATTAATTTTTTTGCAGACCAATGGCTTTTATTGTAATTATTACGTGGTATTACACATTTGTAGTAGTATACATTTGTATTTTTCTTACTACTTACTATTTTTGCTATGGATTATTAAAGTCAATTTTACCTTTGTTTTGTAAAATTTGTTAAGTTCTGAAACCACTTGTATTGTGCCGATATATTATTTCTGTACTGGCTTCTTCTCTTTTGCTTTTATTTAAAACCTTAAATATATTTCTTGCACTTAAAATGAGAAGCCAACATCATAATAATCGTGGGTGTCTCGTACGAAGTCAACTACAATTACGTCTGTACAGACAACTACGTCAACAAAATGTATCTCAAATTAAACCGAGACAGTATAATAGCTAACCTTTATGATAATAATAATAAGTCATTTGTCTTCACAGTTAGTCAGAATCGTCTCCCTTCTATAACAACCTTTATGGTTATAATAAGTCTTTTGTCTCTACAGAGCTCTAACGCACTAGCGTTTAACCGCCCCGCGCGTTACCCACTCTTTCATTTGAGTCTGCAACCGCTGCATATATTTGTGCAACTAGAATCAGTTGCACACTAAACTAAAAAGGAATTTGAACTGAAACTGAACGTTCAAACTACTGAGTAAAAATCCAAACTGGCCTAGAAATGGTGACATTGCGTCGTTTCATTTAAACACCTATTGTAAACTTTAGGCTCTATTATAATACTATCTCAACTAGAAGCTTTTACAATAATGCATTGCTATCGAATTAATATACATGATAACTCAAAATTGCAAATTTTTATCTTAAGTTTAAGTAGACGTCAAGAAGTTGTTTTATTCTGAATGAACAACTGATTAAAAAAACGTTATATGAAAACGCCAACAGCGCGCAGCGTCCAAACCGCGTGGAGCGTTTAACCGCTAGTGCGTTCTTCTCATCACACGGGTGTTATCAGTAGCTTATTAGTGGTACTCACAGTGTACATGCAGCATTATTCTCTTGCTGACGGAGGGGGGCACGCCGTTCGCGGCGATGCACAGGTACGCGCCCATCTCCGAGCGCGTCACCTTCGTCAGGTTCACTATCTCGCCCTCCAGTGATGTTACTGAGGACAAATTGATATAGTTAATGTTTGACAAGAATGTACATGCAGATTTTGTTGATGAATTAAATGGATATATATTTTTTATAAAAAAAAAAAAAATATTAAGTCTGTTGAGAAGTGAGGAAGGTTAATATATTTTTTTTGGAAAATATGTATAAGGACAACTAACGAGAGTTCGTACTCTCGTTAAGACGAACACCTGCTAAGTATTTTTTTTTGGGATCCTTACGTTTGAGACTTCGTAGTTTCAAGAGTAAGAATCCTAAAAAAAATGTTTTATTTGTATAAAAACGTTTTAAGTTTAATTGCAAGCAAATTGTAAAAAAAAAAATATTGCAATTGCTACAAAATATGACTTTTTTATTTTAAGATAGAGATGCACCTCAATTACAGGAAAAAGAACCGGGTTTAAGAACAAACTTCTGTCTAGAAAATAAGTAGAGAACAAATCTGGACCTCTTAACATTGAGTTTAGTCCATCACGTGAGTTGCCTGACTTGGAAATAAATGAGTCTTGCTCTCGGATGTAGAAATCAGGCGGAGAAAGAAAGGTTTAAACATAAAGTCCGCTTTAAACTTAGATGTGAACACAAATTGAAGAAAATTTTACAGGATGTGAGGTAAAAACTTACTTATCCCTATGAACATGGAAAATTTAAAGAATAGTTAAATAATATTTAAGTTTAAGAATAGTTATAGTTAATATTTAAGAATAGTTAAGTTAATAAAAAAAAATACAAAGTAGAATATGGAATAAATTTGAATCCCTAAAATGGTTATTTTTTGTCAGTATAGCCGCGCATGCGGACCCGAGTACGAAAGCTTTCTATTTAAAGAAAATGGAAAGCAATGTTACATCGACCCTCAAAATATTTAAAATTAGGTACACAATACCCTTCGAACCTATGTATACACTTCGGAATTGTGATAGCAAAGACCAACTAAACGTAAAACGGTTTTGAGCACTATCTACCGAAGTGCTTACATTACATTCCGCCAGTAACTGTTGGAAAACACTTGTGAACCGCCAAAAGTTGACGGGTTGTGTAAACAAGTGCCGTTAGTGGTTCAAACTCGAGCTGTTTTCCTGACACCTTGCTCGAATGGCGGCCAAGTACGTTTACAGCCATTATTCAAACAAGAGGATAAAAAGCTAGGGCAATATTTTCCGAAGGAGCTGTACACCGTTGATGGTTTAAAGTGTAGAGCTCTCAGTGGCGGGACGACGCTTCGTTAGCAAACAATGCGGGCACAGCGCTGTCTATAGAGTCGCTTTGCGTTGTTGTCGAGAAAATATTTTTACTGTAATTTTTTTTTAACCTTTTGAATTTTAAAGTTACTAACGTGTTAGAAGATACTGAAGAGTCCAACCTGGGTGGTTCCCGGCTGAAATGACAAAACTGAATTTATTATTTTTACATTGAAGTCATTGGGCCCCGATTTCATTGAGTTCTAATAGCAAAACAACACCATTGAGGAACTATAAGTACTATAAGCATGATTTTTCTGTTTTTGAGAAATAAATAGAAGATTATACATAATAATATAAAAATATAGCACCGAATACATACTTTTATCATTTACTTTCTTTCACTTGGTACTATACCAAGTGTTTTAAAATATTAACGAAAAATAAACGAGTGTAGACTACTCCATACATTTTTGGTCTTCTTCGAGGCAGACCGTTGAATAAACTTGGCCTGTCGATGTGTCATAAGTCAAGTGACGCTTGAGCCCACGGACCCTAGTGGGTTCACCACAGACACACGAAATCTTACACAAGAACCTTTTTATAGAAGTACTTTTAGTAGTAGTTTTTATAACAGTATATATTATTATTAAATATTAATAATACTTTTTAAAAACAAGTACTTAAGGATTAGGTTATTTTGGGTTTTTTCTTTACTTTTATTTCATAAAAATTATAGTGATTATATCAGTCATTGTACATCGTTCATTATTTATTTAAATAATAGTATTAACAAATTCTATTGTAGTTTTCTATTAAATTCGTTAACCTAATTATAAAGTCTATAAAGCAAATTTGAAATCTTGAAAGTTATTCATAATATTGGTAGTAATCGCGTCACCGCTAATGTCTACGCTGAAGGCGGCAAAAGTCCAGTACTTTGGTAAAGTGTCCTTCAGTAAAATGGAAAACCAACATTTTCTCATCACTCCTTGTTCCAAAGTTATAATTTTAATTATAAATTCGAAACGTTCTGTACGAAGTGGGTAATTATTTATTTTCTATTAGGGTAGATGTAACACCATTCGAGGAAGAGTACTTGAATTTAATTTGTAGAAATACACCACTTAATAGACTCCATTAATTGGTGTGATCACGAACAACTTTTGTCTGAATTGTGCAAACAATTGTTATGAATCGAATATCATCGAACAACTTACTCGATAATTGGGATTAACAATTCCGGATAACGCAGTACGTAGCCGTATCTGTTTCAAACTTTGTGGAGCTGATGAAAAGCGTCGAATGGAAGGATGTTGGAGTTAATTTGCATCAGTCTACGACTAAGTTTCCACCATTCATTCGCTTATCTACATAATTTGGTGTAGAACATGAAACAAATAGGCACGCGACACGCCGTTGTCACCACGAACATGTTTTATGTGAAACAATAAAGGGCAAATTTTGAATAATACCCTATTGTTGGCGACACTGTTTGCCGTCCGCGATATAATTATTATTACACACCATAATACGCATTTCGTGCCTCTTGTATCTACTTATACTATTCTCTCGAGGTTCCATACATTTGATGATGATGACGATATATGACACGTATGAGTGTATGCCAACGGAATAATTATTAAAGAGAACTCTTATAAAAATAATACTAAATATTGCGCCTATTCACGTTGCAAACTAGCACTTACAAGTAATGCTGACTATATTATTTAAAATTATAGTTCTCAATCCCGAGGCACGCAAAAGCTATTACTTACTTACATCGATGCAGCAATATCATATATCATGGCAATATTAAATTCTTGCACTTAAATTTGATTTATGTGGTCGAAGTTGCCCCTCAGTTGGAGATAACAAATTGGAAAGTGGTCTTCGTTAGTCATTAAAAAACTATATTTGTCTTTGCCGGGCCCCTAACTTTCCTCATTGGAATATTCGTGAAGAAACATCGGCCAAGTAATGGATAGCCTGTATTGTTTCTGTCCAGATTTATGGAGGTAACTTGTAACGGCTTCTTTAATTAGACTTCTTCACTCAAATTGATGATTGTTATTGATGTTAGTTCATTTAAAATTGTTTGAGGCGGGTATCACCTTTCCACTTATTCAATTACAAATATTAGGGCAGTTTATTTTCACCGGTTTCCTTGGTTTGATTTATTGATGAGTAGGTATTTGAATATTGTGTGTGTTTAGTAGAGTTTTGTTTTTTTGCAAAACTACACCTAAACCAATATTTTTCATAAACACTAATAGGCCTTTGAACGTTTTGCTGACTGATCCATTAGTCGTTTGATGGTAACATAATTCTAAAAGTTGTTAGCTGTACATTTTATTCGGTATGATAAAAATGTGCTCATCAATATGGAAGATTGCAGAATAAATTGTATGCCTTTTAAGTAATTGAAACGCATAGAATTGGTTAGGTCTAAGTGTGCACTAATCTTAGCCGTAGTATCGAAGTGCTCGGCTCGTTGTGAAAGTCATTACCGGTAGTACTTTGTTAGCTTAATGAATTGACTGATGGCAAGAGGAGGTATGAACAGTGGTAGGGTTAAGTGGGACCTGCTGATTAATCACCCTGTCAGTACAGTTTCCAATTGCCACTCGTCACGAATTCCCCTTGTGCTAGCATAATTTTTGTACTTGAGCCATAGTAAAGTTCCCATAGCCGAATACGACAGCGGATATTATTATCCAACGTTTGAATTCCAAAAATACGCCGTTATGTTTTCAATTTCATAAATGGAATGGACATTCGAAATTTGTTCGACGGCCGATTAATTTTATTGCCATATCAAAAATAAAAGCGAGAAATATGTCGCTATTTGTTTTCATTGTAAATTGTGGCAGTATTAAAATATTGCGGTTAATTTGGGAGCTTAGCAATAACCCCTATCTTGCTTTTATTTGACCGAATGCAGAGATGAGTAGGTAAGTAATTATTCCCGGACCGTCTCGAGATTGTAATCCGGCGGGATTAGGAAGGGCGGTGTGAATGGTAATAGGAGTTCCTGAGGTGCTGCGGTGTGATTTACTGCTAAGATTCAATAGTGAATATTTTAAGCTCTGATTTATTTGTTAGTTGTTTCTTAAAGTTGTTCACATCTTTTACTATCAAATAGAAAATGTAAACGCCATTTATTTTGGTCTTAGAAGAATAGCAAACATACATTATTCTAAAATTTGACGTAAACACGACTACATTCTTAGGTAGCGTTCTAAATTTGTAAATTGCATTAGTAACTTTAGCTGTGAAGTATAAGTTTAGTTCGCGTCATCATATTTGCAAGTAATGCTTCGAAAACTAATGTACTTAACGATATTTAGAGCTGGAATAGTTTAGAGGTGGATAATAGTGAAACTGGGTTAGGTTAAGCTCTGCCTAGTTCCACTGCTCTCAGTTTGAGGAGGGTCGACCTCGTACAACTTATATGAACCTTTGAATGAACCATGCATTTTCATGCATTATTATAGTTTTAATCGCAATGTATGAAGGTACAGCGGAATTGCTTTTATAAATAGGTGCCTGCTATTTTTGTAACGGTTGCCTTTATTTTTATTGTGCGTTGAGTTTTATGCGAAACATTTATTTGTAATTTTTTGTAGTAACAGGTAGACCGAAACATTTTTGCTTATTTGAATTACAAACAATACGCGTCTATACTTGGTGTTTGTAAGTATAAATATTTGTTATACGTTCTGTACGAGTAGCTTGGTTTGAAATCATGCTTTTTAACATTCGTAACTAGCTTCCCCATTTGAGCGCTGTAATCTTATATTGAAATGATTAAAATACAAAATTATGGTGGCAAGTTGCACTCTAATTAAAGTTGAAACAGTGTTACAGTACTTACCACATTCACACATTTACGCGGTGGCATAAATTATCAAGCAGCTTTATTACAAAAACACTATAAAAGTTTATCTATTTAATTAAAATGGACTGCAATCAGAAAGTCGATTACAACACAAATACGTTTATTTTCAAAGTGTGAGTTTGACGATAGATTAGCGCGAAGGTATCGTGTTAAGAGCCCTTAAGTTGGCTCATAGAAGTAAATGATTCGCTTTTAGCACGCCATTGTTAGTGACCTTAGTACACCATAAATTTAGCATAATTTCTCATAATGTTTGTTTGAATTGTTACGCTTGTCAAAACAGTGAAATAGAATAATCATAGCTTTGTAATCGGGCAAATGAGGTGACAGCTTAATTTATATTTAGGTAATTAGGCGGGATTATGAATACTAATTAGAGGAAATGTGTTGACAACGATTTGTTGAAACTCTAAAATAATTTGGTCTAATTTCAAATATACGTAGGCAATTATTAGGTAAACAACTTTATTACACACATTTGCTTTGTATGTTTTGGAATCGATTTGCTTTTATAAAGTAGATTGTTTACGTGTATAATTTAGATCGTTTTACTAAAATAACTTATTCACTGCATTCACCTAGTATCAGTTAATTTACGAATTCGGCAATTATTTACTCAGTCCGATACCTATGATATGCAAAATTTAATAATTAAGATTACTTTATTCGTTTCTGAGCAATAACAGCAAACATATGTAAATAGTTATTTGACAAAATTCATAAAAACGAAACGTAAGTTCCAGTTTTAATCATTACCTTTCCAAGTTGACTTTCAAAGTTACAAACTTATTAGGTAGTAATTGTGCGATCTAAGTAGTCTGAACTTAATCCTGTAGATACCATACAGTTCTAATACATACAAAGCAGAGGTGCTGACGTAGTAAGCTATATTTAACGGTAACATCTTGTATTAATAGATCGCTACTAAGCTATCAATGAGTTAATTGTCTGTTATGGTAGACTAAGTTAGATGTGAACGTTTAAGGTTTCATCTCGCATACATGCCATGTTCATGAGTGAACAAAGCATTCAAATTCTTATATTCGAAAAAAACTTAGTTAAGTTTAACTTAGTTGCTATGCCAACAATTCTATAAAAAAATCAGTAATAGACAAGTTCATCGGCCTCAAAATTATTCTCCAGAGTCATAGACAGTAAAAAGTAACTTACTTAAAAAAAAATATCATACTAGACCTATTTTTGAAAGTAGAACATCATAGGCAAAAACAAAAGAAACAAAACGAAATACATACCTTTAGTCTTTCCCTGTGGTCCTCCTCTAGATATAATATCCCCTCCATCCTCCCTGCGCCACACAATCTTGGGCGGAGGGTATCCTCTAGCCTTGCAGACCAGCTTGGCTGAACCGCCTTCTGGGACCATCATGTCTCCAGACGTCTCCTCATATATAATGTCAGGAGGAATGACTACCTCCAGAAATGCTGTCTGAAATATTAAAAATAAATTGAAATCGATGTCTACGATATTAACCCTCAAAACAAAATTTTCGTTATTATTGGAGCAAGATAGCGTCCATACACTGCGTGTACCGATAAGCAACGTTTCGCTCTTACAACGGCAACAGTTCTGTTTTAAAAACAATTAGCGCATCGAAATATTTGTTTCATGTAAAAGCAGGAAAACGGTGAAGTAGATACAAATTACATTTACACAGAAACTCAATAATGTTACAATTACAAAAAAATTACTACCAAAGTTAATTAATTTATCCAGACTGTAAATCTCATATCGTAAAACAGCAACTGGTGAAAAACATTAAATGCGCCTAATTTATGCAATAATTAATCAAATTCAGTAATTAATTACCAACTGGAAATAATATATAATTATTTAATTACAATATTTTAATTGTAAATGGGCACGTATGTAAATGTATTCGTAGTTTTTTAACAATACCATGATTTAGTTAGTTGGTACCAACAGCATTCCTATAATTCAAATAGGTTTCATAAACAATAAACATGAACTACGCATTAACACAAATAAATCTTGTCATACTAACAGGAGAGCATTATAATGGTTGGAAATTAGTAGCACTTTACCTGCATTTTCATTGGGTCAGTATTAACTTGGCACATATATTGTCCTCTGTCCTCTCGCTTCACGCCTCTAATGTTAAGCGTCCAGGTATTGTAGTCATTGTGTGTGACGCTCAGCCGCGCGTTGTTCGTAATCACATGCTCGTGTATAGCGAGGATCGCCTTCGTGTCCGCTTTGATCCACGCTACCTATCCCGCGAGCATCCCAGGTCAGCGAAAATTAACGCCCAAAGTGTGCATGTAGAAAATAACAATGTAAGTACATTGATAAAAAAGTGACCGTGCATTCCTGTATCAATATCTATTACATGAGATTTTGTTTATAAACGATGAAGACTTTAAACGAACAAGTCTAATTACAAGCGAGTGCTTCCCAAGAGGCAGTCACGACAACGATTCTCGAGCCAGCAACACTATCTTGTTGCGAGCACCGCGCAAAATGCTCTCGGAATTTTTAATTACATTTTCGTCTGGTCGCCGCTATGAGGCGGGCTGCGGGCGCACTGAAAACGCCCTCGTTTCATCCGCTTTACCAAAAGCGTCGACATCGCAATAGAAGCTAATTTCCTGCATAGCGCGTAACAAAAAAACACGAACAGAAATACCGCATTTATACTTGTCTACAACACGCCTCGTCCTCGGTATTATAACTTTATTATTGAAAATTTTTATTTTGTGTGATATTTCTTTCATAATTTCCTCCCTCTGTTTGGATAAGTGCTTGAACTTGATCACGTGACGTATGGAATGGCTTTTATATAATTTACTTTAAAATTTTCTCGTATTCATTTCATTGCTTCTCACTCATCAATATACAGTATTAAAACTTAATACATTTTTAAATTATTACGAGACGTAAGTGAATAGAGAAAGTGCAAGAAGGAGTGCACTAATAGAGGTGCAGCTTAAAGAGTGATCTACAATTGTATAGTGCTTGTGCAACTCTAATTAGTCACTAATTAGGTGCCTAGAAAACTACAGTTGGAACAAATATAACTAAAACATTTTAGTGCTTAAACACGACATTGCTTTGTAACAACAGCCTTACAATTCTTGCATTCCCCCCTCTTTGGTTATGCTTTATCTGCATTATTCAAATGAGCGAAGAAAGGATTGCAGAGCTGTTGAGCGATGTAATTTCAGATTCAAAAGACTGAAATTGCAACGCTTACAATATAAACAAATGATTAAATAATAAAACAATTTTATATTTACCAAATTTTGAACTCATCCATACCAGCGGTGCATATCGAAGTTGTGTTTAAGATTTGAATTATTTGTGTATTATGTATTGAGATGTTATTGTGTTTTATGGATGTTTTACAATTTTAGCCAATTTTGATGTTGGGAATCATTCAATCTGGTAAATAATGAAGTGTTTGCAAACTAAAATGTAAAATATGATTGTGGAATCTGTTTGAAATAACTTAAAAACTCTAAAGTAATTTAGTCTCTCGTTGTATATAAAATAATGACAATGTATGCGATTCAATATGGCGTAGTGTCTATTGTACTCGAACAAACCAGCTACAAAATAAATCACTCTGTAGTATATTTTATTATTACTAGGCTAGAAAGTTAATCGACGTTTATTCCTTATACAACTATCGTGTTGATGTTATTCCTTCCTGATTCACGTGGGAATCGTTGAGAAACACATGCGAAGATGTTATTAGGCTTGTGTAATTACTTACGCGGAATCGATATAGAAAAGCAAATGTAAATGTATCGATACGAGAGAATCGATAGTCTCGCGTAGAATCGAGTGACCTGAGGTAACGGCCCCAGAGAGACTATTATCGAATCTTGTTTCCAGTAAGAGAAAGATTCGCGAAAGAACATTTGTGTACGGTTTTATTGCTCAATCTTTTGTTATCGTAAGAATCGAGTTATTGTTGTTATTGCCGAATATTGTTGAGGTGAGAAATGAAATAACATCAAGTATTACTAAAGTCTACGCACTTTACAACATTTAAACTGTTGGACATTTTGGTTTTTTGGTTAATCAATCTTGTGAGTGAGTAAGTGAATTCAGAGCTTTTTAATATTCATGAAACTGTCAGAAAGACGATCGACTTAATTCAGGGCAAGATATATCGCATACGACACAGTACCGTATATCATAATGATAGTGTACAAGATTAACTCCCAGGACATTTTGAGAGCACCGCCTCTCGAAATGATTGAACGGGGACCGAGGGGGTTTGTCCCGGCTTTATTTTAATTTCCTAAAGTGACTGTTTTGCAACGTAAATTCCTTGGACAAAGTGATCCCATCATAGTGGGGTGCGGTTTTTGTTCCGACAATGATTGACAAACGTAAAACGGACTGACGTGCAACGCTATCATTAAATTAATTTTCAACTAAAACGTCGGAGGAATAAGGTGCATTTTGTATAAAGCATGCGTCAAGACGAGTGTTTAAAATAAAAGAATTTGTGCATGGTGTTTAAAACCCAAGAATAGTTTCGTTCGTTTTGCATAAATCAATGCGGTATCACCTTCTTGGATCTTAGTTGCTATGTGCAAGTGTGTGTGTCTAACGCAGTTGTGCTCAAACAATCTACGGCTATGTGGACAAACTTATAGTATATTTGTGCAAATAGTAAGTACCGGTGTGACTCTATTCTAGGATAGAGATAGGTTCTATAAAGTGGTGCTGTGAGTCTCGAAGAGTGCTGAAGAATGTGCATTGAAGGTAGTGTGCTAAGAAATGTGGAAGTGGTGCAAACACTATTTGTTGAGATCTATATTTTATATGAAAGTTAAGAACGTTTTAACAATTGTTATTTTCCTTATTTAAAAAAGTAATTTTAATCTAGTTAGGTATATTAAATTATGATTGTAAAGTGTATCTAGGAGTCAGAGAGATTTTATATAAAGACACTAATAATAATTCATTAAAATGCAGCAGTATCTACTGTTAAATATTATCATGCGTTTGTCAATTAAAACTATTAAACTTGATATTTTATTTTCAAAAGTTAGGGTCTAATAAAAAATCTGGCATCGTTATTCAGTCAACGCAATATTGCGCTGACGTTCTGCCAAAAAGGTGACCAATATAAATTATAGATCTCATAGTACAAGTGCTGTTTCGGTGCTCCTCTATTTAGCTGTAATGAGTCGGTTGGATACACACCCTGGCCGTGGCGGAGTCGCCACTCACCCTGTAACCACCCAGGTTATTGACCACGCAGGTAAACATGGCGTCCCGGCCCTGTGCGATCGTCACGTTCTCCAAGGGATATAGGAAGTCCGGTTCCAGACCTAGTGCTGGAAACAAATAGAACAATTTATTAATCAATTTAATTGAATACTAAATCTAAACGGTTCACGCGGTTCATGACTTCGGCAGTTCATGCGAGTAGGTTTATAAGAGAAGATTATGGAAAATTTGTTGCCTGGAAATTAAATGTCGTGGGCTCGATTGCCAAAAAAAAAATCATTGTACATGACGAAACACCTTGCTAGAATCTGTTTCAGTTCGTATGCTGATTAAGACCGTCAGATGTTGGAAGTTTGCTTTGCCTCGCGTAGGAAGTGCCTAATAGTCCAGTCATTTGGTAGTTTTACCTGGAAAGTTTTCCGGGAGTTTTGAAAATTGGGTATTTTATAGATTTCGATATGCTCTTTTCGAATTTTAACTTTGCCACCTCGTACCACCGCCGCTCGCGCCGCCATTTTGAAAAAATGGCGCCCAAAAACGGTATTTTGGGAATATCTCCTTTCCGATGCATTTTACGAAAAAAATGTTTTCTACAAAATTAAACTAGAAAAAATTTCCTACACTTTATGTCTTATTCACTTTTTCATAAAATCAATAGTTTTGGATGTACGAGCGCCGCAAAGTATTGTTCATTTGCACCACTACGAGTGTTTCTTATATTTTTCTTAACTGTTCTATTACTGCCGCCGGTTTTCAAGAAGTAGGTGTCAGGGTAATATTTCACTTTTGAATCGGGCCCTTTCTCTCGACTATGAACGAAACTTCAATGAAAAATTTGTCGGTAGAAGCTATATTAAGAGAAATATTTAGTTTAGACTGAATCATCAATGTACGTTTATTGTCGGACAGTGTTGATTATGTTTTTAGAGCTATGGCTTCTTATACGGAAAATTGTTTTATTTGTGACAATTCACTTGAAAACCGGCGGCAGTAATGGAACATTTTAGAAAAATATACAAAAAACACGTGGTGGTGCAGATGAATAAGTAATACTTTGCGGTGCTCGTACATCCAAAACTATTGATTTTATGAAAAAGTGAATAAGACATAAAGTGTAGAAAATTTTTTCTAGTTTAATTTTGTAGAAATTATTTTTTTCGTAAAATGCCTCAGAAAGGAGATATTCCCAAAAAACCGTTTTTGGGCGCCATTTTTTCAAAATGGCGGCGCGAGCGGCGGTCGTGCGAGGTGGCAAAGTTAAAATTCGAAAAGAGCATATCCAAATCTATAAAATACCCAATTTTCAAAACTCCCGGAAAACTTTCCAGGTAACCCCCTTATTTTCTACCAAATGACTGGACTATAAGGAATCTTTGACTTTGCGGTCGCAGTGATCCAGGAGATCGATACGGTTATTTCTAGTTTTCGTGTTAGTTATAGATCATCGTATGAGCACTTAATACAAGTAAATAACTCAACTGACAATTTCAAGACCGATCATCATCATATTTCACCTTTCTTAGGTAAAATACATTATTTTAATTAAATTGTCAAAGCGGAAATGCAGTCAAAAAGCAAAGGCGTCGAAGCAACTTCACGTAGAAAACAAAGGGTGTTTTATTTAAAGAATATTTTACGCTATTAGCGTTGATTGAAGAAGGAATTTTATGCAAAGTAAAAATTTTTGTTTATGCAAAATCACAGCAAAATAATATGCTAAACCTCCCAACATTTACTACGAAAGGATATAAGGGTACGTTAAGTAACTTATATTATAATATTGTTTAGTTTTGTTTTTAATAACGACTCCTGCCCTAAGGAACTTAATTCTTGTGTCACGGCGGGTTTCACTGACATTCAATACACATACATCGAGACACTGCAGTCTCCGAACAAATATTTGTGATTGCCCCAATACTTGTCCGACGCGGTGATCGAACCTGCGGTGCGTCGCGCACAGAGTGTCGTGGAGAACTATAATACTACTCGGTTACCCGTTAAGTCAAATGCATATTAGTAATGTCAATTGCTGGTGGCTGCTAAAAGGTCCGCTATGAGCCAATAACAAAAAAAAATCGTGCAAGTCCTTAGTCCTATACATTCATCGTTTTACGATGAAGTAGAAGCTATAGTACGTTATTGAAAGTTTTCATAAAACGTCATAAAATAAAATAAAGCTGTTCACATAATGTTCAGAATCAAATGAAGTCGTGTGTGAATTCTCATAAGTTCCAAAGCAAATAGGAATGCCGTTTTTCTAGGAAAGAAAGTTATAAGCTTTCGCAGCCGAGCCGTTTCTCTAGAGATTAAGCTAACCTCAGATTTACAGCGTTTATTTTCCAACGAGTTCTGTTAGAACATTATTTCCTAAATTCTCACTTTTGTGGGACGTAATACAGTGACTTATGAATTTATTTACTATTTGTAGACTCGTACTAGGAATGTTTTGATATTATGCGATTAAAATACTTGCTTCTGAAGCGAATATACGTCATTAATACATGTCTCACGCTTACCTACACACGTGTACTGTCAAAGATAGATAAAATATTGTGCTGAAAAGGCAATAAATATAAGAGAAAATATTGTGATCTATCATAAATTTTGTACACACTTTAACATATTGCCAGCTCTAATATGTAATGGATAGTGCGAAAAACTCACTTTATTGAAACGAAATGCTGGGAAATAATAAACGTACGGAACATTCGTATAACTCAGATTAACAAACAGTCAGAAATTCTCAGGGTTCCGAACATTAGTTTCTGTTGGCTTTCAGTGGAGTTCTAATATCAAGACTATTTTGTATCCTAGTCAACAACCACTTACGGGATTTAATTGTGTTTGAGTGTTTTGTAAAGCTGATTGTGTTCATGGACTTTCGTTGTTGACTGTACTTGATACACAATGTATTTTGAAACCCGGTCATACTTTGAATACTGTTGTTGCTTGTGGATTTAACCATCATCATCATACCCCTGCCCTTATCCCAATTTTTACTTGGGGTCGGCGCAACACGTCTTCTAGACATGTTGCTTAAAGTTTTGGCTATGGTTTTATAGTCGGCCGCCTGCCTGACACTAACCCTCTTTGGGAATGCGATTGTTGGTTGTTTACCCGCCACCATTCGGGTGACCCAAGGTGCTTGGTACAGTGCACTGGGTCTTAAGGTCCATTAGTCGCCTTTTACGACACCCAGTGGAGGATATGGGGAGGTGCTATTCTTTATATCCGGACACCACACGGACAGTGGATTTAACCCTTACGAAGAAAAAAATCTATACTTTTTTTTGTGTGATTTTTAAATGCAAATTTAGACAAATTTGCAAATTAAACCCATATTTTACAGAATTACCTAATTTCATGCACAAAAGTAGTATTTGAAGCAAGACGGGGTTCTGTTTCCACACGTCTAATCTGTGGAGATACAAGAGTTAAATTGATGTCGCGAATACGACTCCAGTTTTATTAGTAGGTATACACACCACTTTACCTAATGTTACACCGCCTAAGACTAATGTTCTAACATGACCTGTTTAATAATGAGTCAACGTCGTCTAAACAATTATTCAGCCCTAGAAGTTTGTTTGCGGGATTACATGAGAGTTATTGATGTTATTACTATACAATACAGATGACAGATTGGCTTCGTAATGTTCTAAGTGAAGCCTCTCTTTAAATTTGTTCTTAGAGGATAATTTAGGTTCTCCAAGAAAATTGTATTGTTGCTCAAAGTTTTTTATTTATGGGTAGGGTAGGATAATTCTTAAAATAATAATATTAGCTCACCAAGATACGCAAAACTATATTTTTTTTCGACAAATTCACATTAAATACGATTCTTCGGTATAAAATAATAATAATTAATATAAAATAATTTTTCCCATAGTTAAAATCAGTATTTTTTTGGTAGATTTTTTTATAAAATAAAAGGTTTTTTTTCATCATAAAAACAGAATCAAAATACTTTTCTTTACTTATAGACAACAAGAAAATAGCACTACGTAAAATTACGAATTGGTTAATGTCGTTTCTTTCAATATTTATACGAGTTTTCTCGATATTTATTCAGTTTAAACATTGCAGAGAGATAAATAAAACTGGACCGTGGCCTGGTCCAAAAAGACATGCATTGTATGAAATGTCAGTGTCACACAACCCAGGGTTGGCATGTGATTTCCAATAAAAGGCTTTATAATATTGTTACAAAATTAAAGAAACTAACATGAAAATCAAAATCAAACATTTATTTTCTAAAATTTTACTGTAAGCTTTATAGTAATACGTAAGTACAATATAAGTACCAGTTAAAACGAATTAAATTATTCTTCTACATTTAACAGCTGTTTTAATATAACTTTAACATTTCATTAAAAATGAATCAATAATGTAATGTACCTCTGCAAAAAGTTTTTAATATTAATAAGCCAAAACAGTCATTTAAACAGCTTTCGAAGTATTTAATAATAACACGAGTTAGTGTTTCGAGGTAAACAAAGTATTTAGGTTGATATTGTTTTAAATATTTTAATCTCTTGGCGAAGTACAAGAAAGGTCGGGAAAGGTAACCAGATCATACTTTGTTTAGCGCTTAATTCTATCATAATTTATTTGGAAAGGTATTAAATTAAGTTGATATTAAATGCTCATAAATATTGATTAATAAAGTAGCCATAATATCGTTAATGGCAAGATAAAGTTTCACTTCAATTTTGAAATGTTGAAAACGAAATATGATAAAATAATTTGGTACTAAAAGTTTGACTTTAAAATAATATTCTTCGCTCTGTCTCTGCTGGGGGTACAATAATCTTACACAGTAAAAAGTCTTGCTTTTTTAAGGATTACCTACACTGTTACTTAGTTAAGACAGGTCAAGAACAGACAGTCTACGTCACACACCTGGTATGGTTTGACGGGATAAAACATTTGTCTCAGTAACATTACCATTCTTTTTCTCGTACTTTATACTATCGTTGTAGTAGGTACGACGATATTGTAGTTGAACAATCTTAGTAGTAAATCTTCGTTTAAAGAATTTAAAGAGCAGAAAATACGCGTTATTTTTCGCCAAATGCTTAGAATGATAGACGTAAGTTCCGCATAAAAATGTCTCCCTTAGCACCGTAGGTATTGTCCCGGCGAATGGATAGCTGGAGGCGTCAATATTCTACGTGACCAGTTACTTGTGTCGTCCACGGAAACATGTGTCGGAAGTGAGGACTATCTGTTTGCTCATAGAATGGCGATCGCACTGTTGAATTATTCGCGTGTACATACGCGACAGGAACCGGATTACATCGTGCATTCGATCCGTTCATGTTTTCGGTTTAAGGTACGGGTTAATCGTGATTTACCTTGTGGTTTTGTGATATTTTGAACCTAATGTTAAATTTCAATGGCCTATTTTGTATTTTAATTGTTCGCAAAATTTTGTTCTACTCGACATCAAACAATATATGCATTGTATGAAATGTCACACAATCCAGGGGTGGCATGTGATTTCCAATAAAAGGCTTTATATATTCTTACAAAATTAAAGAAATACATCTACTCGACATCAAACAAAATATCTGCACTCATCATCATATTTTCATTCAAATAAAGCATATTTTATAATCGGGGCTGCTTATATTTGCATTACAATATTACGTTATCGTAAGAGTGTTGTATGACAAGTGATCAAGGACTTTCAAGTAAGTATATCAATACGACAGCCCTCTTACTCCCCCTCTTCGCAGTGATAATATATTATGATTGATATGTTTTCTGTTCACTCTATCCATGAGCACACATACCCAATACCCGTTAAAATACTGAAGTAAAATTGAAAAAGTACGCAAAATAAACATACAAATTAAATATGTAATGTAGTAATTAAAAAGGTGTTATTTCAAATGTTAGAAATAAATCTAATCAGTAACCTTCACAGTGTTCAATAACCTTTGTTCACTTCCTATTTTGACATGTTCGGAGTTAAGCTTTATATGTTTTTTTTTCATTAACGGTTTGTAACAACACCTCGCTGGGTTCAATAAATTTCAATACAATAGCGAAGTTAAATTCATTTTGGCCCTTATTTGTTCACGTCCATGTGTGGCAAACGGAATGGGTCAATTGAAGCACCAGAGCAAATGTCGCCAGACTAAATGACGTCGATATACACAAGCCTTTCCCGTTCTATATTGGGAACACACAAAATGTCGGCTGGCTTCGCAACCTTGTTAACATTCCGCATTTAAATTTTCAAATATTCATTGGCAATTAAAATATAATTAACTGCGAAAAGCGAGTTGCTCCGAATGTACCATTGTAGGCGGTAATCGTGCAATAAAATATGATAAAATACGGTCTGAGGGAAAATAATTTTATCCTTCAGAGGATCAGATTGAAAACTGCAATTAATACCAGCATTTCACTGAATTTTATTTATCAGGTAATCAGTATATTTTAGAAATGCAGATAAAGTTCTTGGCATATCTCAATGGAAATGATTCCCCGATTCCGTAGTGAATATCGAATGTCCGAATCGTAGCGGCGACGCTCGGAAAGTAAATAGAGTTGGATTTGTATAGGTCGGGAGATCGCACTGCCAATAAACGGCCAATGTTATTCCTCGATACTAGCTGAAATCATAAGTGTTGGACCAACCAACAGAAATGTGTAAATTTCATGGTAATCCCAATTCGGAGTCTAATTCAAAGGGGTTTGAATTCGAAATACGGAAATATTTTGATAATAATAGACGAAATTTGATCCACGCTACGAAACCAATTTATTTTTGTTAGTCAAATAAAATCAGGAATCGTATGATTTAATTCTTTGTACAAGGTAGTTCTAATTTGTTAAACTAGGTAATCTTCTAATGTATTTTAGCCCAGTATTCGAGAATGTACTGTGAACAATTTACTAACACGGTTTCGCTCTTTCGTTGAGATTCGACGCTGGCACACGTAACTCTTGGCCAAAAGTACTGTGGCTTAATTGGACGATATTCTCTTAGTAGATTTGATTTACAACGTCTCTAAGTTAGGGCACACAGGTTGTTTTAATTTAGTAAGTATCTAACTAAGTGATTGAAACAAGGGCTTCATTAATCTACTCTCTCTCATGCTAAAAATAAAACCTATTTTTACAATATTAAAGTTCAAATCGGATTCAAATTGTCAAAGCTTTAAGGATTTGAAATGAACTATTTAACTGGCTACAACAAAACCTCTTTGTTAAAAATGAACAGTAACTTCTAGAGCAATTAAGCGATTTACCGCGCAATAAAGTCGAATATTAATCACTTACGATAGCCAACACGTTTCTAGCTACTAGATCTGATATACGGCATTACTAGAGTTAGACAGGCGCTTCATTTGCAATTTGGTTCAGTGATTTTGTTGAAACTCTATACCGAGGCCGGTCTGAATTATACCTATTGTTGTTCCAGTGGCAAAGGATGCGATACTGTGACTTGTTGAGAGATATTCGACATCCTTTTACAGAAATTGCTTTTTGAATAACGGTATATTCGTTATTTGGGAATTAATTTGTGTTTGCAATGCTTTTTGTTAATTTGTTGATGTTGAATGTTGTGTTTTTCAGTCACGAAAATGAACTTAACGTATTATCGTAAATATTTATGCACTCACCAATTATTATAGATAAAAAATATTCTTGCTATATTTTTCTGCGTCACACAAAGTTTTATTTCACAATTACATAATTAATTTATGAACATTTTTAGAATTGTTTCGTAACAGCATTTAAATCTTTAACAAATAAATAATAGGACATCAAAAGAAATTCAAAATTCGAACACAGATCAATTAATGTTGTTTATTTTTTAAACACAGTGACCTTACGTGTATATTCAGCCAGCTATTTTGAATAAAATAATTATGATTTTTTTTTTAAATTTGAGCTTTGCGTTTTCGGCCAGTAAGTTCGAAATTGAGAAAAGAATGCGCTGAATGATTATAACCTTCTTCAATACCTGTATAATAATACCTACCTACATTTACATAGAAATCGGTAACAATGATTAAGTAACTTATGTTAGACGTATTCGCGTAAGGAGGCCGCAGACAAATCGACTTATGATATCGCTGAGTGGATCAGTGGGTAAATCGTCTATTGTCGTTGGGGGTGAATCCGATTCCCGCCACTTACGTCTAGTCGGATCTCAATCAGAGGTTATCTAACAACTTGATTAGTACTGTCGGCAGAATAGATATTGCTGTCGGATTTTCGTGTTCCGTTGTAATATTTTAGGTATGGATTTATTAGTGGAGGGTTTTATTTAATGTAAATGAATTCATATTACCTATCCATAAAAATAGATTATAAACTTTAGTTTTTAAACAAAGCGTATTCGTACCGAAATTTATGAAAAATAACAACATCATTTCTTATAAAAGTTTGCCTCGTTGGACAGAGAACACAGAACAATATATCTAAACAGACGTGGCATCAGATCTTGTGTAGTCGTATCTCGATTTGCAAAACAAATATTTTCCTAGACGTTTTTGAAGTCGTTACGAACAAGTTAGACGGGCCGGTCCACGACCCGAGTGCAATTCGCGCCACTAGACTCGCACTCCGGATTTGTTTGCTCCAACTAGTTAAATGTTGGCCCAAACTTTATTTCGGACGTCGAAGTCTCCGAGATGTTGTACCCTTGTTATTGTTGTTCAAGTATATTTAGAGAGGTTCAGACGTAGCACGAAACAAACATTTGTCTAGTTTATTCATTATTCATACATAACTACCATGCTTCCCAATTCGGAACGATTTCTATTGTTTCTTAATACTAAGTTAACTCTCCAGTATTTTAAAGTAGAAGCAAATGCGGCTTTGCCATTACAAAGTTTTGTATCGTTCTCAATATTTTAAAACATTCAAGGTAGGGAAATTTAATATGTCTTCTCCAAATTACTTTGAATTTAATAACAATATTGGAAAGTTGAGAACTTTACGCCTTTACATTTGATTATGAATAATAACATGTGTCATGTTTAACACAAAGAAATTTCCTGAACAAACTTTTGCGACGGTATTGAAATAGGCCTTGAAAGTTAGAACGCCGGATACACATAAATAACATTAGAACTACATGTAATAAAGTGAACAAACATCGCCAAAGAAAATTGTTAAGTAGAGAAAAATAAATAAAAGATCGACAGTAAGCAATAACGGAGAAACAATGTAGAAGGAAACCAAGAATTCTGGTTTGGGGTTTCAGAGAGTTCATTCGGTGTAAGGAAATTCTTTAACAACATTGTTTCTAAATTAAAACAATCTCATAATTGCACATTCTCCAACTTCTTTGATGCAGTAGGTATGGTTGGAGGGAGTGGAGAGCGGGGGGGGGGGGGGTTAAAGGCAGCGGGAGGGATGGTCCGGGGTAAGTTTTGAGGCGAAGTTAAGCCGATTAAGTGTCATTTCCGCTGCGGAACTAGCACTGTTCATTAAATATTTCGAGTGACTTAATTGCTGAGGTCGGTCGTCTACCAAGTTTTGATGTGAACAGATTTCTACCATTCTTTGTGCCCTGGATAAACTTATTTATAAATTTTATTTTGTTTATTTATCTCTGAATTTGCTTTATTCCTGTTAGTTCTTTGGTTTCTTATGCTGACCTGTTTAGTAAGTGTAGGGCTAGGCACAGGCTATCACGCTCCAGCAATAACAAAAAAAAAATATTCGCAAAATTTCTTCTTATAAAATTCTCATGTGACAATGTCAGTTACCGTACTTCACGCGAAACGGCTGGACCGATTCTTTTGAAATTTTATACATGCATTCAGTAGGTTTGAGAATTCGCCACTATTCATTTTTCATACCTATTTTTTTTTGCACACGAAGTCGCGGGCAACAACTAGTTATAAATAGATATACAGTTTTAGTATGACTGGGATCAAACTTGCAGTGTTTTATATTACTGTGTTTTATAACAAAAACCGACCGACAAAAACACAACACACATGCACCAATTACAAACCGTGTTCAAAACCAGTACGAATAAAAAAGCAAATGTATTTGTACGTCAGGTAACCTCTCTCGATAAATATTTCCCTCTTAGTGTAAACACAGGGATAGGACGGGGCTACTGCGGGCACAAAGTCCATTACAGTCAATTCGTCTAGACGCAGGCACGTGTTGAAACTATTCTCACGGGTAAACGAATTACCTGCTCTATATAAATAAAAGAAACAGCTTGGGGAGGATAAACCGTATAACAATTATAGTGAGAAGAAATAAAAAACTGTAATGTAAATGTCTGCGGTAGTACGTTTTTTACATTAGTTATCATTTATTATTTACAGAGTAGTAGCTTTTAAGGTTTTGGTGACCGCTTTTAGTATTACAAGGAGATCAAATGTTTTGGCTGTATATTGTATTTTAGCAATACATAAATACAGGAAAATATGTTTAAAAATTATGTATTGGGTGCTCCTGTACTTTAATCACCGAAGATAGTTTTTTCTTAGAACTCTTAACTAACACCAATTTAAGGTCAATACTGTAGCTAGCTTGTAATTTTTCAGTGTGTAAAAGTTTATGTAAGATTAAAAAAGAAAAACATCGTTTTCTACTTTTACCTTTTGAAGACGATTTTTACATTTAAAAACTGTAGATCCATACACCACATATTGAAAGTCATTCTGCTAAAAGAATAACTGAATGAGTGTTACACAAAGTTACAAACGATTTGACGATCTCGCAAAATATGTATAAGAGAAATTGAGTGTGCTAAGGGGATGTATAAACAAATGTGATACGAGCATTTGGGGTGAGACGAGGTGAACCGAGACAAAACTTATACAAATATAAACAGGCCGCCGGCAAAGATACTGCCCGTGAAAACGCATTATAGACCTCCCTATTCTTTCGGGTCGAATTTCGAAAATCTTTACTTAGGGAATACTAACAGGAAATAATAATATATTTCCCTTCAATACATGTAAGCGTATGTTAGTTAATGTTTATAAATATTGTTCGATATTGAAATGTGATATTGATGGCTGTTTTGCGATAATGAGGTAGAAATGTTAGTAGTACACGTAATAAATATGTTACATTTAATATAGGCGATTGTTTTTACTATCCATTTACCATTTCTGATTGGCTTCAACACCAAGTATAAGTCTTAGTATTCTAATGTTGTCTAATGTTCTAATATTCTAATTCTTCAAACTGAAATCTCTTTTACTCAAAACGAGAGGAGTAACGGAATCTCTAGATTGATCCGCTAATAATAAAGAGAATCGCTTAAGATAATAAACCTCCCCTCTGATTTAGTAAATTGACCTACAAAGAAAATGATGTGTCGGGTTATACGTGATGCGAGTTAGCTACATATTTATCGATAACAAACCAATTTGCCCACTATTATTGCGTTAGCCCATAGGGTTGCCAAACTTTTGTGGAATTTCTAAATGAACGAATATTAGGGTGAATGTATCGTAAATATTTTCTTGTTCATCATAATTTTGTAAAGAGTATAAACCGTTATTGGTGTATTGGAATGCAAGGGTTTGTATAAAACATCTTGAGACGTTGTTTATTAAACTTGTTTATATTGACTTTAGTTTCAATCTTGGGTAGTCTAAACACTACTCGGTCTTTATTTTTTTTTACACCCACACTAAGAGTCTGATCTGTTTTTTTTTATATTTCTTTTTAAGAAACATTTTACAAGGTGCTTGTGTTTAAAAATAATCTTGTGTTCCTCGAATGAGAATGTAGGGATTGGTGTGTTTTAAATGTTTGCTGAAAAGATTTTAAGCTTTAAGTGATTTTATTGGAAACGACTATGGCGCAATACGCAGATGTAAAACGTTCCTAGAATAAATAAATTGTAGAATTATAAGAGATTATCCACAAGCGTGCATATTATCGATACACGAGTATTTTATCACGAGTGCATCATTATCTTTTTCACAGAATAAAAAAAGCTGATGTTCGAAATTACTCTTAAATAGTTGCACTTTAGTTTTAATAGCGTAAATCTGATATTGTAATAAATTAATATTGTATACAATGCAAATGTGGTGTGGTGTGTCCGTGTGGTGTCCGGATATAAAGAATAGCACCACCCCATATCCTCCACTGGGTGTCGTAAAAGGCGACTAATGGACCTTAAGACCCAGTGCACTGTACCAAGCACCTTGGGTCACCCGAATGGTGGCGGGTAAACAACCAACAATCGCATTCCCAAAGAGGGTTAGTGTCAGGCAGGCGGCCGACTATAAAACCATAGCCAAAACTTTAAGCAACATGTCTAAAAGACGTGTTGCGCCGACCCCAAGTAAAAATTGGGATAAGGGCAGGGGAATGATGATGTATACAATGCAAATTGCAGCGATCGTGTTACACTGTAGTACGAGTAAATTGATGTGAAATAATTTGTTTAGTTTAGTTTATAAGCGGTTTAGATACAAACTACTTTGATTATCGGTCATCAGATTAAAATAAAGTTATGATTTCACAGTCATGAGTCGCTAGCAAAAACATGTATACATTACTAAATAGTGAAGCTTAAGTCGTAGTCGAATGATATATGAAATTGTGATTTTTTTCTGTTTGGGCGTGAAATGAATTGTCAAGTTTTATTATTATTTTGTAGCAGTTTTGGAAGCGTGATAGCGTGACACGGCGTAGAGCGGCATCTCTTTTCCACATCTGCAATAATATTACTTTAAGACGTATCGGTATGTCAGTAAGTAAATACCACTCGCGCCGCCAATCACACCTAAATGCGACCTTTGAGATACAAAAGTCAGTATGTGACGAACATTATTTTGTGTTATCTATACACTAATTTTTGAGTCATAGTTTTAATTCAGAGAGTGTTCGTTCAATGAAATGGTTTTGATACCTCCCACGATACTGGGAATACACTCATAGGCGTGGGATTATTTTGTAAAGTTATTTAGACAATATCGTTGTTACAAGTCTTGTCTTGTTTTCAATACCTACACGTGGAAGCGGAAAAACGTGGGATATTTGAAAACAAATGATTTAATTTTACACGCTTTACCAGCAGTAAATATTATTTAAATCTATGTCTTTTAAGTATTTCTAAATCACATTTGTGTGAAGTGATAAAACGTTGTTTTTAACTAAACGTGAAACCTGCATAAGGTACATAAATAGAACTGAAAAACGCTCCAAAAAACCACGGCATCCGACATCAAATAAAGTATAGCAACGGCAATCTAAAATAGATCTCCGAAACCAATAGTAACATGCCATCACGATATAAGTGCTAAAACATATTACGTCACAAATACGGACACATCGCGGCGATCGGTGGCTCACTTTTTCAATATCCCGGACCTAATGGCCGTCAGATGGAAAGTTGGGCAAAGTGATGCTATCAAAAAGCGATAGGCCGCGGTTTCGCCGGTTATCGGAGCACTTTGCGCTCCCCATGACGTGGGTCAACTCAACATGCTGTACACGGGTTTACACAATTCAAATCGAATTTTGTATCCATAGCTGCTTTAATGGAGGCTATGGGCCCTATTTTTGTACGAAAATTGCATTGTACTTTTATCTTCGGTTCGAGAATTTTCATGAAAACGTTGATACATCCAAAATAACTTTTATTTTTTTAATTCAGTTTTTCCGTTAATTGTACGGGGAACATGAATGCCGCAAATGTTCCCTGTCTTTTAAATATTTGTCACATTTATAGAAGTTCGTTGTCATCCTTTGTCTTGGCATTTGTGAAAATAATATACGACTGCAAAATACAGAAACAGAAGTAGTAACTCATACAGAGATATATGACCTAATAAAGACTGTACTCTTCCAAGGGGTAATATTTAAACGGTTTAAATTTTCTTCCTTTACAGGTCGTAAAATAAATCTCACTAAGTTAATAGTTACGGAGTAACGTAGCCCAAATTTAAACTAGACAGAAAAGTAGCGAAAAAATGTGTAGTGATATAAAGCTTGAGTTACTTTATTTCTTTTTGCAATAAAGCAAGTAACCGTTTTACAAATGAACATTCCGCGTTTTAAAGCAGGTACATTTCACGCGTTATTTTAGTATGCGCAATAGGCGCCACCTAAAACGTCACAGCGCCGGGATTGTTTGAAAAATATTCTCATAATCTCATTGTTTCTCAGATTAACGTTGTTACACTTCTGTTTATTAACAAAGCTCTTTTAATTTCAGTTAATTGTATTTGCTACGGTACATGATTCTGAAGGGTTTGTTTTGATGTCAGGTACAATAGAAGTGTAAGATTGCTGTAACGTTTGAACCTTTTGCATGGTTGCATTCCTTAATCGAGTTTTGGAAATACCTTATTTTATTAGCTTTATTAACGAACTACGCTGAAAAAATGTTTTCAGTTTTATATGCAGACCATCAACCTCTTATTTTAAAGTACTCGTTAACGACACTTAAGATAAAATAAATTCTAACCATGAACCGTATTACGATAATTCCTTTTCAATTTATCATCGGCAACCAGCTTAACGCCTTTAAAATGTAGCAAGTCTGTCAGCTAACACAATTTCCACGTTTCTTTTGCATAACAGAACAGCAGCATTTTAGACGTCCGTCGGCATTGTTATTCAGTCGACGAAGTCACAGAGGCGCACGCTCCGCAGCTTATCGTCGGCCCCAGCCGTTGTAAATTAAATAAATATACACCTAATGAGCGGAAATACAATGCATGACTAAGCTGAATAATTGCTTCATCTTACTAGCCAAGAGTTTTCGTCACACCGAGCTCGCACGAATTTTGCACTCCCTACTAGAATTATGCAAAAACGTTGAAAATTTATTCAACGCGATTTCGTGAATCTTTCTTTTAAGTTCGCATAGAATGTATACGGAAGCAATGTTATTATTTATTGCTTTCCGTTAGCTTGAGTTGAGTAATTTTTATTCAAAATAGAGAGCACGGATGAAAAATGTTAGGCACATAGTCTCCCGCCGCGTAGGACGGAAGTTATGATTGAGGGTGACTTCATGCAATGTGATTACTTGTAAGCTCTTAGACGGATTACAAAGAGTTTTTATACTTATCTTATTACACGCCTGTTTTCTTTAAGGGGCACCGTAATTGTAAGTGATACGTTGAGTAAGTAAGGTATTTATTTCAAAACGAGGCGATGGTTTTGAAGTAATATTTAATAATTATTTGGAATGTATTAAATAAAATAAGTAACGAGTAATTTAATAGTTGATTTCTTGCATTGTTTCGACTTATTTAAAGTTATTATAACTTATTGAGTCCTCTAAAAATAAAGCAAATCAATGTTTGAGGTTACCAGCGGAACGCATTAGAAACAAAATAACCTACTACTTTTCAGATCAAACCAAACCAGCCACCAGAAAAACTAAGCTCCTCTAAATAACATTACCGTAGCATTCAACGAAAAACAAGTCTTTGAACTAGAGCTCCACATCCCTGCAAACGAGAAATAAAGTAAAAATCTATTCACTGTTAAAATCGATATCGCTATCAAAATGCACCGAGTTACCGTTCAAAGGCTCGTCCGACCGACCGCCTCAAAGGATGTACGTAGGAAACAAGCCGTACGTTCCCACTCAGATCAATGTACAAGGGTAGAGCTCCCCTTTCCTGTACCATCATGAGCACTTGGCGCAAAACATCCTTTCTTATCCCTCCGTGTGGACGTTTATCGAGTATTTTTCTCAAAGCCTCCACGGTTTGTTTTGTTCTCAATCTGGATGCTGACGTCATCATAGCTGTAATGTAGTCGTATGAATACGGCTTACGCTTTATTGTATACTATTACATGTTTGTGTAACGAGAACCACTTAGTTGTTGTTACTTAGGAAAATAAGTTCGTAGAGTGTACGTCATTCCTAACATATCAGTTTTTGAGAAAGCTTTCAGGTCTAAATAAAGTATTTTTGGTAGAATCTGTAAAAAATCTACTGTAGGATTTACAATATAATGTAACGTTTAAAAACTCTTTAATTTTAATAATTTTTCAAAGAAGACAAGTGAATGATTCATTATAACTACAATGCAGCTTAAAGCATTCCCTCCTCATTAATGTAACTCAATGCTCTCATCACATTGTGATAAACTGACAATATTTCATTATAATTTATATTTAATCAGCACATTTGCTTTCCGTACAACCGACTTCCTATGACAAGAAATTATTCACTGTATCGTATTACTGCGTCACGGAAAATGACGAATGAAAAATATGAAACAATTTCACTATCAATCTTTGAACAAAAAGCGTATTTGTATAACCAGCGAAGCGTAAAAGCGGCCTAATAAAATAAACGGTTAAGAAAAGATGATATTTGATCACATTAATCGAACATTCAAAGTATTTGTCTTTTGGCTCTGACCCCGTCCTACTTGGGAAGGGAGAGCGTTCGAGAATTTCAATTTAGGAGAAGAATGTGCCGACATAACGTGTGGCCCGAGATATTTTGATAGGACATGTTCTCCGTGAATAAATTTCTTTCCACATATTAAAAGTTTTTAAGCGGTTTTATTTATTACCAATTTGTGGCCGACGAAAGATTACTTGGGCAGAGAAAATTGATTTTCTCTAATAAATGTGGCGAACTTTTAAATGCTGCGGCTTCTGAAAATCAAATTATCTAACCATGGAGTTATTAATAAACTCTTCAGAAGTATTTCTGTCTCGCTTTTTCCACAAATACTTGCTGTTTCCATTTACTATGAAACCTGCATTTATTGCTGTTTTACTTTTATTTTGATCCAGTCAACAGATCGTAAAAAAATAAAATCACTTTTGGCAAACGTTGCAAAATAATATATCTTCAAACACCACTCGACAACCACCGTGAGACGTACGTAAATTAGTATGTACCTGTGAGGGTACATACTAATTTACGAAGAGTTTGACCAGATTACTCTACTACGAAAATGCCTATATACAACACTGAACTACTGTTTATACCAAATAATAGACACTCAATTTAAATCCCATAAGTAGAATCAAGCACAGTACTATAGATATACTTTGGAATTTTCAATTTGATCAAGGAATGCGACCACATGTAAAGAAGAATAGCTGATATCTGCATGTAGTCGCAGTGAACGCACGCTGTACTCCACACGCCGCCGCCAAGTGGTTTAGTTTCCGATTTATTGTATCAATTTTGTATAAAGCCAGTAGGTGAAATAAGCGCGAAGAAATATGTGCTAGCTCAAGCTTTTCACCTCCGCAGTACTGTTCTAGGTAATAGAAAAGATTTTTAAAGTAGGAGATATAGAATCTACTGATTTTATAAGATTTATCAAATGTAATGTTTCTTTGCAGGGACAGTTTTATTTAGTTCATTTTGTATGTGAGACCTAGAATGTGTTCTGAAATTTTGAATAAAAGCAGTATTTTCAATTGTTTTTTCCATCACGCATTTACCTTAATTTAAATCTATACTAATATTATAAAGCTGAAGAGTTTGTTTGTTTGTTTGTATGTTTGTTTGTTTGTTTGTTTGTTTGTTTGAACGCGCTAATCTCAGGAACTACTGGGTCAAATCGAAAAATTCTTTTTGTGTTGAATAGACCATTTATCGAGGAAGGCTTTAGGCTATATAACATCACGTTGCAACTATTAGGAGCGAAGAAATAACGGTAAATGTGAGAAAAACGGGGAAAATTATTCATCCTTGAGGGCTTCCGTTGCGTGTGCTGCGAAAACGGTTCAAGATACCAAAAATATATGTATAAAAGAATTATTTATATTGAAATGATCTAACAAATGTCCACGACAGTATATTATGTCTATCTTTTAAGGTTAACTCACTAGAACCGTTTTTAAAAGCTTTTATTTAACTTGCAATGTATGGATATTTGTGTGTTCGGGTGAAATCTTTGAACTCAATTTTGAAGTAGATATATTCAACCGTTTGTGCTGAAATTTTGTGGACGCATTTTGTTTGGATGACAATATATGATAAAATATGTGACGTCATTCTAAATTTAATATGGCGGATCATACAAGATGTCAGAACAGTTATATTTAATCCACTTATACAATATGGGTATCAAATGAAAGGGCTTGTTAAGAGTGACTAGAAAAAGAATATGACGTCATTCTGAATCCAATATGGCGGACCATGCAGGATGGCGGAATAGTTACCTTTAGTCTACTTCTACAATATGGGTATCAAATGAGAGGGCATTTTGAGAGTAATAATAACTTGAAACTATAAAGTAAAAAATAAAAAATTTTAAGTAAAAAAACTTTTTAAGAAAAAGCTTTTGTTTAAACGCTCTAAAAAGAAGAAAATAAAATATTCCTTTTGGATTATACTAACAACTCCTCATTATACACAATTTATATATAATAATAAAAGCTTGTCGCGAGGTTTACATAGCTATCAACATTCCTTTATATCATAATAATTTGTGGTAAATCGAGCGACAAGCTTTTATTATTATATATAAATTGTGTATAATGAGGAGTTGTTAGTATAATCCAAAAGGAATATTTTATTTTTTTCTTTTTAGAGCGTTTAAATAAAAGCTTTTTCTTAAAAAGTTTTTTTACTTAAAATTTTTTATTATGGTAATCAAATTCGGTCGAAATTAATGCATATTTTGTTAAGAGTTGTATCAACGTATCATGTTGTGGAGAAAATCAATATGTACTTCTGCCACAAGAAAATAAAACTAAAAATATAATTTACGCAGAAGTAGGTACTTTGAAATAATTATGTTCTTTTAAAAATTTAAAAACTAAATTGTCTAAAATAATAACAGAAAATGACGAGGACAAAGTCGTGGGTAACAGCTATAATTTATAAAACTAAAGAGGTTGTCCGCAAAAATAAATGATGCCCAAAATAATTATTCCACGCGGACGAAGTCGCGGGCACAGCTAGTAATTTATAATCAAACAAAATGTTGTTGCATAAAAGAACAATCCAAAAATGCGATAAAACGTGCATTAAAAAAACAAACTTACATAATAGAGTAAAAGATAAGTCTGTTTTCATAAGCCATATCAAATTCATTACGACAATAAAGTCCCAAATGTATTTACGAGGGATCACGTCATGAATAAATTTTGTCAACAGAAAGTTTCATGCGTAAAATAGGTAGCTGTGGCAACTTAGACAAAGCTTCGAAAAAGCGTAATTTAAACTTGTTTATTTACTTAATTTTTAATTATAAATAATTTGAAATTTAATTTGAATATTTAATCGTGGGGGTTTAGCGGATTAATTTGTGGATTTGTAGGTATTTGGTCGCATAAAGGGCACAAGAGCGCATTGTGATTTTTTGAAAGTTCAAAGTTTCAAATATCGGAGGAGCGCATCATAAGACAAGGTATATTAGTATAGAATATTAATGTGATATGATTATATGAATGAGTAAGCAAGACTTAATACTTTCTCAAGCTCGAAGAGGTCTTTACAGGCCTAGTATTATTATTAATACCGCAATAGTTTTAAGATATAAAATTATATTAATTTACTACTGATTAAAAGGAAGAAAAATAAAGGAGTATGCAAAAAATTGTATGGGCTCTGTCCCAAGAACCAACAGACTTGGGACTAATTTTAATATAATTATGAAGTCCCATAAAAAGAAAAATATCGATTTTTTGTCCGTAAATATATGGGGTTATTAAATAAAAAATAAAAACATTTTAGTTGAAAAAGGGTGTTGTAACGCGCCAACCAAAACAACATGGCAGCACAGTTCCTGCGTCGGCCGAGTCATCGAGCGCGGCCCCACCACAGCGCCCCACCACGCGCCGTGGCCGCGGACGCCTATAAAAGACCCCGCCGAAGCTAGGAACGCAGGAGACTCAAAGACGGCACGCGCTGGTTGTACGCACCGCATCGACTTAGGTTGGTCAAGCCTACTCCGCTTCTTGTCGTGTTTGGGACTCCAGTCGGGTATTGTATGTTTGTTGTGCCAGTATCGCTAGCGGTCTTCGCAACATACGTACAGTATACGACGCTCGTAGGGTCTACGTAGCTAGCTGTGATAATATAATTATTGATTTGTTAACCTGTTAGTTTAGAGTTAGTGTTACTTTTAAGACTTTACTTGTTTATAATTTTGTTTTATATTAAACATCTTTGTTTATATGCCTATTGTGAGTTTGGTTTTAACTCCACACACACAGACCCCTTACAATTGGCGGCCCAACTTAGGGGCTTTCTTTTTATATTAGAATAACATTATTTAGATTTTTTTTTCCGTCTACCCACCGTCTACCCACTTTAGCTGTGTAATTATTTTATTTTAGTTTTTTGTTTACTCTTTTTATTTCGTTTGAGGTACCTTTATAGCTTTTAGTTTTTATTTATTAATGTACCCAATTGTTTACAAGCATTCGTTTTGACTTCGTAAATAGTTTTTTAAACAAAATACTGTCATTATATTAAAAATTTCTTTATTGTTTGATTTATTCTTTGTTACTTCTTAGTTTCATTTACTTATTATAGACTAGGAGCTAGGGTCTTTTTACAGTCATAGTAGCTAAAAGACTTAACCTTTTCAAAATTGAGCTGTATAATATTTTACCTAGGCGTAGTCGTAGGAATATAACAGACATGACAAACATCAGCTTCTCTGATGATCAGTTCCGCGAACTGCTAAAGACCTTAGCCAGTCGAGATAGTTCTCGAGTCACTCAAAAGTCAGGCAGTTTCGCAGCATGCACTGCTCGCTACGACGGTTCTCGCAGTACCGCGGTAGTCGAGGCATTTTTATCGACCGTCTGCACTTATAAAAAAATTGAGACAATCAATGATGATAACGCCATAGAAGGGCTAACATTGTTGCTGGTAGGAGATGCATCTACCTGGTGGTTAGGTGTAAAGGAGAGTATCCATGATTGGGATGAGGCCGTATCCTTATTAAGGACGACGTTTGCAACAAAGAGGCCTGCGTATGTAGTTTACGATGAGATTGTTGGTGATAAGCAGAAGAGTCCCGTAAGCACCGAATTGTTTGTTGCCAAGAAGCGAGCTCTCATGGCAGAGTTGCCAAAACCTTCAATTACCGCATCACAAGGACTGGACCTCCTGTATACATCCCTACACATACAAATAAGGGACAGAATACCTAGAGATTCTGTAACAACTTTTGATGAGTTCTTGAAAAAACTTCGTCAAATTGAAGAAGTTGTCGCTGCCCGATCAGGAGTCGACGCACCCACCACTCCCGCAGGCAAACGATCACGGTGTACCTTTTGCCGTGCATTTGGCCACAAAGAAGAGGAATGCCGCAAAAAATCAGTTATGAAAGACAGGACCAAAGCTTCAAATACAACGACAGTAACACCAACGAAGCCCGCACCGACGCCGAGTCATAAGATTACCTGTTATGGTTGTGGGGAGCCCGGCGTCGTCAGAAGTAAATGTTTAAAGTGCAACAAGGCTAAAGTTGGCTCAGTGGAGGTTGGATTTTACGCACTCAATTCAGTCGTAGCGGCGGCATCGCGACTTAGGCCAACTGTTAAGATATGCATCAATGATGTCAATGGTCAAGCTCATATTGACTCCGGAGCAAAGTTGAGTGTGGCATCAACTTCACTGTATACAGTTTTAAAGCGCAAAGGAGTTGAATTCAAAGTTGAAAATGCAACGGTTACCCTTGCAGATGGCTTACGACGGAGACAACCCGTTAAAACGACTGTAGTGCCAGTCACAATATGTGGTCGGACAATCCCCACAAGTTTTATCGTGCTGCCAGAATCCCACGATAACCGAACGCTCCTAGGAGTAGACTTCATCCAAGACGCGGGTATAGTGCTTAACCTACCGCAGTTGTTGTTCCACTTTTTGGATGAACCTGGCAAGAAATATGAGCTCTATAATGAGGAAGAAGATGATGCCTCCGTGTCCACGGTGCAAACGGAACCTGAGGCGACCGAATCAGTGTTTTCCAAGTTGGCTAAAATCACTTCTCTGGAGCCAATGATCAGCCCGATGCTCATGACTCCGTCACCACATGTGATCAATGAAAATGACACGGCTGTTTCGTACGGACCACCCCCATTAATTGATTTCCAGACGCCACCACCCTCGCCTTCACGAGTAGAATCCGTGCTCACAGGCTACTCTCCGAGGTTTGTTGGATCCCTGTTTCGAGATGCGCAATCAGCTGTGGGCAGCGCTGAAGTAGCCCTCTCACCACACAGTCAGCAACTATTCGACAAACATTGAGACATGGGCGCTGAAGAGAGTACCCAGCTGAATGCTGTGTTAGAACGGCATTCTACTATATTTTCTGGTAACGGAGAACCAGCCGGCCTCGTCGAGCATTGCATAGAAACTGGAAACCACTTACCCGATTGACGAAGCAAGATGCAACGTGGGAGTGGGGAACTAGCCAAATGGATGCTTTTAAAGAACTTAAACGATGCCTAACCAGTGCGCCAATCTTACGTCAAGCAGATTTGAGTAAGCCGTACATAATTAAAACTGACGCCAGTGATTACGCCATTGGTGCTGTTTTAGTGCAGGGGGAGGGCTCAACTGAGCACCCCGTGGAATATGCAAGTCGGTTGTTGACCAAGGCGGAACGGAATTATTCTACTACGGAGCGAGAAGCACTGGCAGTCGTATGGGCTGTATCAAAGTTTAGAGGCTATATAGAAGGTTCTTCGGTGGTAATTGCCACTGATCATCAAGCATTGAAATAACTTCTAAACTCACCCTTTTAGCAGATACCCTGAAAAGAGCGAAAGAGGTGCAAGAGAACAAAGAAGAAGCAAGAAAGAAGTCGACGGACGAGCATCGACGCCCTGCTCCTGCCTATCAACCGGGTGACCATGTCTTGGTCGCGGCCAATGTCCTGAGCAACGCAGCGCGCTACCACACGGCAAAACTGGCACCACGTCGTGATGGGCCCTACGTCATCCTGCGACGGCACGGGCCGTGCTCTTACGAAGTGGCACACCCAGCGGACCCAAAAACTCCACTTGGTATTTACCATTCCTCCGCGCTGAGCCTTTACCAAGGCTCAGCCTCTAACCCACCTAACCCTGAAAGACCCTTGCGCAGACGCGGCAGACCAAAGAAGCAGGCAGAAACCGGAACAGCAACTGGTCTCCTCGCCGAGTCGTCTTCGGGACCAGAGGGGGAGACTGTAACGCGCCAACCAAAACAACATGGCAGCACAGTTCCTGCGTCGGCCGAGTCATCGAGCGCGGCCCCACCACAGCGCCCCACCACGCGCCGTGGCCGCGGACGCCTATAAAAGACCCCGCCGAAGCTAGGAACGCAGGAGACTCAAAGACGGCACGCGCTGGTTGTACGCACCGCATCGACTTAGGTTGGTCAAGCCTACTCCGCTTCTTGTCGTGTTTGGGACTCCAGTCGGGTATTGTATGTTTGTTGTGCCAGTATCGCTAGCGGTCTTCGCAACATACGTACAGTATACGACGCTCGTAGGGTCTACGTAGCTAGCTGTGATAATATAATTATTGATTTGTTAACCTGTTAGTTTAGAGTTAGTGTTACTTTTAAGACTTTACTTGTTTATAATTTTGTTTTATATTAAACATCTTTGTTTATATGCCTATTGTGAGTTTGGTTTTAACTCCACACACACAGACCCCTTACAGTGTTTATTTTTTTAAATAACTACGTTTAGTTATTAATTACAACACACAATGGTTCAGCTGAACATTTTAGGTATTAATAGCAAAAATATTCAAGTGTATTATGTAAGTATGTTTATTTTTGATAGAAATACAACATTTTAGGTTAGTATTTTTAAACATTTATTTGTTGTTGTTAATTTACAGTCTAAGGGCCCAATAAACAAGCAGAAGTCAGCAATAGCTGCAAACAAGTCGATATTGCACAGATAAACAACGTGAACACAGCGGAACGTACAAGACACGACTGAGGTGCGCGCGCGCATGTTAGCATAGCAAGGGGCGAGGGTACAGTGAGATTAGACCGTTATTTTACCTATGCGTCTCACGGCTGTTCTCTATCAATAGCTTTTTTAATAGTTAAATAGTGTGCCTAAAAATTTTTGTACTGAAAAAAGTGAACAAGAATTGTTTTTTTGCATGTTAACCCCATGACTTACGATAATGTCGTCATAATAAAAAAATATCATGATACCATGATGTATTAAATGAGATACGTTTGAAATCTGTTGGTGGGTTGGGACGATTTTTTGCGTGGTCATTTAGGTTGTTTAAAAAAAAAAAAACAAATTCACTTTGATGGATTTATCGGCACTTTGTGTTAAAAGTAATTCTATTGTTTTATCATACAATAGCATTATATCTGTATCACAGCGTTTATAAAAAAAAATACAGTAAAAATCTGTTTTAAGCTCTATACATCAATGTCAAAGTTCAGCTTTCAACAATACTTGTTAGTTGAGTGAGATTTATTGGCATTTAAATGTTAACAAAGCGAACAAATTAAACATAAATGGTGTGGTTAAAACAAAACATGATCTATTATTTACAGATACTCCAAAGGTGTACCATCAACTCTTCAAGTAATATTATTGCAGGTGTGGAAGTGAGGCGCCGCTCTACACCGTATAGAGCGCTATCTCGTTTCCGCAACTGCAGCAGGAGGTAGTGGTAGGCCCCCAGTAACCTGTTTTATGGTTGAAGCAATTTGCAGGTTGATATGCGCTTGACGTCACTGTTTTTCTTTAATTCCCAACACAGCGTGTAGAGTTGGTCTTTTATAATATTTATGTCTTAAAATGTTATGTCCATAGCTCATTTTACGTAAGTTAAAAATAAAGTACTGAACATTGTAGAGACGAAGTGAAGTAAAGATGAGTAAAAAACGTTCTTACTTTTTAATACTTGAAACGAAATTCAACTTTTCAATTTAAATTACATTTTATTGAAGAATGATAAGAATAGTTGTACGACATAATACTGGCCTGTAAATGTCTATTTTCTGAACAACTGTCTATCCTAAGTGAAAAGAAAAAACATTGAAAAAAGCAAAATTAATGCTTTAAATTGTCTACAAATCCAATTGGCGATGGGATCCGTTTTAGTTTTACGATGGAACATATACAAACAGTTAATAAAAACCGTAGCCGGTCGGACGGGCCCCGTGCGTGACCCAATCGCCCCTCACATAACATTTTTACGTCGCATACATTTCCTCCTCATATTTCCCAGTTTAGTAACATTATAAAAATAACATGTAGTAAAATATTACTGGGATTAGCTTCGTACCGCTCGCAGTATAAGTGTCAATAGAGATTTTTCAATGTGAATTTACAATGTAGTTTCCAACAAAACCAGTTAGTATTTTGCGGTCCCGTGCGGTTTAGCGTATCCAAGTATATTCACGCGTGCATAAAAATAATTTTCATTATTATGTATGTACGCGAGTTATTTTTTGGCGTACGTTTGGAAATTTAAAGCAACAGCTAAAATATTGATAGCGTACTTTGCAATCGTTTGAATGAAAGGAACTTTGAACTTGTTTCTCTTCTTAGCTATTGGTAAGTAGGTGCTCTGATGGTCAGTTATTTGTGTATTTTTTATAAAAATAGATAGCTGCAAATTATTTATTAAGAAAAATATGCGTTGTCATAGAGTCGTATTATTTTCTCTGCAATAACTGTGATTTCTCCCGGATTTAGATTCTACTTATTTGATATGACACCTCTACTTACAAAATACTTCAAACGATCCTATTTAAAATTTACTGTGACTGTTTGGAGCTGCTTCAGTTTTATCTCGTTTCTAAGTATTTTGTAATACGAGTTTTGAGAATTCATTCCAAAATCAAAGTTCGACTTAATTCAAATGGATACATGTCAGTCTTTTTTCTTAGTAATCAAACGCAGCCCACATTTTCATTTACAAGCGCCTTTTGCGTATTCAGTAACAATTACGAGGCAGCTAAAATAAGAATTCTAAAATAGTCTTTTTTTAATGTTTCATTTTCCTGTAAAACAAAATTCTCTGAAATCGACTGAGCTATACATCGATTATTAATGGGTTAGTCGGAAAGTATAACGAATCACGTTTTAGACTTTTCTATAAGCGATTCAGACAGACAAAAGAAAGAAAAAATATTATTCGAATACTGAAAAACCCGAGGTTTAAAATTTCAAAAATTAAATCCCTCATAAAAACGAGACGTTAATTCGAATAAAGAGGAATGACAAAAAAGCAACAACCCCGTTGTTCTTCCCTTCGTCAGTACACTTAACTAATTAATTATCACTAAATTAGGCAAGGCTTGACAAGCTCAGAATTATAAGCAGCGGAAACACTCATTTGTTACATTCATTGCTGTAATATTTTCCTCATAATCACAGCTGATAACCGCGATCAAACACGAAAGTTTCGTTACAATAAATAAACAAAGCATCGGGGGTGGCGCCGGGTAGATAAAACCCTTATGGGCGTTGACGACAAGTGATGACGGTCACGTTTTTAATTACCCCAGTCTCATCCGTAACGTGTCAGGGGGGGTTTGTGTACTTCGAGTTCGCTTGATCATTGAGAGCTTTAGTTTCTCTAATTATTGCGTGGACGTGTGTTGACCAAAAAATATTGGACATTTTCGAGCATCAAAATTAAAAATGACGTTTAATTTCGCATTTATTCTTTTGTTAACACTATTATTTTTAAGCGTATTTGTAAGTTTTGCATCTATAAACTACGTGGTTAATTAGAATATGATTCAGGTATAAATATAGCTATAAATAAAAATCGTCCTTAATAAAAACCTAACCATCTCCACTATGAATAAGGCTTCATTATAGCCTATTATATTACATCGGCAAGTTCATCAAGCATAAAAACTGTTCCAATAGATTTTCTAGTTCAATTAACGATAACCTTTTGTCTTGCAATTCTATCTTAAAATTCCGATATTTAATTTTCTTCTTCCTAGCTTCAATAAAATCATTTTACAAGAAAAGTCGGTTGACTTCGTATTTGTAACATTCCAAATGTTCAAGTTTTAAGATAACAAATGTAACAATGAGAGCAATAAACTCAGTGAGTTATGTTACAAGAGACGCTGAGGCGGAAAACTGCTTTTGCGTTATTACCGGTTTTTCCACAAAATTTGTGTAGCACCGTAGCTCCGTAGCACCGTAGCACCCAACTTTTGGGATATGTCGGCGCGGGACTTGTTAAAAATAAGTTAGAACGCGTGAAAATTATGAAGGCTATTTATTTTTTTTATTTAGAGATGGCAACTGTTCGCTTTTGGGAAATATGAATGTTCTTTTAACAGTTACAATGTACTCTGATTTACTAACAATATTTTCTGGTATAATTAGGTATGAATAATTAGGTTGCTGGCGTTAAATAATGTCAGTATTTAGTATTTTTACCTTATTGGAGGAAACAAAAAAAAATCGCTTAAGTGCCAAAATATACACATGATTCATACTAAGTATGGTCAGAAAAATAATATTTTTATTATTTGTACACACAGGATATTATAAGTCTTTGACCTAAATCCATTGTTTTGAAAGAAAATCACGAATTGGATAATAGAAATAACGGCTTGCTCTATATTTTATTTTGAGAATGACTTGTTGTTATGTACTTTCGATTTAATCTTGTTTTCTATCAAATAAAATTGTATCGAACTGTGTGTCAAAATTACAAACAGGACAGAATGGTTTTTACGAAAATGGATCAAAAAATATTTTTCTTTAATACGTTGTTGAGAAGAATCGAGGAGTTGTTCAGAAGACTTTCATCAATACATAGTACAATGTTGCTTTCCTTGACTGTATGTGCATAGATCTTTCAAAATACGCAATTGTTATGTGGTTCTTTATTAATTGAATATTTCTAGAATAAGTCGCTAGTTATTTATGTAAATTATTTCTTAAATCGTAGCAAAATAAAATATAAATAAGTATTACGTTTATTTTCAAACCCTGTTTTAGGTAGTTAACTATACCGCACGTGTAAGGAAAAGGATTAAAGGAAAATCTACTGTAACCACAAAAGAGCTTCAGCTTAAAGTAAAATCGAAGCACAATTTCTAGTACAACGGTTTAAAAACACCGTATTAATAGAGAAAATATTTGTTCACGTAATAACTTTGTGTAAAATCTACGGGGCCTACCACCACCCCTTAGAGTTCAGTAAGTTGCTGGTGCGCAAGAGAGAGGGCGCTCTACATTGTGTGACGCTATCTCGCTCCCACGACTCCAACAGTGTTGCCAGCTCTGTACAGCTTTGGTCGCAGTTTGGACGGCAATAGGAAAACATAATAACATAGTGTGGTGGCCACGGCTGGTCTCATCTGTTGCAGGACCGATAATCGTTTGACTAAATGAGTTCTAGACTTGAAACTGTGCCCAGGGAACATATTATGGAGTGCGTTGCAGTGGAACTTAGAACTTATTGCGGTAAGAATGTATTACCTACGTACAAACTACTTTAAAGCTGGGGGATATTCGACGATTTTTAAAAGATTACCTTTGCCTATAAAAAATAAAACCTTTGTTTTATCGCACTAATCTCTGTTATTATTAGATCAACTTGCGTAGGATTTTCACTGGCCGTTAGCAATTTTGGGCTACTAATAAGGATTTGGGAAAAACAAAAATAACTACTGGATATAAAATTTATAGGAAAGTCGGAGACAATTACTAAGTATACAGAGATTTTTTATAAATATTTACACCCTATTGTGAAAAAAAAAATCTGTATGTAGGTAGGAATCTTTAAAAGCGTGAAAACTTTTACGGTTTTAAAGTAAGAAGATCTTCAAGTTAAAATATTCGAAAATCTTTTCCATAGTTGTGAATAGTTAACTAAAATTTTTTTACGAGTACGTTTACACGTGAATAACTATATTTTTGCACCAAGAATAATGTTTTTGGTATCTGAAAATTCGAGTCTGAATAATACGAATGTCTGGTTAAATCTATATCAGTGGCGAAGGGTCCATATAACTCGATTCCTACCGGCTTCCCTTTTGAAATATGGCAAATACTAAGATTCAGTTTATTTAAGTATCATTTAAAAATATCAACTATAACTATAATAATTTAAATTAATAATGTACGTGTATAGCCTTTACTTGAAAATAACAATAAACGCCTAAACTTTTTTTTTTAGCAAAACGCATGCAATAAACGCCTACAACTTTTATTGTAAACCCACGATTCGCTTTACCGGTTAAAAGGTAAGCCGGGACCCAAATCGGGAATCGAGTACATCTACTTCATAGTGCGATCTCTTTTACTCCATTGAGTAAAAGTGAGACACTATGTACATTGACACATTGAACAACCGCGGCCAATAAGGACTTAGGGAAGCCGGTGCAGAGCGGCTTATGACAAAGATAGAAAATATAAATGCGTACGCCAGAAAGAGATGCAATATAAACTTCGTACCGGTACGTCAACTGAACATGACAGCTGACGTTTACGTTCGCGCTAATATTATAAAAGTTTTATTTATTATTTTCACCGGTTCATTTGCATTAGATTAGGTGTATTCGTATCATAATTTAGAATCTTTAGTATTATTACTTGTTATTGATCAGTGTAGTGATAGTGCAGTAAAAACAAAATTACATCAGTTCAGTGTTATTGTTTGGTTATCGTCTATTCGAATAAATATTTAGGTAAGTCAGAATTATAAAGATTGTTGATTTAGTTTGTAGATCTATTAGAAAGTAGTTATTTTTGTTATTATTAAGTAAATTCGATAATATAGCGGCATTAGTGAACGTAGAATGCTGTCTAACAGATTATTTGCTGATTGAGTAAAAAACTTTTTCAAAGTAGAGTTTTGAAAAAGACCTGACATGATTTGAATTAATTACAAAAGACGATCAAACATTTTAACAGTTCTTTGTACGACAAAATATCATTGGCTCACAGGAAGTTTTAAATTAAATAAAATGTTTTGTTTGCTTTGTAATTCTCAGATCCAATACTCAATATCTTATTTCATTCCACATAGTAATATAGATCAAAATTTGGACCCTGTCTGTAGGACAAGTTAGTAGTAGATATGTACAGCATAGTATACATATATGTGGGAAGGTTTAAAATATTGTGTTTATAGTTTCTATATTTATGTACTTATACTATTTGTATATTATTGTTATAACATTACAATCTTCTCAATATGACAATATACATATTATTATAAGTAATTTAGAAGTGTTGTATATTGTTGTTTTGCAACTTAACAACAATATAAATATTCATATTTTAATTATAATATGCACTTAAGTGCATGTTTATGTGGCCACCAACTTTTATATATTTTGTATTTTATAATTTAGTTGCATTTTATTTTATAGTAAACATTTTAATTTGTCTATCAGTTAGATATTCATTTATTGTACTTATAGTAGCATTTTGATTGTAAAAAGGTTTTAAATTATAAATTATTACTGTATTTCTCTTATTTTTTTTTAAATTTTTAGGGTGTTTATAATTCTAGTAGTGAATAGAGCTACACAGGGTTTAATGCTCTTATTAATTCATCTAAAATACATGTTCAGACAAAAAAACATATCCATACTTCTTGTTTATCGTTGCATGATAATAATGCAATTTTTGGACGGGCTTCCCTTTTAAGAAAATTCACCCTTCGCCACTGATCTATATTAAATAAATATGTCTTTGCTCCTGACGGAATAACAAAGAAAATATTTCACAAGTTCGAATAAAAAATATTTTAGACTTCATGGAAAGCTATTGTTCGAAACTCCGGCCTTTCTAGTCTGTAGACATAGCCTACTGGTATTATCGTGAACAGAAATGGGCTCCAAAAGATTTACAGTTCGTACATGTTCGTGTGTGTTCGCTCAATCTCGATATGAACTACGGGCAATTTCTCAGGCGAACGTTCTGTCACTGTGACACGCCGCGGAGTCAAGAGGGTAATAAATAAAACGGCTCCCCTTTCCCCAATTTTACATAAAAACGCGTCTCATCCGCAATCTGCATGTTTATGAGCGAATATTCTATAAACAAGTCGGAAGCCAGTACGGCTTATGGTGTATGGCGGGGACAGCAATATACAGAATTGCATGCAAATAAGATAACAGCAATAAATACGAGCCTGCTTTTTGCATTTGCGTTTCATTGTCTGAGTAACGTTGCGATTCGAATTTGCATTCGATAAATCTTCATGATACAAATTGGTATTTTAGATTCGGATTTTTACAATTATTTTTAGTCGTTAGTGAGATACTTAGAAGAGCAAAGTGCTTTAAAATATTAAGTAAAATCAAGTAAAGTATGCTTTTGAGATGTTTCTAAGCTCTTTTTTTAAGTATAACAGCAATCGTATTTTTGGTGAAAATTTATTAATGGTGTTTAAGTTTATGATATCAAATTATAAAAATAAAAATATTTTTGGAAGTTAACAATTACTACAAAATCTACAAAAAGTAACCCTTTAAGTAAATTCAAATACCCCTATTGTTATTAAAAATGTGAAAATTCTAAGTTGACGTAAATGTTATTCCGGGGATATTTCGGGTCCGTCACTAAGTCACGAGGGAAGGATTACTCATCGGCGGTGTCCAAACAAAACGGCTCATTGACTTTCTGATTAATTGCAAAGAGAGCCGCGGTGACATTCTGATGTGGGAAAATATGCAAAGAAATAAATAGACCCTAATTATCTAATGGTTTGGAATTTATGCATGTTTTATTCATGAACTTGTCGAACATAGAAAAACGTATACGTAGTACTATTTATGCAAAATCAAATCGTATAATAAAGTGCTCATATTTTTGATGTCAAAGTCAGACAATGTTTTAATAGCATGTTTATCCAGTTGACATAGTTTTATTATTTAGTTATGGAAAACAAGATTCGCATTAAACCAAATAGAAAGATACATAAAATTATTGTGAGCCATATTTTATTTTTAAATTACCAACTAAAAGATCTTTCTGGAGAAAGAATTATTATAACAGCTAGGGAGTACATTATTTTTGGTTAACACGTAGTTGTCATTCCGAGTTGCCTACGCGAGTGCGTCGTGTTTCACATAAGTAGGGATTTGGCAAAAAGGTGGTAATAAGGTATGCAAGCCCTCTTTCCTTTGTCGGCCACTCGCTCGCAACGTGACGTGAATCACCACACGAGATTTGCTAACTCTATGCGAAGAATCCGAGAGGTGAAATGTAGACGACACAATTCGTAAAAGTGTTTACTCATTCATACGTTCCGCAGCTAAGCTTTCTACGTCGATCGAGAGCTATCTCTGGAATTCGGTTCGGGATTGTGGAAAGGTAAAGCGGCGTTCTATTCCGTAAATAATGCGAGTGCTGGGGGTATTCTCATTTATTATAGAAACTCAAATTTGTATCATAGTAAAGGTAAAAGGCGAGTGTAGCCGGGCGGGGTCGAACAGCCGCATCATTGTGCGGGACGGCCGCGGGCGCGCGATTACAATGCCCTCGCTGTGACATTTTCGCTAATGGTTCCAGGGTAGGCACAATAAAACGACAATACGACAGGAGATAAGGTGGCAAGTGAAAATTTTAGAACGAGATTAATTCAATCCCGTCGCGAGTCGTGTTTGGATACTTGTCGGCGCAAGCTCTGGCGGTGTCTTTGTACGTGTGAGGTTTCAGATTAAATCTACATTATTAAAGAGAAATAAATGAACTGTAAATATTTTTGTCATTTAATTTACGCTAAGAGACCAAGAAATCAGCTTTATTTTGGCAGAAAATTTTAAAAGTACATGTCATTATCGAATTACAAAACTTATAAATCTCGATCTAGGTAGATAAACAATTAATCTTTTTACAACTCCATTCCAATTAAATCAAGTAAGCATGCATGCAAATAACAGAGTTGCCAAAGTGGCCTTAATTATATGCTTTCACTTTACTGAGTAAAATAAAATTTATTGATTTTTTAGTAAATATACATCTTATAAAAATTATACGACGTTTCTTTTAAAAGAGGTTAAAAGACATAGTAATTATCTGTCACTTTCTTTACTCACTTCACTTCTTTGTGGCCCTAACAGTTTGTAAGTTACCGTTCCGGTTTCTAATTACTTATTCGTATCGGATAAGGTCACCAAGTTCGGGCTAGTCTACTCGAAACAAGAAGTACTAAGTAGAAACCATTTCGACGAGGCTTGAATACCTCACATCAAGTGGATATCAGCAATCAACACGTGACGCGGTGTATTCTCTATATTTTGACCTTTCAACGGCTTTTCAATGAGGATACCGGCCGTCGCTTTGAGTTGTAAAAGGGTTATCCTCGCTACTCCACGAAGCTTTTATATTTGTATCAACGTCGAATGAATTGCTTCAAATGTGACTACAAAAAATCCATTTGCAAAATGTCTCACTGGATTTATTGTACGCAAACATTAAATACTCTTTTTTAGCGAGCACTTTGAAGGTATAAAGGGACCGCTTAATGACGTGGTTAATTAATATTGCCTTTGCACTAAAAGGAAATTCTTTGAATATTTCTCTAGTAATTCATAGAGGTTTGAAGAGGAAGCCGTGTTATTTAGGTATGTTAGAAGTATAGCGAGTATAAATACGCTGTAAACGGTCCATGAAAGAAAAGTGTGTATTTTTCTCAGTAAATTCTCTTTGCGAGCGATGTTTAACTTATTAATAAAAACTTTTGAAAAAACGTTCAATAAGTCTTAACTGTGTGCGGGTACTTACTTTGGAACGAAGAAGCAAAGTTCTGGAGTTGTAGTTGAGAGTAATTTAAAGCATCTTCACTTTAACAATAATTAAAAGATGTACATTATTGTGTTTGTACTAAACTTTATGTTAATAAAACGTGCAAACGACATAAACGTTTAAAAATGTAGGTATTTCATTGGTCAGCTTATAGAGAATAAAAAAGCAAGTATTTTCTAGTTGATGGGTTAAAATGTATGTATTGATGCCTAATAAAAAAATGGTTCTCTTAATTTTCACTGGTTTTATTTGGTAATGAGAGTATCCGGACGATCCTTTGAAAGGCTTACAGGCCCATCACATACCTACCTTGTATTTAACGTGAAAAATATTAATTGTTCTCCCAGGTGCATCAAACAGTTGTTTCAGTTATCAACTTACTGAACCAAAAATTCACATTTCAACAACATCAGGAATATTCATCTCACTAATTCCTAGATTCATTTCGTTACCCGAATGGTGTAAAGCACAATAGTTTACTATTATAAAACGTTCCTCGCAAACGTAGCGAAAGCTTGCACTTTGTGGAATGAGAGAGAGTCGAAAACAAAGCGTTGTGAACACGGGCCCAAATGTCGTAAACGTCGTGTTAAGGTGTGGGCACATTGATGGACTAAGTATCTCTGCAACTTAACGTGACTTGGTAAAAGTTTGAACTGATTACTGTAGCTGTATAAACTGCAAATATTGAAACGAAAATTAACAACAAGTTCCTTAATATTCTTAGGCTTTAGTTTACACCTTAAAGTGCCTAAGTTGGCATAATTTAAATTAAAAGTTTTAGTTTGCTATAAGTCGTTGTGTGTCCTGACTTTTAGGACTAAGTTGTTTGTGACTAAAATACCTTTAAAATAAACATACAGAATAATATGACACTCTTAGCTAGGCAATATTACTAATGTTGTGCTGAAGGTTAATTTATAATCAAATGTTAAAATCACTGACACAAAAAATATCAGTATGACTTTAATAGTTTCCCTTGAGTTAAACTATTTTAAAGGATACCAAAAAATATTTTAACATAAGTATTCCAAACAAGATAAAAAAAATATGTATATATGTACTTCAAAAATATTTCGCTAAGCGTTTCTGCCGTCTGTCTATTAGCAGCCTTACAGTCTGCTGAGTTTAGGCTTTGACAAGCCACACAATGTCCTAGATAAACAGATGCCCCGCGATTTACTTTATTACGAGAGAGACTAACACAGGCGTAAAAATGAGAAAGTGGAGTCTCGAGGTTTGTTCAGGTCAGAGTAATGGCGAAATACTAAATTACTTTTGTACGTAATACGTTGACATGGGAAGGCTATGTGTTGTTATTTATTTGGATTACGTTGAAGGATGTTTTGATTTGTTTGAAAATAAAAAAATGGAGAATAGTATTAGACATAGATTAGATTAGAAAAAGAACAACAACATTTTTTCTTAAGAAAGCTGAAAGTCTTGCTCTTGGATCACGCAACTGGCTTTTGTCTAGCAGCATACTGATACAGTCTATCAAACATAAGTAATATCAAACATAGATTTACAAATCACATGATTAGACGCAGCTTTCATAATTAATTATTAAATTGATTTCTTGGCCAGTATAGATTTAAAACCACTAAAAAAAGACGAAATACAGAGTCCAGTGTATCCTACAAACTTACATTCATAATCGGGTTTAGATAGCAAACTATAATAGCCGAAAAGGTGCTCCCAAAACACGAATTATTTGAACTTTTAATAGAGATAACAGAAAAGTAGTTTTAAGTGCACTGTTGGTAATAACAGCTTACATTCTAAATATCTACTGAAAGAGCTACCTTTTCTCCTCATATATTTTTACGACTTTCATGGGATAATACGCTTTTAATACTGACTTAGAGGTATCATAATTAAAATGCTGGTTGCTGCACACTTGATTACCAAGTTCCGTAGTATTTATTTACAAAACAATATAATAAAAATATAAACGTTATGATACTGGTTAAAACAGTGTTAGTAGATTTCAGATTTTGAAAAGATTTTTTTTTTAATAACGCAGATTCTCATTTTATCTTTCAGGTGATTGTAAATGGCCAACAAAAAGTAATAAATACTCAAATAATTATAAAGTAAAATAAGTATTTTTTTCCGTAATTAAATAAATGCATTCTCTTTTATTTATTACAAAGACAAAAGACTGGCGACAGAATTAATATCGCAACGACGTACTTTTTAACAGAGATTGCTGAATGAAATATTACATATATTTTTTTTACATAGATTTTACAAATACTTTTTAATTAATTGATAATATTATTATTCCTAATAGACTTTATATTAGACCTAAGTAATAATGTGTATCCGTGCCAATTATCATCGTATTATTATTCTAAACAAGACACAAAAAAATAAATCAGTGTTAGTTTGTGATATTTAAAAATGAAAATAACGTAAAACAAAAACTGTACTGTATAACAGTTGTTTACGACTTAGGTAATGCTATTTTAGAAGTATACAGAGCAAAACAACGTGGCCTGCTCCCTTAGGCGATGTACGTGTAATCTGTCACTACAAAGTGCTCTTGTATATTTTAAACACATTTTAAAAGAACATTTTGGTGACTCCATTTCTGTGTAATATGGCTACAAAGTGCGAAATTTCACGTTTACTTGGAACTATTTAGACTGTGGAAAATGTTTTTTGTAGTTATTAAAATATTTTTTGTAACTATGTACTCTTTAAAAAATATTTTTTATTTACTGACAGACATTATACTCCTTTTTAAAGTGTCCAATAAAGATTAGAGTACATCAGAGTACATCTTAATCAAACCTACATTATTCTAATGGTCAAATTACAGCGATAATTCGAAGTTTTAATAAAGCTTAATGTTGTGTTCTAACGATCAGTTCCAACATCGTAGAATTATATCGTGTTATGCATTATCTTGGAGCTATTTGTGTGTATTGTCTGTTACCTTTTTTATTGCACCACGTACCATATCAAAAACCTCTAATAATTACCTTTAAAATAATTTATACAAAAGGGAAATCCAAACTTACCTATAAAATTGACATGTAAGACTGCTAAAACAAGGAGGCGCGCGAGCGGGCCGCCCTGCGCGTGCGTCGCCATGCTGCCTCAGCGCGTCACCGTCCGGTGCTGCCATCTATCCAACCACTGCACGCACTTCACCCGAGTCATTGTAACCACTAGCATTTTACGACATGTGCGGTTTGGTGTATCTGTAAAGAGAGTAAGATTTAGTTGGAATTTTGAGAAATATGATTGATAGGTAGATACAGGTGGAAATGTCAACTTATGTCTGAATGACGGAGATTAGTCATTAGTCATCAATGCAGATTATTGTCACATGGTAACATGTTACAAGTGAATGTTTGTGTTTTCTAATTGTAACTTGTGAGTCCAAGTTACAATTAGAAAACACACTTCAATGATACTACATAAAGAAAAAAATATTCTCAATAACGAAAGCGAATAACCTGCAACTTTTACAACATTAATATAAAAATAATATATTTTCCTGTTATTACAAGCGATTTAAAAATATATTCTGACTCCAATTTCATCGCCAACTCTAACAATTACCTATATTAAATTGTTATCAGCGTCATAAAAAAAAAAAAAACTAAAAATAAAATAAAAATATAACCTTTTACAGGAACATTAAATAAATGGCATCAATAAAACTTTTTAGAAAATATTTGCTCATTGGCTCCCAGCGATCTGTGAACACTATTCTATCAACGCAGTATTTTATTCATCAAAAGCGAAATAAAAATATAACCTAACCTAACAATAAATTCCGGTATCTATGCACGAGCCCGGGGTACGGTAAAATATTCGTATTTTTATTCACATTCGGTAGAGCACCAGAAACAGTCGAACGTTATCTAAAATATGAGTGAATGTGGGGGCAGCTACGTGCGGTAGGTTCTAAAAGAATTTGATATCAAAGATTCGCTGGAGGCAGCATAAACACGGGCCGCGTGCCTGCCGGGCGCGGAGCTAGAGATCTAGAAGAGACAACACAGCGATATATTAACAAGGATAATAAGCTTATTCATGTTCGAATTTGCTAGGGTAATGATGAATGAATGTTATAACTACATTAGGTAAGATAAAGACTAAGTTGCAGTTTCGTTATTGTTATTACTAAGTGACAGTCAATATGAACTCTTTAATAGCATGAAATAGTTTCTGTGGCGAATAGACTGATAAAGTTGCTAACGTTGATATGATCCCGTTCATTAATGTATTTTGGTATACGAGATTACTGAACATTTTAAACATAAAACTTTGTTTTTATCAATATCCAACAGGTACACCAATTTCATATATTTTTGTTCTGAACTAGATTTAAAAACGAAACTGGCTCTTCCAGTGCTACTACACGGCCACACACCACATAATATAATCACAAAAATGGATACGGTGGTGTCTTTTGGCCCCTGATTCTGTTATGTAATAGAATGTGCATTACGTCACACATTTAGCTAATGGAATATTTTTACAAGCCGCTTTGAAACTGCGGCTTTCCTCAAACCGGTGCATATTTATGATTTGGCACATTCTCAATGCAGGCCCCTCTTGTAGCAAACATGTACTAAATACTAACAATTTTCATTCATTTATTTTAAACTTGAATGCATCGTCAAAATACGATAAAACTAAACTTATAGAAAAGAATTTGAATATTTAAGTTTTACGTCATTCAAAATGAGTTCTATGTCTGTTACTAGGATCTTTTGGCTCGTGGCCGAAAGCGAAACTATTGCCGTCAAACCCGTCATATTATATGAAAAAACTATGACTTTTGACAGATAGTTGAGTTGATTCATGTTGCGGAATAACACACCAACGCACTCGTGTTAACGTCATCCACGTGCCAAAAGATCCTTGTAGCTCTACATCTAACTTTGACGACAGACATTTAAGTAAGCGTATATCATCAAAGTTCTAGTACATACTAGTTACATGTCAAAGATCGTTCATCGAGTGTAACATCGGTTGGACAGCGATAACATCTTATCGATTAACTGTGACCTGCCAAATACTGTTACTAACAGTATCTTCCCAAACATCGGTGTATCACGTCTGTTGTTCCCGGTTTACTCACGTGCGTAATTTGGGTGTGTTTGACAACAACCATGGAGTTTGGTATCCTAGTGTAAATAACAACTAGGTTTGTAAGCCTTGACCTTATATACCCGTATATTAGTGTTGGGAGACTTGGATATTGTGTCTGTATCACGGTGTGTTACATTAAATTGAAATAGAACTGATGTTTTGGTCAGTTGGGTAAAAATGTTGAACTTCAAAGTTAACACTTGGTTTTTTATTCCGAAATGGTGTAAAGAACAGTTTTCTTCCGGCTATCAATCTAGTTTTTATACATATAAAGAAAAAAAAATTAAAACTCGTTTAGATTTATTTCTTTTAAAGAAAACTATACCTAATTATAATGGCATGTTCATGTCCCATAGCTAGGCAATATTTTTTATATTCCATTGCGACGAGCATTGATCGAGATGCTTATCAACTTGATCGTTACAAGTCCAACTACAATTTAATTTTAACGATCTGAGAACCAAACAAAATCTATCTGTGCAACAAAGAATATTTTATAAATACTTAAAAACCACACCAAGCAATAACCCATACGATAACAGCTTGGCAATGACAAATCGCCGGAACTGAACGCAAGCGCGTTTGAGCCGCGATAACGTTGCGATCGCCATCGGAACTCGTAATTAATGCGAGCGAACGTTATGCGTTTCCTTAACGCCCTACTGTTGAACGACACCGACTTGTGAATGTTCACATAATTTACTTCTTGCGTTTTCTGGATATTTTTCAAGCTTTAAAATACGGATAGCCGAGTATTATTAAGGTCACCACGCCAATTACCAATGTGCGCGACGTGCCGCGGGTTCGATCCACGTGTAGGACAAGAATTTGTGCTTTCCACAAATGCTTGTTCTGAGTCTGGGTGTCTCTGTGCATGTGAATTGAATGTGTGTTAAACACCCCGCGATACAAGGATTAAAATTCCTTAGTGCGGGAGTCGTTCTTAAAAAAAAAAATTGAAGAGAAATAAGAGCTCAAAAGCTTGTAAGAAGAGCTCGTTATTGTTTAAATCAAGAAGGTTCTAGTAAAAAATCGTCTATCTTAGAAATGATTAACGTTTATAAGCTTTTTTAAATTTATTTGTAGAATACTGTACTAGATAGATAAACCTTGTGGTAGTATATGACCTCAGCTGTTAAAAAGTGACCTTAAATAAACAAATAAAAAAACAGAGCTCGTTAAAATAAGAGAGTTAAGCTTTTCCTAGAACAGGAATGTTTTCAGGATCGATATACAAATTTCTACGAGCTTATTAATTCCCCAGTATTTTTTGAATACTTTAGCCAATTGGGATATTATAGGATACCGTTGAACTCCTTAAATTAATTACATTCATCATTTTGAAATTATTATTTCTCCCTTGTTTTTCACGTGTTACTTGTTATTTAATTTGAATATCTGCTTCTTTGGTACACCATTCAGTCCTATATAAACACATCAAAGGTCTCCCTATCCAGCCTCGTTCCATCGATTTCCGATGACTTACTATTGCTATTAAAACAAAAATCATTCAATTCTACTTCTCGAACCATCGCTCGTAACTCTTATTCGAGTGACATGAACCACAGCGACTCTCAGTAAAACAGGCAGACACGATCGCGACCTTTGTTTTGTGATTTATAGCCATAACACATTCCATTCAAGCCTGTATACGAGACAGTCGTATGTGATATATTCTGCCGCAAATACTCTAGAATACTAAGTACAGTTAGCAATGAAAGGCTAGGGATAGGAAATTTAGGAGAAACTAATAGATGAATGTGCTCTACAAATTTTGTTTTTATTAATATCTTAGTATCGTTTGTGATAAATGTGATTTTGAGTTTCTTACTACAAAAATTAGAAGGATATCGTTGTGTTCTATGGTTTTGTAATTCAGATTGTGGGTTCAAACTTTCCTTGCTAGCTGTACATTCACACGGGACGTACATCTGTCTCCAGATTACGTGAAAACAAGTGTGTTTTGTGTTCCATTACGTGCTACTACATTATTTTGTGGGTTAAGCTTCAAAGTTACGCGGCGGGGCACAGTGAATTATTTCAATTCGCAAGTGGTTCAAATTGTTTCTAAGTAGCGAACTTGAAGATTGTTTCACTTGATTAGTTTTTGTGAACAAAGAACGAAATAAAAATGTTTAAAACAAAAGAAAGATTACATATTTTTTTAATTCAATTTTTCTGAAATATTGTGTCGAAAGTTGGGAACTGCATGTTTTTTTATAACTGTGTACCTAAGTGTTTTGATGACAAAGAAGAAAATATGTGAAGTGAAGGTTTTTTATTTATGAACTAAGTTCATGAGTACATTTTAACACTAACGGAGTAACCAACGATTGACATATTGGGGCAAAATAAAAAAAAATACACCTATTAAGTCCTAATTGAAACTACCTTTGATACAAATGAAATTAAATACTCAAACACAACTTATCAAACATTAATCAGCACCCCTACTTAGCGACGTTAACAACTGGAAATCAAACCGATTGCAATTTCATTTAAATCATCAATTCGAGAGTTGACACAATATACTCAAATGAATGGCCACGCTACTGAAAACACATTCTGCTTTCGTAGAATTGGCAGTCGGGGCTCATTTGTAATGGTGGCAATTATAAACTGGACTGATCAACGTCGCCCGCGCCTGACGCGACAGAATCCAATGATTACGCGCGTTTAGTAATGTATGTACTTTCAACAAACATCATGCTGACATTATTAAAATGGAACTAGAGTTGTGCTGGCTCTTGTGTCGCGGTGCCTTTGCGAGTAAATGGTCAGCTTCTAGTGCATATGCCTTTTTCCTCGGACGTTTTTAAGGTGGTCCCTACTTGATCGATTTATAGTCAGATAACCCTCAAAGACTACCTCTTTAAGTTATATTATTGCAGTTGTGAACAGCCGGTCGATGCTGTTTTAAAATACTTTAAATTTAGGCAGTAGGCTACCTTGTGATATCAGTGAAAAAAAATAAGATTGTTAAGTGAAATACAGTTCATCAGCTGTGGTAATATCTGCTCGTTCCTTCCTCATACAGGTATCTAGTTCAGCAGATATACACTAATTGGCCGATATTATTTTATTTCATGAAACTAGAATAAATTTACAGGTATTTTTAAAATCTGCCACTCAGGTGATCAACTAAAGCTGAATATCAACATAAGTCATATAAGATTCAGATGCCATATTCAATACCTTTATAACTGTTAAAAGCGCTTTTTACTTAAGCTTTATATGCAGAATCCATTGTATGGAAAGTTCAATAATTATCGTAATTGCCTGCGATGTAGCACAGAAAAGAAACTACCTCGAAATGTACGAATTATTTCACCATACCGATTGAACTTTCATATTACACGTCGATTTAAAATCAGGCAATTAAATTTTCGTAAAAGTACTTTCAATAATGATGACATTTTGCCAGATTGAAAAGTAAAATCCTCTTCTTGTGTAAATCGTCAAGGAATCAATCATTAAAAACGTTAATATATTGACAATGATAAGTATTATTCTAAATATTTAGTGTTTTGGTTATAAAATGTGATGTAAAAACAATGTACTTGTGTTCTTTTTTTCCAATCGGTAGACAAATGATGTTATTTTTAATTAGTTTTCGATTTCGCTTTCGATTTGTACTATATGGTCTAAAAACTTTTTGTATTCGGGATTTTCATTGATTTGTGCCTGCCTTAGGAAAGGTCTCATACCAGCTAAAACTAAAACTGCTGAAGTGCTACTTCCCTTGTACTAGGGACCACGAGAACGCCATGCAAACTACAGCTACGCATGGTCATACCTTTCTCCTTTATAAACACAGCCCCTGAAACATTAAGCCTCATGTTAATCAGCACCCAAAACAAGATATATCTCAATGCAACTCCATTCGACTTGTTATTGCCTTATTCGGCGTATTTGCGTGTCATTCGTCAGAGGCGTCCTGTAATTAATGCGGACATGGACAGCGGCGTGGGCCTAATGAATAGCGGGTGTACCGTGTCACACAAAAACTGGCCCGTCATACTACACGCTACGAGTATCGGCGATAAGGTACTGCCGCGTGTTAGCGGGACGTATTGGCTGTCAATTTTAATGTGAGCGTTTGTTTTTTGTTGATTTGATTACGGTGATGAAAGGGATGATAAGTGAAGTGCTTGATCATCGGCAAATGTAGTGAAGATAGAGGTTACTTTTATAAGTGGGATGGGCTATCGTGATATTTTTGTACCTTTTAAAAATTAAGTTAAAAATAATAATATCATTCTATTTTTACTTCCCGATTCGTTCCTTTTGTAACTATCGTACGTAGATGAATCAAATAAATAAAATTCGTTATGAAATACAACATTGTACCTACATAGGCACAAGAGCTTCTTTACCAATTTCTTTTCTTTCTATTTTCCGACTGACCTATCTTATCTAATAAATTAAATTAATTTAACAAATTATCTATAGAAATATACATAAAATACTCTTATCTTAACCCTATCGCTACCCGCTAACACTTCGCCCTTGACTTATTCGTTACCATAAGCTGCGTACGAAATTCTAGATGTCAAAATGATAGGCACATATTGGACGGATATTGATTTGCCACGGACAGTGACCGAAAGCCGCAAATTTATCTACGGAGGAACAACATCATTTCAAGTTTAAAATATAAGTAGAAAATTGTATTAATTAATGTATGTATATGAGTTAGAGACAGGTACGTGAAGTGGTGGCACTGATTTGTCTTTTACAATATTTCTTTTTAGATAAAACTGGATGTCGGAATTAGGAAATGAAATCTAACAAATCTTATAATAAAAGGCATCATTGTTGTTTTTTGCTTTTTAAAATGACAAAACTTTTTTAATTTATGCTTGAAAATCTCAAATACTTTTTCGAAGCACAAAAAATTGTCTGGTATCTTGTATTTTAGAGAATAACTACGAACAATGTAACCCATTTAGTTAAATCCCGAAACATACTTTAAAGTATGTAAAATATACGTTACCTTTTTAACGAGCATAGCATGAAATATCCCGAGGAAAACTGGGTATTAAACTCTTTCAGGTCAATTCGCAGTAGAGCAGGTTGTATTAAATTTATTATGCATCATCAAAGTGCTTGGAAAATATTACCTTTTTGATACAAAAGCATTTACTACATGCAAAATGCCGTGGGTTTGCTCGGCTACCAACGCTTAATATTATTGTGTTTGTGGAAGCGTGACAGCGGTACACGGAGTAGAGCGGCGTCTCTCTTCTACACCTGCTACAATATTAAGCGGTAGTGGTAGGTTCTTAGTTTAAATATTATATACATATATCTAGTTTCTTTTCTGCGCAATATTTCGTGTATAAGTCATTGCGGGACTTGATAGCAAAACGCTAAGTAATCTATTGAAAAATGTGTAAAATAATACTTATATAGGTATATATTTTCAAAGGCCTCCCCCAAGTCCATCTCTATCTTACGCCGCTTTGAACTAGCCTCCCACCGTTTTCTGGACCTCGGCGGTGTCGTCCATCTGCTTATATTAATAGGTATTGGTAGAGGAAAAATACGGCAGCCTATAAAAGGAGGACGCTTGACAGTGCGCGTCATTATTTTTTCATCGGTCGTCAAGAAGCTCTGCCCGAATTTCGAATTGCTGTCATTTCTGTTATTTTCAAATATAAAATTATTTAATTGTTTGGTATTTAATTTCAATTTGTAACATCAGAAGTGGGATTCGAAGGCTGAAAAGCCGTTGAACGCCCTATATTTCTGGTCTTGCAAAGGGAAATTTGAAATTCGTAGCTAATCTTTAACGTTGCCTAGTTATTTAATATTCGGGTGGAGTTTTTCGTACGCACGATGCCTGCCAACAACGATCGCAGCAAACGAAAGATGCCTGCCAACAACGATCGCAGCAAACGAAAGCGCCGTGATACCCCTTCGCCCAACCCGATGGAAGAGATCCTGAGCGCCTGTGGAGACGCAAGCCATCGCAACGACCAGTGCCGGCGTCAGCCATGACGTCGTTGCACAATTGCCCACGACATCACCGACATCCGAGCTTGGGGCGCCTACACCGCTGCGCGAGCCCGTGGCGAGGACGCCGACACCGACCCTGAACATCAGCAACATGGGTTCAACGCAGTCTGAAGACGTGGTGACGAACGCTGCAGAGCGTCTTTTGACCGCTATCAACTGTGCTCAGGTCAGATCCAACCGATATTTTGTCTCTGATTTTGATCCGAGTATTCATGATTTCGACACGTGGTGTGATGAAGTTGAAAAAGCCCGTATTTTAAATCATTGGGATGATAGAGAATGCCTTGCTCGTATCGGACATTGTTTGAAGGGCGAATCTCGCACCTGGCTTAGCCAATGGACAAGCAATATTCGCAAATGGTCCAATTTCAAATTAGAACTAAAAGCACTATGCCCACGTACTGTCGATGTCGCGAACATTCTTTATGATGTTATGCGAACAGAGTCGGATAAATACTCCACATATGCCGAGTACGCTCGCAAATCACTTTTAAGATTACGCATAGTTAAAGGTCTAAGTAGCGAGCTGCTCACTGCTATAATTATCCGTGGAATTGCAAATCCCCATATTCGCGCTATGGCTACCAACGCCAAATTATCACCCGATTCTATAGTGGAATTTTTATCCAGCTTTGTTAAACCGTCTAATAGCTATAACAAAAGGGTGTTTTCTACTGGTAATCGATTTGACAAGTCTTTCAATCGTAGTGATTCAAATCGTAAGCGCCAATATGATTCTAGAGATTCAAAATTAATTAGATGCTTTCAGTGCGATCAATTCGGTCATAAGAGTATGAATTGTAACCAACGAACAAATAAAAATTCAAGTAATAACGATGACAGAGCAATTGTGTTAGCAACGACATTTCGTGGCGATCCCTTGAAGTGTTCATTCTGTAAGAAAATAGGTCATTCCGAAGACACTTGTTTTGCTAAGGAACGTACGAAGTTTCGAAATAAAAATGGTGTTAATTTTTGTCGCGAAATAGAGGATTGTTATAAAAATCGTGATGTGATTACTGCTGTCATAAAGGGAATACCATTGGACGTACTAATTGATAGTGGTTCGTGTGTTTCTTTAATGTCGGAAAACGTGGTTAAACATTTCTCTTGCAAATTAAAATCTACTAATCAGTTACTGCGCGGTTTAGGAGGTACAGAAGTTAAATCGGAATCATTCGTAACGCTACCCGTTGAGTTTTGCGATATCACAATAGAAATAGATTTTTGTGTTGTAGGTGGTAATAACTTGAATGTACCCGTTATTATCGGTACAGACGTACTGAATAGGAAGGGTATTACTTACATTAGGACCGGTGATTGTCAACGAATAGTTCGTAGTGAAGTGATTATAAACGACGTTATGCAATTAAACACGATTTCTTTGAACGATCAGGTAAATACGTCAGTTTCTGGAAGTTATCGAGAACGGTTATTAGAGATCCTCACCAAGTATTCCGAATTCTTTTTAAGTGGTACCGCGACCACGACAGTGAAAGATAGCGAGATGCATATTAAATTAACGACTGATGTACCCGTGTACTATAGACCCTATAAATTATCGCACGCCGAAAAATTAAAAGTGCGCGCTATAGTAAAAGATTTGCTTGACAAAAAAATTATTCGCGAGTCCGATTCAGAATATGCCAGTCCGGTCCTACTAGTAAAAAAGAAGGATGGATCTGATAGAATGGTCGTGGACTACCGTGCATTAAATCGAATAACCGTCAAAATTAGATATCCGCTCCCCTTGATCAACGACTATATTGATAGGTTAGGTAAGGCTCGCTGGTTTAGTTCATTAGATATGGTTTCAGGCTTCCATCAACTTAGAGTTGCTGAAGAGTCCATTCATAAGACCGCGTTCGTTACACCAGAAGGCCAATATGAATATTGCAAGGTTCCTTTCGGTTTAGCAAACGCGCCAATTTTCTATCAAAAGACTATCACTAAAACACTTAAGACTTTAATCGATGCTGGAAAAGTCATGGTTTACATTGATGATGTACTGATAATGACTGACGGTATTGAGGAAAACTTCACTTTATTAGATTCTGTTTTAAAAACGCTAACTGAAGCAGGGTTTTCAATTAATCAAAAAAAGTGCACTTTTCTAACTAATGAAATAGAATACCTAGGTAGGGTTATAAAACATGGTCAGGTTAGGCCGAGTAGTTATAAGATTGATGCATTAGTTAAATCACCTCGACCCAGTAATGTTAAACAGGTCCGCCAATTTCTTGGTCTTGCAGGATATTTTCGTAGATACATTCCTAATTACGCGATTAAGACTGCGCAAATTGCTGCGCTGACTAGAAAAGGTGCAATCTTTAATTGGAGTAATGAACTTGAAGATGCACGTCAAGGCATCATTTCTTATTTGACTAATGAACCAATTTTAGCCATATTCGACCCTGAGTTGACAACTGAGCTTCATACTGATGCCAGTTCTATCGGTTACGGCGGAATCCTTATGCAAATGCATAAAGACGGTCGTAGGCGAGTAGTTGCTTATTTTAGCAAGTTGACCGCTGGCGTGGAATCTAAATATCACAGCTATGAGCTGGAGACCCTCGCGGTAGTGAAATCATTACAACATTTTAGGCATTATTTAATCGGAATATCGTTTAAAATAGTAACAGATTGTAATGCACTAAAAATGACACAACGTAAAAAGGATCTCCAACCCAGAGTCGCTAGATGGTGGATGTATATGCAGGATTTCGAATTCTCCTTAGAATACCGTAAAGGCACACTAATGTCACATGTAGACTATTTGAGTAGGAATCCGGTCAATGTTATTGATATTATCCAAAAACCAAAAAATTGGGCTCAAGTGGCGCAGGCAGGTGACGAGGAGACGTTAAGTTTACTTGAAAAATTAAATAATGGCGAATTAGATAGCACGCGTTACGTAAAACGTGATGACCTCTTGTACTATAAGTATGACGTGACGGGCGAGCAAGCGCGATTCTTATGTTATGTACCAAAGGCATTTCGCTTAAGTTTATTACGCGTTTTCCATGACGAGCATGAACATATTGGTGTAGACAAAACTACTGATCTGATCCTGCGACACTTTTGGTTCCCCAGTCTTAGACGATTTGTAAGCAAATACGTCGCACACTGCGTGGTGTGCATTTCACATAAGCAAATCCCTCGTGCACCTTTGCAACCAATAACCTCCTGGAAAAAGGCTCCTGTACCGTTTGATACAATACACGCGGATGCACTCGGTCCTCTTAGAGAAAGTGATGGTCATAAACATGTACTCATCGTAGTTGAAGCATATACCAAATACTGTTTACTTTATCCCTTACCAAGCCAAGATTGTAACGAGTTGAAACGCGTGATGACCCAAATAATTTCATTATTCGGTACTTTTAAAAGACTGGTGTGCGATAGAAGTCGCATGTTTGATAATCATGAGTTCATTAATTGGATTTCTAATTTCGGCATCGAGGTGCATTTTATTTCCCCTGAAATGCATCAGGAAAACGGGCAAGTGGAACGATATTGCCGCACAGTCCTTAACATGATAAGAGTCGAAGTAAATTATAACAAAAATGATTGGTCCAAAATATTATGGAAACTGCAATTGGTCTTAAATATCACCAAACATAGGACTACACAATATTCACCACTAAATCTTCTTATCGGTACCGATACAACTACACCTTTAATAAATTCCTTGATTAGAGACATAACTAGCGAAGGTTCAAATCCAAATCGCGACGCAATTCGCGAGATAAGACGGCAACGCGCGGAAGAACTTATTCGTGAAAACAAAGATAAACAGGACTCGTATGTAAATAAAAATAGGAAACCGCCTAAAAGGTTTCAAGTTAACGATTTCGTTTATGTAATTAAGAACTCTCAAAGTATCGGAAAATTGGATAGCGGTATGAGAGGTCCTTATAAAGTCACCAAAATCCTCCCTAACGATAGATATGAAGTTGAATTGTTAGCTGGAGCTTACGGAAAGACTAGTCAGGCAGCTGCTACATACATGGTCTTGTGGAAGGGTGAATGGACACCCGATACTTGTGCTGCTTTTTTCGAAGGTGTTTCTGATTATGGTTTTTCTTGTTGTCTTGTTGTTTCTGATTTGCTTTATGGTTGTTCTGCTAAGCTTATGTTCTTGTACGCTAGATTATGAACCAATCAAGCCATGTGGGCTTATTGATCTTAGCGATGCTAAGTGTCTTGAGTGTGTTGTGTGTAGTGTTCAGTGGAACAGACCCATGTAAATCCGGTGCGCCAAGGTATTGGGGTGACCCTGACACTGGTGGTATCGGGGTGAGTCGTGGCGCAACCGACAACAGACCTGTGTAAATCCAGCCGTCAATAGGTATCTGGGGTGACCTACAAGAGACTGATGTAAATCCTGTTTGCGCACGAGAGTATGTGCGGGGTATTCGGTTGCGTGGGAACAGACCTGTGTAAATCCTATGAAGTCGATTTAGATGCTTTTATGCACTAAATGAATTAAAACCACTGTTTACAATGTAAATGAGCATGTTTCTTAGACTGTGTTTTTTTTTTTTTTTTTAGAAACCGATGATGATGGCGTCGAGCAACCGTTGGACGTCGAGGGTGTTGCTGGACCATCCTCGAGTTCCTGCTGAGGGCTTCGAGCACGCAGGGGTGTTGCTGGACCATCCTCGAGTTCCTGCTGAGGGCTTCGAGCACGCAGCCCCGTCAGGAGAGGCCGTGTTAGAGGAAAAATACGGCAGCCTATAAAAGGAGGACGCTTGACAGTGCGCGTCATTATTTTTTCATCGGTCGTCAAGAAGCTCTGCCCGAATTTCGAATTGCTGTCATTTCTGTTATTTTCAAATATAAAATTATTTAATTGTTTGGTATTTAATTTCAATTTGTAAATGTGTAAAATAATACTTATATAGGTATATATTTTCAAAGGCCTCCCCCAAGTCCATCTCTATCTTACGCCGCTTTGAACTATCCTCCCACCGTTTTCTGGACCTCGGCGGTGTCGTCCATCTGCTTATATTAATAGGTATATTATTATAATATTAAAAATAAACGGAAATCGGAAATCTGAACAACGTCACTGATAGTTTTCTCGTGCGTGGATTTGTGAGGTAAAATGTTGAAATAATGTTCTGATTTTACTTTAGAGCATTTATTTGCAGTATCAATATTTCTGTATCAATACATTTATTTACTCCGTCGACTTTATTCTATTGTTCGTTTATTTTCATATTGTATTTACTGGAGTCATTAATAATGAAGCCTATTGTTTTCATCCTTATCGCTTCATCAATTGAATAGCCGTCCGTCAAATATTTACGAAATCTCAAATTTATAAAAAACTAGTATGATCATTTAAAATTGATAATACGAATTACCTTATTATTTATCTGTACAAATAAAACTATGGATGTCCTGTTTTTATATTGAAATAACCGTTACATGCATACAAATATTTATACGATACCTACAGACACCAAAATAATATTTATTTACAGTTTTTGTCTGTCTGTCTGTATGTTTCCACTAATCTCTGAAATGGTTGGATGGATTTTCACGAGCCTTTTTTTAACAGGTAGCTGATGTCATAAGGAGTTACTTAGGCTACTATTATTATTATTTTAGAAAAACACTTTTATTTCAGAAAATTATCTAATTAAATTTTTGTTAAATTCTACGCGGACACAGCAAATTTTTATATACTAAGATAGACTAGAAAGAATGTCTATATATTATTTAAATTGTGTAAACAATAATGAAATTGATGCACACATTTGCATATTGCATTAATTTGAATATAGCAAGAATTTTGTAGCAACAAGTACGGCAAATTTAATTAACTTGACAAAAACGAATATCCTGTTCAAAAACAACTTGAATTCGTTCACAGATTTAAAGTTCTGCGTTGACAAAATTATGAATCCTTTGAGATCGGACTATTTTACAAAAAGAGGTAATATTTCATTCCACACCTCTGGGGATGTAACAAGTTGCAAGTTTAGTTATAAAATGGTCTGTCCTTATCAACGGAACTGTTTTATCTTTTGTGCCAGTTGGAGTGGCGTTGTGGCCAGTATTATTATAATGTATATTTTTTTTTAATTTAGATATCATATCACTTGTTTTTATTTTTATTTCTGGTTTTATAATGCCAGTGTTAAGCTAATGAGTACTGAATTCAATGGAAACTTTGTAAGAATTATGTATTTAAGTGCAAAGGGCCTACCATCATCTCTTAAAGTAATATTATTGCAGTTGTGGAAGAGAGAAGCCACTTTAGGCCGTATAATGCTCTATCACGCTTCCGCAATTCTTTAATTGTTACTTTAAGTCTCGTCTTACGTTTCAAGGAGGGCTTTTTTTTGGTGTTCCATCGGAGATCTTCATGGTTCGCTTTCACCGCGCCCCCTCACGGTAGGGTCTAAGCTTAGAAGGCGGTAGGCTTTGAAACCATCTCTAGAATTAAGTCAAGAGACAAATTCATTGTCTGGTAATTTATAACAAAAACGATATTCTTAGAATAATAATTATCGATGGCTTTATATTTTAACTCCAGGAAAATAAGTATAATTGATGCTTGGTACAAATAGTCTCATTTGTTTAAAATCGTTGTATAATTTTTGTATACCTAAGCTTCCATCTTACATTACTCTTGAACTTCATACTAATACTAAACATTAAACGTTAAAAAATTATGTTCCTTTAAAATATACGCGGTACATTTTCGTTACATCACCAAGTTTTGTTCGCAAACCGCAAGACTGTATTGAATACCGCAGGTAGCAACCCAAAGCAAATATCGCCCTTTTACTGCAAAAGGCGAAAATAGTTGGCAATAAACGTCTCGGAGGAACCTTTAATTTTTATTAGCCCCGTGTATTTAACACGTGAAAAATGTTTCGGTTTTCAAACGGTATTGTATTAAGTAAAACATTAATTTACTTTGAACGTAACAATTGGTAAATGTTTTTGAATTGTTAATCGTTTTGCTGGAGTATGTATTGTTTAAACATGTTTCTGTATTTATAGAATTTAGGTACACGTTTGTGGGTTATTTAAGTATGTTGGGCAAATGATAAAGTTTATTATTAGCTCAGGGAAATGTATTTTCATCTCGTTTAATGTTAAACCACAATGTATTAGTAAACTTTTATAAAATAATATTAAAGTGTAGCTTTGTCGAAATTTTAATATGCCAAATCCTCAAGATTTTTTTTTATATAATAAAAATGCTCACAAATTATCTCCTCGATTAAACAATACTTAAACAAATACTCATGAATATTTAAACGGAGAAATCTGGCAAATATTCTTTGTTTAAAACTTGGCTGTAAACCAAGTTGCAGTCTTCTTTTATTTGTTTGCCTAGTATTTATTTAACTGTCGACTCTTTACTGAGAGTTATTTAGTTTTTGACTGCACTCTGCAGGCGTGACGGACAACACCACTGATATATGTGTCGCCTATCTATCTTGTGAAAAAAGATCGTGATGTATTTCGAAAACATCGCTTTGTGATATAGCCTTCCGTGTTAATAAATCATACTGGTTTTGACTATAGAAACAAACTATTATGAGCAACCTGTTTTAAAACAGAGGAAAATGAGTGAAAGAAATATATCCTGTTCCAAGTATAGAAAATGAGTGAAAAAACCCTTATAAAGAGGTCAAGCCGTAGAGTATTGAATAATCAGACATAAACCGGGGCACCGAAGATTTATTGTCGTTTAAAATACATTATCGGGCCGAGCCACACAGGAGCAAAGCCTTTTTAGATGTATTAAATTCTATATTTTTTTAATTATATGTTAACGGTTTATTAATGTGTATTTATTGGGATAGCTGAACTAGTTTCTGAACCAACATAAGTTGATTAGGAGCTGGCACGGCAGGGTCACGAGTCGATAATTATTGTAATAATTTTATATTAAATGCATATAGAGAACTATACTAATAGAAAATGTATTAAAGACTAGCTGATGAAACTATACAACATTATTTAACGAATAGATTTTTATTAATACACCGCTTATTAATAAAAAAAAACTGTCAAAAACTGTGGCCACTACGTATCGTATCTAAGTCCACAAAGCAACGCATAGAGCCACAAACAGGCGGTAATTGAGGCTCGCGTCCACATGTGCTCGGCCTCAGCTATTATAAAGACCGCTCGCAGTAAACGTGTCTAAATACTGTATAGGATAGAAAATTTACAGCTCAATATAAATCAGCGAATAAGTATTCCTCCTTATAATTTATGGTACACTTCTACCCCGTTGTTGGAGGGTAATGGATGCGCCCACAGATATCAGCCGTGGCCGTCTTTAAATTACTCACAGCTACGGAAGCATAGCCTCCGTGACTACAAATCCACTTAAGCGTACTTCTCACACTATTTAGATAAGAGCGGTTCTAATAAAAATCACCCTTTGAGTTGTAATTGGTTTTAATTACGTCCGGCTACTGAGATTACCTGATTTATTTTAGAAATTTGTTGCTTAGATTGGAATTAGAAGTAATTATGTGTCAAAGTGACTGTTATGTTGAGTAATTGCTGTTAAGCTTGTGGAAGATTTATTTTGAGATACAATCAAAGTAGATGGAAAGTAGTACGGACATTATTTATCATCATAATCAGCCTCGAATAACTGGTGATGATCATGACTTAAAATCTAGATAACCGTTTTTTTTGGAATGTACATAGATGAACAAACTTTTGTGTGTGTGTTTGAAATAAGGTTCGTACAAAATATGTAGCGCTGCACTACCTTTCTACTTCACAACTACGCAGGAGTTATGCCCGATGTGTCTATTGTTTGTATTCCGACATGACTGACTTACTATGAGCTCTTAAAGCAGGACTAAAACTACGTTGCATAGACGAATATCCTGTAAATTGAATACATTGCGTAGCTGCATAGTTTTTATATCAAAAGTGATTTATTATAGCCAGCAATGTATTGCAAACGGCACAAAATAGTGCTTTATTTCGCCGTGAAAGCGGGACGGCGTTCTTTACTACATGCAGTAAAGTATGCCATCTTGCTTCCACAAATGCTACAGCTCGGCTTACCAGATCATAGTACGGGGTAAAAAATAATATTAGGCTACGTTTACAGCCTAGTTATTACGATTCATATTTTGGACGCTAATTTCTTGCTTGCAACTCTTTAAAGGGATTCTTTCTTGAGTACTCTAATTATTTTTTGTATACATTGGTGTATATTATATACCATGGCATATAAGAAGTATTAACAAGGCAAGTGCACCACAAGTTACTTGAATCTCTGTACAAAGCAAATTTGTTACACCCTGAACACTTTTTTCACTTGGTTTCTCAAAGTTAGAGGGAAGTTATGCTTTATTAACCACGCTTTTAGCGGAGAATAACCGGAGAACTTTAATCAGATCAAGTACAAGTACTTGCTGTTGTAATGAATACATGGTTTGGGTATAATAAAGTAAAAGTCTGCACTTTAAAACCCAACCGCATGAAGTAGTGTTTTTTGTTTGATCGTTGTGTGTGCGTATGTGTGTCTGTCTCTTGCATCGTGCGTTTACAAGGGCAAACCGATTTGGATGCGGTTTTTTGTTTGTTTTTTTTTAGTTTTTTTTTTATGGCAGGCCTTATCTAAAACGAGATACCTATTAACAAAAACTCTCTCCACTCCCTCAAATCGCACCGAATGTTGCTACAAAATTTTATGATATATAAGAAAAAAATATTTTTAACTATTTACTTATTCATAGATTTGTCCAAAAAATATAAATAACATTTTCTTACACTTGATTTCAAAATAAAGCTTGTTACTTTATTCTTAACGTTTTTAGAACCAACAACTTAGAAATTAAAAAAATATATGTATGTTTTCTACCAAAATATAATATTAAAATAAATACGACTTTTCATTTTCCACATTAGTGGCATATTAAGATAACCTTGTTTAATATTGCTCATAATCGCAGATACGATCATATAATTTAACTTGGCTACGTTTCAAACATGTAAGAGGAATGGCCTTCGCAAATTACGCTACGTGATTACAACGTTTTAATATAAGTAAGGATTTACAAATAATTATGATTATTTGGTACCCTACATAAAGTGATAAACGCTTTAACTAATTGGGTTTTAGGTTTACCTAATACTTGTCATTTTGATATTAAGAATCTATTATGTAAACTCTTTAAAGATCGATAATTTTTTTCTAAGCTCGCCAATGTAAGTTCCACATAAGTTTTGTATCCGTATAGGTGAGAAAATAATAAATTAATCAGAAGTATTATAACAGCTAAGGAAAATGTTTTTAAGGTTGAATTCAGGAATAAAAAAGATCAACTTACATACGCTCTGGAATATCTACCATTATAATCTTACACGTATGAAAAAAAGGTCACCCATCGATATACCAACCGCGACAAGAGCAGCTTAACCTTAAAGATCCGAGATGTACGGTTTCAGAAGGATCATAATGTTAGAAAAAAATACATTTTTTATCTACATCTACTAAAAATTCGTACACAGGAATTCATACAGAAAATGAATAGAATATTAAATTATGTTGGTCCGCATTTTGTGAAACTGACGAAGCTTCTTGTTAAGCTTTCAAGAAGCTTTTAACTTAATGAACAACTTATTAAAAAAAATCTATTGACTCTTTATACAGGGTGTTTTGAATAAAGATGACGTGTGGTTATAAGATTGTATTGAAGTTTGGTATAGAAAAAAAGAAGCTGTTAGAAATCAAGGAGTAGGTATATAATTTAAACCAAGGAAGAAAATGGAATTTCGACATATATTTTTATAGTATAAAAATTAAAAATTAAGTAAGTAAAGTTTAAAATTAGTTTCTTTATTTATATGTAATGAAATAATTAGTTTTTTTACGATTTACAAAAGAATTATACCTCAGTGTTCTTAATTTGGAGTAAGAAATAATATATTTTCAGAAATGATTAGTATTTTTTATTAATGAAGACATTTAAAATCGTCATTAAAATTCAGTCTACACAACCACGTGCTCGCCTAAACCTTAAATTACTTTAACATTATTTTTTTAACAAAAATAAAACATTCGAACTTAAAATCTCCTGTTTCTTTTGTTTTTATTTGAGTTCGAAGAAGTCACGGAAGGGATTCTATCTAACAAGACTATTGAGCCTAAAATAATAAAGTAATTATAATTACCATTTACGCTATTTTATTACATTGAGGTCATTGAACTGTTCAAGAAAAGTACGTAAATACATGTTGAAATAGGTTTTCACAAATATTTTGAGAGAAATATCTTACCTTTTAGTGTGTGAGCAGAAGAATGAAGAGGAGATAGAGAACAAACGATATGAAAAAAGAACGAGCATAGTTCTTAATTAAAAATATTAATAAGAATATCAAATATAATAACTATTGAAAAATAAATCCTGTAATTTTTTCGTTATAGATAACTAATAGAAGTTTCTTATTCGAAATCGCTTTACAAGAGCAACCTATTTTGACACTATTATTTTGTAACGTACTTTTAATTATTTAAACATTTATTTATACCTAAGTAACGTCAAAGATTGCTTAAAACCGAAATAATTTTTAAAATGAACTTTATGCTGATAGATATAATTAAACTATCTGTAGTTCCCTTATGCATATACTTACAAATGGATTAAAGGCTCTAATTTCATGTATTTGTAAAAATGGATAAACATCAGCCCCTAAATTGTCATCCTATTGGTCAATTATGTGAATAAATCTTTAATTCAACCCTTTTTGTAACAAAATTCGAGTATCATTGAGGAGAGCAATTGGCAACTTTATTTATTGTTACCCGCTTGGCCCGCGGCGTTGCCCGTGAAAACGTACTTTATCCCCTTTACCTCGCTTTAGGGTCGATTTGGAAAAATCCCTAAGTGGATGCCTACGTCACGGGCAGTATTCCACAACAATTTTTGTTTGCCACAGGCTGTATTTAATATCCTTTAGATCTTGTACCTAATACTTATTTTGCTCTTTTTTCCAGTAAATCCCTTTGGTATACCAACCTACTTAAATTTTTCCTTGTTATCGGAATAATCATGTTTGAAACTTAATTATATTGTAAGAAAGGTCATGTTTCAACTTTCTCCACTGTTGAACTGCTGAACTTGAAGAACAAACATCCAGACATTATTAATGAGTTTCAAATACTTCATTTACTTACTTCTTTATGTTAAACTTTATTTCCTTGGTCTAAATCTTTCAGCAGGAATAATTTATTGACCTTTAAAATTATTTTAAATATTCTGGGCCCTAATTTTGTTCACTATACCTACTGTATATTTAATAGTTTGAACTGGCTTAATTTAAAATAAGGTTGGTTTGTCTTTCTGATTAAAATAACGCAGCTTAAATAACTTAAAAGTGAATAAATCTTTCAGTATGTATGTACTTACCTACCCCGATTCAGTTAACGAAGGCTATATATCTGGAACAGGTCATAGCTCATGAAACATATCTGTAATAAATAATTGTGCGGTTGTCATCCTCGCCACAGTCACTGAACATGAATTCCACTTAAACCTCGTCGGTTTAATGAACAAAATATTTGTTTTCGGTCATTACTTTCCTCCGTTTCACTTCTCCTGTTGATTCAGTAAAGTTATATTAAATTTTGCGAAAACTCAACACGAAAGTTTTGTGTATAATGATTCGCGCGACGAAACACAAACGGGAAGTAAGCTCGTCGTGTGGAGTGGCAAGTTGCGCGCTGGCGCGACACAGGCCTGGCGCGCGGCTGGGTTCGCACTGACTTAGTTTGTGCGACATACGAACGCGCGGCCGACTTGAGAGCGATGCCGTTGCGATTCATGCGCGGATCACTGGGTAGGAGGAGTCTTCGAACAAAACCACGCCTACCAAGAAGCTACACATTTCTTTTTCAATATGTGTAATTCAATTTCGCTTATGTCTTCGCTGGGAAAGTTGATGCCCCGTTGTCGTTGAACGCGATGTTTTTATGTAAACTGTAATGTAGTTCGCGAACCGAGTCGGCCCGTGATGCTACGCTCCGTGTGATTTTCCCTTTTCTTTTTTGTTGCCAATTTCACGTGCTGTTGCTTGTTCATATGTAGAAAAATAAAAATAGGCCTACTTCTTTAGATATTGAGCTAGTGCTATCGTAAGCTATGGTATATCTCAAGTTAAATTTGTAACTTTGATTTGATAGATAGCCCTATAAAAAATGAAGGTACCTACTTTATTTTAACACGTATTTTTTCTTTTACAAAATTGTTAATTATAAATTTCTTAGATATTATGTATCCGTGTAATCCGCAACTACAGTAATATCATATTAATTCCTACACATAACACAGCGTCTCACCGCGGGGAGGTTCCTCAGTGCGCTTTGGACTGTAAAGGAATTCACTAAATTATAACAGTAAATTAAGCGTTAGTTTCATTTGCGTTACAAAGTGAATTATGTGTTGGTATCTTAGTTCTGTCACCACCTAAGTTACTACGGTTCAAAATTAATACAGTGCCATAAGCCAGCTCTAATACCGCGCGTCCTGGGGCTCCTATTTACCGTATCAAATTTTAAGAAAGCCTCCAACGTAATTATAATCTTATCACTTTCAAAATAAGGTTTAGAATTGGGTAGCAATCTTGAATGTACATAAGCTTTTATGTGCACCTTTAATCATTATTAAGTGTACACCTATTTGTTTAGTGTCGTATGTAACGAGATACTAATGACGACTGACATCTATAAACTAAATTACGTTATATGATATCAGTACCTGACGCTACAATAATTTTCTCGCGGAAAATTTAAATGATTGGTGAAAGTTCATATTGAAACTGGAAAAGTAAACGATGGAACGTCTGCATATTTTAAACCTGTACAGAATACTTTCATAGGCTTCTATTTTTCATTGTACATGCTTCGTCGGCTTGTTTTATGAACTGAAGTCTGATTCCTGAATTTCAATAATTTTTCGAGTGTGTTTAAGTACGAAAGGGATATAAATGGGATGGACTATGTCTATTAAGTATTATTACAAGTTTAAATTAGAAAAGTTTTTCTTAGAGTTGGTAATTAAAGATTAGTAGACGTCTGGTGACTAATTCTCTTCTTATAAATAAAATTAACTGAAAATCATTTAGTAATAAAACATACCTTACTAAAAATAATATAATTTTGCTTTTACTTGCGGAGACGTTTTCAAAATATATCCGAAATCGTTTATTAACAGCAGTAAAGTATAATGCCAATTTGGTTATGTTTGAAGTGGAATGTAAGCAATATTTCCAAACGAAAACAAAATAATAACCTATACAGTTACGTATACACTTCAGAAGTGCTTTTTAATTCCGAATCAAAGCAAGCACAGTCATGTTGACCACCTAGCACACCTACATTTGTAGATTAATTACAGTTTTTGAACTCCATTTTTATCGCTTTATTCAAATGTTAGAGATTCCTATAATTAATAGGTACGTTCGTAAATGCGAACCTACAGAAACGTACACACACAGTGCAGAAATATGAAATCAAAAGTGAGCTTTAAATTTAACGTAAATCGATATTATAATGTGTGACAGAAACTAAACTAAACAAACAATATCTAAATCATTTTAATATTCAATTATTTTATGTACAATATTATCATTGATTAGTGAATGCCATCATTCAGTATAAAATACGGTAAAAAATACATGTACTTTGCTTTTTACAGTTACTTTTTTATTTAATTAATTCCGTGTGTGGCTACGAATGTATGCAAAAGGCTTAAAATTGCCGAAATCCATTAAAAAGTAGGCAGTTTCAAAATGGATATCCCTTTGTTCTTCACCGCATGTGAGGTCAACCCTTACATTAAGATAATAAATGAAAAACATGACAAAGAAAGCCTTTTTCTTTTTATCACATTATGCAAATACAACTTCATCTTTCATTTAAATAAATAACAATCTATTAAATTGTAACAGCATTTGACAGATCAATTTATTTTAATAAATGTAAATTATTCATCGTTGAATTTAAGAGGTCTCTTGTCGCTGCAGTTTACTCCAAATATTCATATTAAAATTAAGTCTCTTGAAACTGGAGTGACCCTACTTTTATTGATTTTGTTCGTCTCTATTCTCTTGGTAGCAAATTACCAATGTACCAAGTTTTTCACCCTATTACTTAATTTTTCCATTAAAATTATAGTCTATCGTATTTTTTTGTAATCGTCTAAGAATTTTCAGCAAAAAATACACTCCGCGATCAGGTAACTGACTATTTATAAAGCAAACGAATCATAAGGAAAGTTGAAGCTCAACGTGAAAGCGTAGTTTTTAAAGTGAGCTAGTTTTAAAATCAAGCTAACGTTTAAAACTCAACAAAAAATGCAACAACACTTTAACGGCTCAAGTTTTTCATACAGCAGTCAGTGGGTTGAGTCCGATGTAATCCCGGCAAGTTTGCTGGATCGTCTCGGGCTAAAAGAAGCAAAAGGGGCCGATAGTCGGTCGCTCCCCCGGGCCTCGTTTGAACCGAAGCGATTTCGCGGCCGTTCTTATGATTAAGTCAACTCTAGTGGGATTCAGAATCGAGACTGCTAGACGGTGTTTCGATAATTCAACTGGCGGAAATATTACATCGTCAAACTGGATTATTGATTTCGATGCAGTTTTATTTTGTCTTGTTTTTTATTGCGGCTTTAGGTATTGACCTCTTTTCTATTTAAACTGCTAAGTGAAAAAGTATTTCCTATCGAATAGCTGGAACCCTCACTACTAAAATCAATATGACCTAAATTAAGTTGCAAACCTTAGGTCTAAAACAGAAAAAATAAACATTTTCACAATATTATTAAAATATGCTGTAAAGAGCGTTTTCTATTCCCAATCACCTTTTTCCATTAAAATTAATTATGCCTGCAATCTTTCCAATACCTTTACCTTTCTAAATAGACTAGGGAGTGAAGATTTTATTACGGAATATCTAGATAATGAAATGAACATAAATAAACTTTATTATAGAGCGAAACAGGAAAATACGATAAAGGGGAAAGGGGCTTCCATTTGAACGGAAAGTTGTTTTATATTAGGCAAATTTTCTTTATTTACATTTAGGTAAAAAGGAAACTTCACCTGTTCTCTTATGACAATAAATTTACGGGTTTATGAATGACTTGTTATTGCTCATAGCTTCCAATGTACTCAATAAATATGATAAGCTTTTTGGAAAGCCGTAATTTATCAAGCTATTTGTTATTATTAATTTGTTAAAAATTACACCTTTTTGTCAATTATAGATTCTAATAAAGTTCAAAATCACAAGCCGCACCAGTGATTTTAAGTTAAAGAATGGCACGAAAACCTTACTAACTTATTTGACTGAAAAACTTAAATTAAAAATATACGAGCTCCAACATTTAAAGCGACTGAAATTAAATTTTGACCGATAATATTTTTGTTTGCACAAACTCCGAAGGGACCAGGGTTAATTGGTTTCATGTCGCTGTAATTTCTACATATTATTTTAATGCAAGCTTTAATTAATTTCCATTCATAATTTCACACGCAGAAAGTTTTCGTGCAAGTTGGACGCTGACTTCTGAGTTAGAGGTTTATGTGGTAAGCAATGTTTAGTTAGTTTGAGAACATGGTAAATTGGTCTGTTCTGCGAAAATTATTCGTTTGACCAACTGTACCTCCAACTTTTGCTTAAAGATTGTCTTGTATTGAAAGCCTTAACAAAAACTTAAAGGCCGAGTATTAAATATCTCCAAATCTTCAACTTTGAATTAGTTTTAGGATTATCGCCATGTACTTATGTGAGCAAAGGTCGAATTAGTTTTGAGCACCCAAAATTTACCACTAAAGTTACACAACATTTTTAGGTAAAATGTCGAAATGTATAAATTTTAAATGTCCTGCTATTGTCACCCCATCGTGTTTAAGCGAGTTTCTTAAACAATAGCGAGTTGGGTCGCTTTAACGTCTACAGATCTTATTGTTTAGAGGAATATGCGGTCGCGGTTCAGTATTGTTGTTATCTATGCGCGACCTCCCCCGTTTTGGGAAGAAATTAAAATAATAATACATGTTACAATGTTCGCTTTATCACCAGTTTCCCTCTATCTCCTCGGTTCAGTAGGCGGTCTTACTCCTATTATGACGTCAATGGATGTATCAATATGTTTGTTTAGAAAAAGTATTTGACTGTTATGAAAACTACTTTTAGTTAAACATTATAAATTGACTCATAAAGGAATTCATTGACCAGTACTCGATTTCACACTACCCGTACAGAAAAAAAACTTAGTATTGTCTTACAAACAGCTTCTATTGATTCGTTTAAAATAGACCTTTTGTTCATAGTTTTCCACTTTATTTAGTTAACCCGTCCAATTTCTGACCACGAAATACTATTCTAAACCAAAATCAACGAAATGTGTTACTTTTTTGGAATACCTACTGTAGAATCTATTAAGACTAACAAAAACAACATTTTTCTCAAACGAGAAGGTACCTTAAAGCATCCAATGTCTTTACATTTTGTAGCCCAGACAGAGAAGTTAAGATTAGTAACAACATTTTCAAACAAATTTCAATATCCTATTTACTGAAGTAAAAATAAGTGGCATCTCAACACATTCCAAATTAATTAATCCGTACGTATATGAGCAAATAGTTTCTCTTACATGAAAAACACCGGCTTTCACCCTTAACTCGGGCTTGTGACATTCAAAATTACTGGATTCCGCGTGGGTACACGGAATTTAAGGCTTCTCAATAACTTTAATATTACGTATGTTCTGGCTGTGATGGTCAAAGGTTAACCGAAGCCTTTATAATATTCAGTAACAACATAGCCGCTGTTACGGTGTGCATGTAAAGTTAATTATTGTCTGCAACATATTTACGACATGGGGCCGGTTGTCGCTTAATTTAGCGGTTTCCATGCCACTGGGTAATTAAACGATTGTTTGCCATTTTGCGATAATTGATGTTGCTGTGTTTGATTTGCGCTAATTATCTTTCACGCATTAAATTATTAATTCAGTTGTACGTTTTACGTTAGTTAATTTGATAATGTGGACTTTGCAGTTTGTAACTTCCTGAGCATTAATTAGGAAGGAGGGAATGAACGCCTTTTGATTTTCCGTTTGCCCAGAGTTACCCGGCGAGTACACTTTGTAAATCTTCTTCATTTTGTTTTGATGCATCCGAGACGGGAAGTTGGGTTCCATGTTGGTTTTAACAACGTTTTACCGTCGTTTAATCAGCCACATTCCGAATTTATGGACTGTGCAGGAAAAACATTTTCGGTCTCTACTGGAAAAAGGAGAGCTCGTTGCTTTTCTTGAAAATTACAAATTAAAAAACAAAAATTACGCAAACATAAATTAGTTTAATGTCCTGCTGTACACAATACATTAACAGATCGACAACAATAAAACAATTTATGATTACGAACTTACCGTTGTGACTGTAGGCTTTTACAATGAAAACAGAACCTAATTCATAATATATTCGTTTTCTTAATTAAAATGAAATTAAGGCCAGCACTCACGTGTGAAATCGGGATTGCCGGGCGAGGTTCGAACCCAACCTTCCTTAATCATAAGTAGAGCGTCCTAGCCGAGGTCAGGACCCCAAGTAAAGATAATTTACATTAAATACTCTGCTTCGATTGTAGAGACAATTATTTAATGGGTAGCTGATTGGTTTGGCATAAAATTGTAAACCGATTTGCTTCTTCTTTTGTTGATCGTTCTTGATTAGTAAAATACTGTGCACAACATAGGCATTGAAACATCTTAGGCGAAAATTGTTTATTTCAAGAAAAAATGTCTAATATCCTAAATAAAACGTACGAAATGTATTTAGTTGAAAGTATTAGCAGTAGAGGTAACATTAACTCCCAAAACAATTTTTTCCATCAAAACTTCTATAGTTCAAACAAAACCTATTTGATAGAATAAAAAATGTATTGCTTTCCTTTTGAATGTAATTTCAAGCTTGGGGGAGCATGCTAGCATTTTTAAACGGCAGGATTGCGATCCTCGCGAATACGTACATATATTAAAATCAACTTGCGTTTTGCTCTCATTCGTCTCATAATTTTATTTGCTGGTAGCAAAAATGCGCTTTGCTGGAATTCTTATTTGATAAACATAATATTTCGCTTTTGTTTACATAACTGTTCTTATTCAAACCTTTTACTCTTTCTATGCAGCTTGCTTATTTGTAAATGTATGTTTTATTAGAGTATTAATTACTTAGAATATATTGTAGACTGCAATAATTCTGAATACAAAACATGTACGCCATTAGCGATAATTAGTGCGATGAGAGGAGAATATCCAATTATAGGATAAATATTGTATAATCAACATTAGCGTATAAAATAGCTGCAGTCTATTCATGAATTGTATACAAATGAATATCCAGATAAAATCTAAGCCCGGTGTATTTGTTGTTATGTTTGGTTCCGTGGCTTATGGGCACGTTTAATGTTTTAATAAGTTAATTAATTGCACCACACACCACAAGCTTAGCCGATATTTTATGTAATTGTACTAATAATATTTAGGTTGTCCTTTCAAAAAATAACAATTAACTTCACGAATAAGCAATTTTTACTTCAAACTAAATAAATGAAACGAATTACAAATTAAAGTTGAAAATTCGACGAGTTTTTCCAGGCTTTAAATTTACTAAATATTGTCGAAAGACAACAAAAAATGAAGTGAAAAATAGAATAAAGATACTCCGCGTACATAACCAGAAAGCTATTATTTTTACAAACAAACATTGGACATTTGCAAACATTCCAGTTTTAGAATAAATATTATATAGGATCAGTGATATTTGTTTCACACCGCTGCACGAGCCGAATTCTATCGCCAATGCACCATTTTTCTAGTTTCGGTCTGTATAATTTTTAAATGTGTAATCGAGTGTTTATTAATTTTCAAACGTTTATTCACTAAAGCCAATCTAGCTAGCCTTTTTGAGTGTTGGATATAAAGCAAGTACGTCAATGTGACAAATAAAAAGAAGCATACTACGGCATAATATTATGCATAGCATAAAAAAGTGAAATAAAATATTGGACATTAGAGTAAAATGGCTCTCCTTTTTCCCTTACCTATGTCGTCCATTTTAACCCAGCAATTTGATCACAGACAAAAATTTTGGAGTATATTATTATTCTATCGTAGTTACACACATAATTTACCCAGTTTTAATCAAGTTCCGATACTCGTACACCGTAATCTCCTAACAATGTATTTAATATTTGCACAGAAGAATGTCTGGCGTAGTTCGAGCGGGCTTTAGTTTTTGTTCCAACCTCCTTCCACTCTTCAGTTGTTACGCAAGTTGCATTATTAGTTTTCAACTTCACGAGTTTAGCATTTTCGGGTGAGTTTAGCTCGCTCAAATTAAATGTATAGTTCAATAACGTTCGCGCTTTTTATTTAAACTTCAGGTTGGGACTAATCTAAAGTTTTAATCACGCTTCTGAAGTAAGCAATCCTTTTCTTGTTCAGCGGCTTCAATGTTAAATACTTTTTCAATTAATTTAAACTTGTTAACTATACTGATGTTTATTTATTCAGCTGAAAATATTCGGCAGCGGTATGTGGAGTGGAAAAATTAAGGGATGTTCTCAGAACTGTTTCCAGTGTTCATTTATTATTTTTGAGTTTTCCCTGTTAGATGGCAAGATTTGTATAATACCTATTTGTAAAATAAGAACGTGAGAAAAGGAAATAATAAAATAATAGTTTACAAAACGTTTTAGAAGAGTAAATTTGCTAAAACAAATACTAATTTACATTGAATTCTACTGAAAAGTATAGAAAAAGGAATTCCGAGTAGATAGTTGTACAAAACATTATTTAGAAGGAGAGAGCATATACAATTAATATTCATTAAGTACCCTTTGCGATGTATCATACCCAATATGAGCTCACTAAACTAAATTAAACATGTTTCGCGCCTTGGACTGAAATCGAAAAGACAATCCCAAAGAGGTTAGCCAATAATAATTTTTCACGAGTTTAAATCGATCGTAACTCTCTAAAATAGAGAGGTGCCGGATACGTACGATATAACTATCTATCGAAAACTGCACTTGAGGCTTGGTGGCTCATACGAGGAGGTGCTCTAGCGCAATTAACTTGATTTATTCCAGGCGTTTACTTATTCAGTGCTACGGTTACTACGCCCAGGGAACACGCAACTTCACTTTAAAAATACTTGTTCTAAGTTTAACAACATGCCATTCAAATTTGAACCTTGTGTACATTGATTTTGAGGTGACTGATGTTTTTCAAGGGAAATATTTAAGACGCGAAGTTTCATGCAAACTGTCTCGCTATGGAACATCTTTGAACATGCGACCGTTGTAGTAAATATTTTAAAAATGTTTTGATTTAGACTTAGTGTGTAGTTATTATGAGTCAACAAGGTAACAAAATTGTTACTTTATTACTCCTTGATAGAGTTATTTACTTTAAATATCTTCATTTTTAATTCAGTAGGTATAAGAAAACATTTTATTTGTTTATTTTTGTATAAGATTTGAGAATTAGTTAGCGAACATTATGTTGATTTACAAGAGGACTCGTTGAGAATTCAGATTTGATGACCTTTCAAAAGGTCAAATGTAATCCTATATAGTATCATATATATACCACCGTTTTATCTTATCGAACTTTAATCTTGTCAAATGATAAAAGATTGGACAATAGCTATAGCCATATAATTCAACTGTAATATATATATAAAAAAAACAGTAAACAGGGGTTAACGTAATAAAATTTATACTACTAAAATCAATTCATAACAAACTAGGTATCATTTTTATGAGGTTTCACCAGCTTGGATGTCAGTTTTATCTACAAAACATTAACCTCTTTTTCTATGTGTTAATTCAAGGCGTCAGCTAATTTCATACCGAATTGGTTCAATTTGATCCAAATCGATTAAGCTATTTAAGCATAATAGAGTAAAAACCATCCATTCATACAATTACACACTTTTGCACATATTAAGATTAAATATTTCAAACATTTAAATTACACCTAAAAGCACAAAATAATCCTAAAAGACGAAAAATTGTTCAAGAAAACTAAATAATGCATAACAAGAAGAAATAAGCTGATTACAATAACGAGATAATAGACTCAACAACTCGAAGTAAACTTAACTACCGTAACCGTGCTGCAGCTATTATGAACTAATTCTAGAAAGAAAGCCTTTGGCGGCACAGGGGTGGGTCTGGAGAGCCATTAAAAAGGTGTGAGTGCGCGCAACGCCTCGAGTGAATTTGTCAGACGACGTCGTGAAATTAACACTAGGCGAACATAAGTCAGAGGGAGCAGTGGTGCGCCTCGCTCCGGGCTATCGATATCTTGATGTAGGAAATTTTGTGAGCTAAATCCTGTGTGAAAGTCAGGCCAAAGCGTGTTGTTGTTGAAGACAGTAAGTATTTGCGTTTCGATTGTAGAGTAAAGTAAATTTGTTTTAGAAGTGCTTTAACTGAGTTATTCTACTTAAGTATTTGAATGTGATTTATTGTCCAGTCAACCATAAACCGATTTCTATTAAAACGACAAATAGTTGCCATGATAACAGACTATCCTTAAGTCTCCTATAACCAAATTTAAGGAAAAAAAAACGAATTAAGTAACAGTAAATTCTACTACTTTAACCGTACTACAATAACAAAAACAATCGACAAATACCAAACACAACACTAAAGCCGTTTAGGATGCAGCAATAATTGCAGCGACGTTACACAGTACCTAGATGATATTAAGCCGAGCATTACAACAGATACAGCTCACTCCGCAGCTTTCTATACTCGAGATTCCACTAAAAAAAACGAGAAACTCTTTTATGAGATGAAATATTATTAAGCTACTTCGTTTGAGGCGGACTCGGATTTACAGAAATAGGAATTTTCGCCGGTGTTTCTTTCTAGTTGCGAGCAGAAACATTGTCTGTAATTTCTGCTTGGTAGTGCAAATTTCAAGCAGTAAATAGATATATTTTTTTAGTTTTTAGCTAAGAGATGCTAATTTTTTTCTGTTGGATTTGATAGAGGTAAGAAAAGTCGTAGTGGTAAACTGTCTGTTTTTGCGAACGATAAAAAAATAGGAAGGAAATAGAACATTTAAATAAATTCGTTTAAATTATTAAGTGCTAAGTAGTACGCGTTGAACAAAAGTAAAAATAAAACACAAACCTAATCACAAGTTCAATAGGTGCTCTTGTTTTCTAACTTAAGCCATGATAGCGGAAGTATGGAGCTGCCATTGCGTATTAGTAATATTAGGTAATAATATATTTGGTAAAAGATCAATCTGCGTTATGTTCATGAGGTATTATAATATAAGTACTAAGCCTAAATCATAAATTGAAACATTTTTATCGAGATGTAATAAAATATTAGCTAATAAATACAAACCACACATTTTAATGTGATTCAAAAGGAGTCATTTTTTCCTGAAAGTCACACGACTTTTTTTAAGAATCACAGCGTCTTAATGTTTATCGTTACACAACCTTAGCCCCTAAATACCTATAACGAATAAGAGTAGGTACTCCTATGAGGAAAAACCAAGATACAAGATCACTTAATTCATGAAATGTGGATTTACAGTGGATAAGAAAGGCGTTAAGCGTGAAATCTTGTTGCTGCAGTAATTTGCAACAGGTGTCCCAGGAAGGGGCCAAGGGGCCTCTTAGCTCCTCGAGCTGATAAGCCGTGCTTGCCACAGGCTTTTGTTTAATAGGGGAGCCTTCTTTCCGTGTAACTGGCTTCATTACAATCAATAATGTTGATAAAAGTTTCCATGTCAAGCAAATAGAGTCGAGAGAGTTTTTGCAACCGATTCTGTTTTCAATAGAGCCTTGTCAAATGAACCTCTTTGAAGGAGCTTATTGATAGGTAAGTTTATTGCACATCTACCCTGTGCCCGAATAGCTCAGCCGGTAGAGCATTGGACTTTTAATCCAAGGGTCCAGGGTTCAAATCCCTGTTCGGGCGGCCGTTTTTTTTTATAAATAGCTTTAAACTTTATTTATTTTAGAAACCAGAATTTGTGAACATTCCTTTTATATCTACATATTAAAATGTGGTTGATTAATATTTCCTCTTTTACTATAAGTGAAAGTGTTTATCTAGTAATAAAATATCTGCAGTCTAGTACTATGTACAGTTATTAGTTATCCTCCATTATCTATAATAAGGTCATTTTTGTTAATAACTGAACTACCGTCTCCATAGATTTCGAAGTCAAACATCTGTAAAAACTTGGTTCATTTGGTCGAATGCATTGAGAATTTTAATACTTTCCTTTATCTTGAACTCTTCTTGTTAGGACCTTATCGAATGCCCCACTAAGTTCCTTTATTTTATTACCATTTCAATTCTTTGAATTACTTACACATTTGAATAATTATTTCAAGGTTCGTTCGATTTGTTGAATAAATTTCTATAAGAAAAATAATTATGTTACTGTTTACCTGTAGTTATGTGTAAGTGATATGAAAATATTTTGACTCCTTATATTATGACGGTTTTTTATAGTACTGTATCTCGCATTTTACATTTTATTTTAAAATTTACACATGCAGTGTCACGCAAATGAACTGGACAAAGGTTTGTTAGTGCGAATTTCAGAATAGCGTTTGTGATAAAAGAGAGTGGCTTCGTTGTAATTTAATTATTTAAGCTCGGATTTAAAATAAACTGTCAAATGGCTAATTGTGGTTTGTGAATATTTTAACTGTAATTAATAGTTTTTTTGAAACTTTTTGTTCTACAGGTACTTATGACATTACATAGATCTTAGATCACTTCTACTACCACGTGCTGTATTTTCTGCCATATTCTGGGTTATCATATAAAAGGATAAGAATGAGTTTCTCTACATTGTAGCACGAAATAAAAACAAACTCTGATTACATTATATTAAAATTTATTGACCTGTAGAAACTCCGAACCTTCTGAACTGTATAATTTGTTTAAATTCCTGACTTAATTTTTTATACAAACAAACAATGTATGGTCAAAAACTTAATATCGATTTCTTTACTTTTACGTCCAAAAATACACTCCAAAATAGTTAATCGAGTACATATTATGGCGCCAAAACTGCACTTGTATATTCTAGCAACGAAACTTCAAACAATGCCATCTGTATCTCCCGAACATTGTAAGGGAAACTTTGAATACCTGTTGTTGAAACTGGTCGGAAGATAGGTTGGAACGTAGCTATTTGAACGAAAAAAAGATGGCGCTACGCTAGCGTAGCCTGCTACGATGCTACGTTGTTGTAGCACGAGCTGCGTAGCGTTTGATTCATGGTTTTGCCGCTAGGTGGCATGATGAAATGTATGTTTTGTCAATTTCTAAAATGGTCAAAAGATGGCATTCTTGTACTTGCGTTATTAGTGTCCTTGTCCTGAAGATTGGTAAAAATAATTTGTAGAGTTTTAGATAGATAGCGCTTTTACACAGTTATAGTGATTCTTGCATTAAAGCTTTCACTTTAAAAAAGTCGTACTTAACAGTATGCTATTTTAGCAGCTCAATTGTGGATGCATAGTGACTGCAGACCTTGTCAATATGCAAGATAAACAGTATGATTTGTTAAAAGAAGAAAACGATACGATAAGATGTTTATAAATTATGGGTAACGTACGATAAAATTGTTCTTTTATTTTTAATTATCGTTAATAGAATGACTCGAAGTGGCTCCGATCGTGTGCTTTGCCAAATGACGCAAAGATAAGCTGTTACTGGTAGCGATTTTGATGCCCCGTAGGCTTTCTAAATGAATTTGTGCTTTACGTGCTTTGTAACTCTAACTGAATTTGATCATAAGATGAAGAAGTCAATTCACATTAACTTAAAAATAGTAGGAGTACAAACAATCAAATGGCACGTTTTATATTAATATTATTTTAGTTTACTTCATTGACTTATTTGAAGCTGAACTCAAAAGGCAACGACCGTTTTGGACCAGAATTATGCAAGCAACAAAATTTTTTTTTCTTCTGTTTTTCCAAAATCTACGTAAGGTATTGCAAAACCAAAAGTACTGTAATTATCTAGATTGTTATAATATTAACAACTTTTGGTTTCTGTTTAAACTTCAATGACATCAGTCTACACAGTGTTATTCAAAAATGTCATTAAGTTGCTAGTATAACGCAATAATACTACATAACATCCAAATTCGAAATAAACGGAAATAAGATATTATTATGTTAGATATACGACAATAGCATCGACCGTGCATTACCGCACAAGTGATTCATGTCTGTAGAGAATAGAAATACTCCTAGCTGAACAGAAACACCTCCTATTTGTGCTCTATTTATCAAGTTTGTCAGCAAGCGAAATTGAGCTTTAACGGGTTGAGTTAAGCGTATGTCGTGTTTCATGAAAAAGTTTGTATGTGTGTATACACGCTCCCGTTTCGCGTATACGTGCCGAGTTCCGTAAAGTTCCCGCGTCTTGTTACCACCACGTGTTTGGCAGATTGGATTTGTTTCTCCGCATGCTAATAATGTAGGTACGTGAGGACTCGTCCGGATTAGCGGTATAAGAGAAAAAAATGTCCCCTCGTTTGTATATTTTAGAAACATAAATACTATTACGTTTGTTTGAGGGTTTCGTCTCGTTACAAAAACAATTGTCTCGTCTCGGGTTTGTACAACTAATATTTTAATAAATGTTCTGTGTTTGGTCTGATAAAACCATTACTTTGTACATTATTTGGAATACATTTGTTGGTTATGTAACGTTCTATTTCAATTTTAAATTCTACACGCGAGAAATCCATAAAGTGTTAAATTCTCTGTAGTTTAATTGTTATGAATGTTCGTTCGGCAAAACACATTGTAGTAATTTAAGTCTTACTAATTTAATAAATAATGTTTTGAGAGTAAAACAGCAAAAAATATTTTCAGGAGCTAAAATGCTTTATTGTTTGTTAATTTAAGATTTCGTCATTTGTAACGCTATGTAGAGATAAAATAATGTAAGTTCAATATATTGTACCCCACAAACGATTTCCGAAACATCCACAACACCTTCAACGACAATGAATCGCTAAATTATTTACTATAAAGAGTAGTATTTCGCGTAATCTAACCACAAAACTTCCGATAGGTATTCAATTCAGATAATCAAATTTATAGGTGAACGTATTCTATGTTAGTACATATCATTGTATATAACGTATATCTCATTTGCGATCGTTTCCGCGCCAGTGAGCCCGCGACACGATAACCTTGTGTTAGCACGGTCACATATCTAACTTTGCCGAACTTTAATTGGATTGTTGTTATTCTGTTTCTTGAAATTACGACTGAGAGTGTTATTCTTGTGGGTCAGAAAGGTTGTTTGTTTGTTGGTAACTTGCTAGGTATATAAAAGGTGGTATGATTTGAGATCTTATTGCAAAATGAGCTAATAAGTATAACCAAAGTTCCTACAATTATTTTTCGGATGGAACTACTTACCAATTGACTCTATTTTCTCTCTCTAAAAAAAATGTTTAAAGATGGTGATTGTGTTTATAATAAATCATAATATCATGGTTGCTCTACAACTCTATCTACATTTTCTCTAAATGCACGAATCATACTAAACTAACAAGCATACAAACTCCAGAGATTCCACCCCTTTCCTATCCTCTATAATGATCCCAAATTGTACCACAAATGTTTACGCCAACTAACTTGTTTGCAGTTAGTAAAACTTTTGTATTGCCGTAGTATCGGTACACATAGATGATAGCAATCATTTACACACTACAGAAATCTTTAATCCCATCACGTTTTGTACAATAAACCACAAAGTAAGTGTTACACAGATATCAAAACACTCTTAAGTCAAAGCCATAAGGTTAATTTTTAGTAATTTGTTGTTGTTAACTTGCGGTCCACTTGTACTGCTGTACGTGACTGTAGCGAAGGGATGTTCTCTGCTTTCTTCTTTGCGGAAAGTGTGAGTCATAAATGGTTAACATAGAACCAAATTATAGAAATAATATTTCATTTTTCGTCTCTAGAGATGCACCTTTTTGCTTATCCTTTCTATGAGTTTACTTTGTAGAGTCGTGTTATGTTTATCATCTAATAAGGACATAATAGTGGGATAAAAAAAGTGGATACTTTCGTCTGACAAAGTCTACCTAATAGTGCGTTGTTGAACTAAATTTAAAAGTAGTTCTTATTTGTGTCTGTGTAGTAGACAGAAATCACAAATTAATGGACCTAAGTAGACACTTGACCAAAATAGCGAAATAAAATAGTAAAAACAATCGCGAAACATCACACATAATATTAAGCATCGAAATCATTTGGTTGTGTTTATAACCCAAATGTATACTGTCCTCTTTTTTTGTCACATAATGTATTTTGTGTATTCTTTGTTGAGATCCTTAATATAAATAAATAAACATCAGACGAAAATTTATATCCTAATTATAACTAGCAATAACTTTCAGTACATCTAAAATCATTTGTTTTGGTATTTCTCTTAAACATGTTGTAAATCTAAAAAAGGTGGTTACCATCTGTATAATTGTTTGACAATCAATGGCTCTTAATCCTTTGGAATAGGGTTTAAATTAGAATGATCTACATCGGGATGTTTATAAAGGCACGTTTTCACTGCAGACAGTGTCAAGACGTGTATTGCAAGTGTATTTGCAATGTAAAGCAAGTGATTTAGGTCACCAGTTCATCCGAGCGTTTAGTGACAACTACTAGAGTTGATTGACATAGACTAATGGTAATTACGAGGCGTCGAATGGTCTTATCATTGCCGTGGTGTACATACACAGGTAAGTTTAATCAAGCATGAAGTTGCTACTTGTTTTAATGTTGTAATCTGTCTGATGCTGGACAAATGCCGATTCTCGTGTAGGGGAGAGGTATGAGCGTTAGTCAATTTTCTCAATTCAGTCATCATCTTCCTGCCCTTATCCCATTTTACTTGGGGTCGGCGCAACATGTTTTTTTCTAAACATGTTGCTAATAGTTTTGGCTATGGTTTTATAGTTGGCCGCCTACCTGACACTAACCCTCTTTGGGAATACGATTGTTGGTTGTTTACCCACCACCATTCGGGTGACCCAAGGTGCTTGGTACAGTGCACTAGGTCTTAAGGTCCATTAGTCGCCTTTTACGACACCCAGTGGAGGATATGGGGTTCCGCTATTCTTTATATCCGGACACCACACGGAATATATTCTCAATTCAGTACAATGTCAGAATACAAGTTATTGTGTTTAAATTTTACGTATATTATTGCAATGACTTATCTAATATATACAAATTAGTAAAACCAATTGGCATTATCAAATTAGTTTTTACATTTCTACAAACTCAATCCAAGGATAATTAAAAACCTGTTTAAAAAAAGTTGCGATACAAATGCGTACAGTGTAACAAAGCTTTAACACAGCGAAGCAATATGCACGCGACGACTGCACAAGCGTGTAAATTGTTAAAGTTGGAGAGCGGTTGCAATTTTCACAGCTGTATAAAATATCGTCAGGCGCAATAGCAGACATGGGTGCTAGATGGATGTTGTCTCTTTGGGCTTTTGGCACGTTTTGGGTGCGATTGGCTTACAATTTGTACTTATGTTATGTTAGAAGCAATATGTATACGTTTATGATACATTTTTTATTTAATGTAGAGTCGATAGTCAATTGACGATGGTCATTTGATGGTATTTCAATTAAAGGTGATCCGAAATCCAACCTCATTTAAAATAAAACAGGACTGTTATCATTGTGGTTTCTCGAGAAGTATACACAGAGTCTTGCGCCCTTGTTAAAAAGGATAGAAGTTAGCTCTGTTAGTTGTATAAAAGTACGTATTTTATAATAACATCAAAACTAAATGTCTTATAAATTACTACAGAAATGTTACTGCTCTCAAAGTACCTGCAGGTACACCCGCAGGCACAAGCAAATGAGTTTCTGAGCACACAATAAGAACTGACCTATATTTTGACAGAACTAGGAGTTAGAATTATTTGTACATACTAAAACATTCAGTTAACAGGCCGTATATAATTTTTAAGTCTTTTTTTTCGAAATCTTTAAAAAAATAAAACATAAACCATTCGTGTTTTGTTTTATTGTAACCAGCCGGTTAAATGTTTGTAGGTATAAGTAAAGTATTGAACTCGATACGGATAGTAACTTGGGGGCATTGAACTCAAAACACTGAATACAAAGACAAAGGTAATCATTTCCGCGAAACCACTGAATTAATTACGCAAGGAAGCTTGTGTATAATGTTATTACAAATCTAGTTTTCGGAGCGCTGAATAGTTTTCCGTGCAGTATTGTGTGAAGGAGCTCAGTCCAGTCCAGTCCAGTTGTGTTTGGTCTGAGCTCGCAGCAAATTATTTAAACCACTTAGAGTCCAGCTGGATATTATGTACAGCTGTCAGATTTAGGCGAGCAATGGCGTCTGTCGTTTGTTTTAGAACGAGATCCGTTTCTCACATTAGTTCAGAGCCGATGATTTGAACCACTTGCTCGATCGTGGAATTTCATTGGAGCTTGCATTGTGTAACGCCTACATAAAGTTGTGCACTCCTGTTTCGGAACTCTGTTAGGGTTCGTATAAATCGTCGGTCGGGATATTTGCTGAACTTTTGATAAACGGCGAAGACTTTTTATAGCGTTTGTGGGAACAGACCTAAATATGTGTTGATTTACATAAGCAGATAACTTTTTGTGCTAATGCTTTATGTTATCAGAATTTCAGAATTAATTTGGCAACTAAAATATTTTAGTAACTTTAATTTGTATATTATTCACAACGTATTAAATTTACTCGAGTAGAAGTGAAAAACTTTAAAAGCCAAGCAATTTCCATCCCGAAAGTAATTAAATTATTCACAATATTTTTTCTCAAAATATTTACTGAGCGCTCTTTTGATTAAGAGATCCTTCACTCTAAGGTCCGTCACTGCTAGGTGGCACTTCAAACGAATTTTTCAGTTTGGTATAAAAGTATCAAGATAAATTATAAAACCCAAAACAAATTGTCTCGAACTTTCCTTTGTACTTTTAACTGTTTTTTATTGTATGCACAAAACCAGAATAATTACTAACGAAGGTGTGAGAAAAACTTTTCAAAGCAAAACTAACCAACGATAAACAAATGAATAATGAGTCGCAATTCACAAAGAATGAATAACAAATCTTGTGCAAATTGTTTTATTACTCACTATATGATTGCAAACAATGTAGATACGATGTATTATAAAAGAACAATACAACATACGAATGTTACCAATCTATTCGAAAATCACGTAATAAATCGACGCGCGAACATTCGGTAAATATTCGCGAACAAAGTCTCTCATGAAAAGGGACACGAAACAAATTACCTAATTTCTCTTTATGTATACAAAATGAGCTTGAACTTGCTCAAATTGGCCGTTAAACACACTAAAACAATTTGGTATGAAGGCGGCAACCTTATTAGAAGGTTTAATCTGGAAGGCGACTAAAAGCGAAACACTTCGTTTAATTTTTAAATGAATCTTTAAGTAAGTCCCGTCTTGGCGTTGTAGGTGACGTAATAGAGTTAAGTTTAACACATGAAATTAAAAAAAGACAGTTCGTGCCTTTAATGGTTTTAGGATTTCCTATGTTACATTTTTTTCACTAGGCAATACTTATGGTTTTACAATTACGCACAAGTATAATAAAAATCAATAATTAAAAAAAAGTTTCAAGTTATGATCGGATTTTTTTTTAATATTATAATACATGTTATCTATATTTTTGTTCTATTCTTAAGTACCGCTCAGTCTATTATAAAGATGAACAATAATTAACATTTCAAACTGACATAAAATTCTTCAAAAAATTTAGTGACCTCAATTAAGTAAAATATAATCAAATTAAACCTAACCCAAAACATTTCAATCAGAGTTTATTTATAATTCTTAGTGAACTGGAAAGAGAAAATGGTTAGCGTACAGAGGTTGAGCACCGCAATATGCAAACGCGTTGTTCCTACGTGTCGTGTAGCGGTGTTCAATAGGTGTATCTCTTTGAGAGTGTGCCCGGGGCACTCGACGAGGCTTTTAACACATAATTGCGTTAATATGTCCCGACGTACGACACCTACGAAATTAGATGAGCCCATGCCTCTCTGTTGATTATGTTTCTTTCGAAGCCTGTGTTTCGTCAGAGCCTTGTTTCAGACTTGCTTATCGTAAAGAGGTTACTGTCTTTTATGCTGTTATATTCATTATATATTATATGTTTTGGGTCTCTAGCCAAAAAACCTACCTTTACCAAATTTGTAACAATAGGAAAATAACAACGGCAATTATTTTATTTAAGAATAGTAGACTCGGCAAACTTTGTTCCGTTTTACAGACAATAAATGGGCAGAATTGTATTTTATCAAGGTTTTTTTTTTTAAAGAAAATCAATATTATTGCCCCCAAAAAAGATTTGTTATTTGTGCACCTCCACACAATCTATAAAGTAAAGATTTTAAATTCTCCTACTTCAATATCATAGAACGTTCATTAAAGTTAAAAAAAATAAAAAAAGTATTTCATAATAAATAAAAAAGCAAAAAAAGGACAAAAGCAATATGGAAAGCGATGTGATGGAATCGCCGAGTTTCGATCCCGGGTCCTCCCGCTTGCTAGGCGGGCGCTCTACCAACTGAGCTACGACTCCTGTATTAGTACCGTCAAAATAGACGCTCGTATCCGTCGTAGTACGTGTAATGCTTATTTTTGATTACGCAACTATTTCGCTGCATAATAATAATTATTATTATTTCGTTGTTTCTTCCTTTTAGTTTGTCTTTTATGTATCTTTGTTTTTGATTTAAGTTTACGTGTATATTTATACTAACACTAGCTCTCGGCTTGCGGCTTCACCCACGTGTAATTTGGTTATGTAGCATTTTTTAATGATCACGACAGGGCTGTCTTTCAACTTTTTTTTTTTTATTTATTAATCAAAGGTAGGTTACATTTTATCTTATGGCTAATGAACTCGCCAAACGTACTCGTTTATCGGCGAGAAACGCTCTTAAATTAAATTAACTTACCAATAGGATACATTCTTAACTAAAACTATACTAAACATTGCAAAACATGTAGGTAGGTACATAACTATAGGTTCTTCTATAATAAATTTACTGCTCGACACAATCATCAAGCAAAGAATCTTTGATTCCTTTTTTTAAAGAATATAAACTTAATTTAGGACTTCGTCGTAATATATCTAAACTATTAAATACTAGTGGTACTATATACTTATTTATTCTCTCTCCATAATAATTTATTATTTTTGGTTTAACTAGAGCATCGTCTCTCACTCGTTTAGTATTATATCTATTTGTAACTAACACTTTGTACTGGTCACTACTTACTACGACCAGTAGTTTCGGCTGCGTTGTCTGTCAATCAGTCAGTCAGTCAGTAACGAAAGAGATTTATATTATAAAACAGAAAAAGTAGAGTTTAAAATATCAACTTTCTTCCTATATTAGCCTTAATATGTCATTCAAGTCTTGCATTCACCAGTTCGTTTATCAGCGTGTGCCGACGTATCGATTTACTAGAACATCGTTCCTGTTGTTGACACCATCGTTCAGTGCAGTAGGCCTGCAGTATTTTCATTTTCGATTTACTGCCTCTAAGAGATAGCACATTGGTTAGTAATTGAACCGCGGACGTCTTTGATATATCGGCTCTTTTATCGCATTGGACGGACGCAATAACAGACCGTTGATTGCTTCCAAGTGGACTTGGAAGATTGATTATTTTCTCGTTACTCTGTCCACTTCTCTCCTTGTTTTATATACATTGTTGTATATAGTTTTAATTTTACCTTTAATCAGACAATGCTTGTGACAACATTTTTTCTGAGTTACTTTTTTAGTTTAAATATTTTTGGAAGTTAAAAGAGTAATTTTATGCAAGGAAATATATAATTATCTGGCTAACGAAAAAAGGGTTTTGCTTAGTTCTTATCAGTTAACAAAACTTTATTAAGATTTCGTCACGAAAAAAAACTTTTGAAAAATATTTTAATACCAACTTAAACACTGTCTCGTGGAATAATATTCTTATGCAATGGTCGAGCTTTTAAAAAATATGCAAACAATGTAACAATTATATTTTTACGTGTATTTTCGTATAATTTAATTAAGTAATAAGCATGTTAGAATAACTAATTAAAAAGTATAAAACAGTATTATTTTTGGTCTCTAAACAAAATATCAATCTGCTTTCGCAGCTCTCACTGAAACATTACGACAATCCGCATCCTCAGACCATTTGAATATTCAAATGTAGAGTCTATTTTTTTAAAGACGTCCCCAAAGCAGGTTAACCCTTTTGACTGTGTATGTTTGTGTCCCTAAATCAGTATTGCAAAAAGCAGCCAACATTAATGTGAATATATTGTCGGTGAAGCGTTCCGTCCGTCCGCACTGCCAAAGCTCATAAATAAACAAAACTGGATGCTCTGTCGAAAAGTTCCGTAAAAAAACTCGAAAACGTAAAATTTACAACCGGGAATCCAGTCGAGTTTTAATTAACCGTACAATGGATTGGCGCGGGTGTTAACTGTGCCATCCGTATGAAATTTTAGTTTACCTCGAGGAAGTTGTTTAGAATTTTGAGTTATAAATTGTGACTAGATAGTATGATGTATAGTGGAAAAGCCAAGTAATGAGAGGATCCGTATGCACATGGTTGTGGATTCGAACCAAGTCCATACTTTTTTTTCAATATATACGAGGATGCTAGACGCCACTGGTACCAGTCATTGATATAATCGTGAGAAAACTTGTAATCCAAAATGAAATCCGTCCACATGAGCCATCTTAAGAGAACAACCGTGGTAATCGTTGAGCGTCCAATCTCTATTTTAGTCTTTACTCTGAAGGTATAATTTATCCTCCCATTGCTACTTTACAGGTCATCAGAACAATGAACTATTTTATTTTTCTCTTCATAGTTTACAATACCGTAAAAGCCTCATCTAGTAAGCGTCAAGTCACTGTCAGGCTTATAAAAAGGCTTGCTTTAACTTTGCCCTTAAATATTTTCTTTGTACGAGGATTAGGACGTCTAGAATTAAACCATTCTGATTACGAATGCTTTTAAAATATTTATTTTTATCTTCTTACCGTCCTATAATTTGGTGATCTCACTGCTTTTATAGTTTTTTCTTACTTTCCTCGGTGAGTTCTGAACTTCAATCCGGTAACTTTTAAATTTTACCAGATTCTAGAGACGATCAGAGTTGTGGTGTTGTACCTGTTTTCAATTGTAAAATTTCTGTTACCAATTGGCATCACTAATGTAAAATCCGTAGTACCGCAGACCACCTACTTGTATTTAGGCAATCGCGACTAAGCAACTTTTATAATATTTTAATAACATTTTTCGCTTCAATGCTCATTTGTTTCATTTTGACAACCCTAGAAAAAAGATGCCAAAATACTTTCAAAACAAAATTAAACAAACCAGCCACAGAGTATTAACGTAACGTCTCCGTATAACCAAAAACTTTATTTGTTTGTGAACTTAGCGCGCTTGATTTGCATACATAGCAACGAAACATCGCCTCATGTGAAAGTAGGTAGGCGTGAAAATGGTGAAGTTCGTACTGTATAATGAAGATGAGTGAAACGGGGTAATCCGGCACATCGGGAAGAAACTTGGGACAAACCGCAACTCGGGCCGTCGAGAACTTGACTTGTAAGAGTTGGCTCTTTTTCAGGAAAGTGGATACAATTTGTATTGTTAGTACCTAAATATAGGTAGACTAGACATAATCAAGTAGGTATGTAAAAATATTTGATGATTGTGTGTCAATTTTTGTAATTAAAACCCTTCTAAAATATGTAGATGCCAAACTAATGTTTTGCGAACATTTGAGAGTTCTTAGAGTCTATATGGAGCATAATTTACATATCAAAATAACCAGTGGCGGGTCAGCTAGTTATTACGCATTTTTTTGTAACTTGTTTAAAATATTTCAATGGCTCAATCATTTTAAATATCACAAAAAAATATTGTAACTAACAACAGTTAAAGTCGTTCGGATGAAATAAAAAATAACTATTGAAGGCCTAAATTCCTAAGATACCAATTTTTTTCTTCCTAAATTATTTGTAGGATTCTTGGAGCTTTTTAACATCTACAAAGCTTATAGAACAAAGACAGTATAATAAATAATTTATTATTCGTTTTATGACGCATCACCTGTTGACTTTATGCTAATTTTAAATTAATATAAACTTTATTACCTCTGAAATAGGGTGTAAACTAAAACAACATACTTTAGAATAATAATGTATTTTTATTTTTAATGTCATGTTCTATCTATCGCTTCAGTTCCAATGATGTCAAAAACAGATGGTTACATTTGTATTGTTTGTTAATTATCAAGCTTAATACCTCGGTTTCTGAAAAACAATTGAAATATAATACGTATAATAAGAAATCTGATTTAAACTGGTATTTGTTGTTCTAAAGACGCAGCATATAAAACGATATGAGATTCAGCAAGAACATTTTTTGAAAGGTGTTAAAAAAATTGTATTATTTTTTTCGGGCACGTTGCTCGGTAGGGTATTTTTTTCAAATGACCTTGATGTTTTAGTAACAATTACTGATGGTAAATTTCTAATATGATACGAAACACATTATAATTTGTCAGTAATAATGACAGCATTCGTTTTTATTTTAATATTAATAGGATATTCAGAAACCGGGGTAAGGGCATTATTTGTACCTAATGTCTCAATATGCCCGCTTGATCAATAACACCGTATTATCTATCTATGTTTAACAACAATTTGGTCAAATAATACTAATTACAATAATGGTTAATAGACAAATCGATTTTATAATTATAAATTGTCCTTATTTCATAGGTTTTTGTTTATATAATAATAGACTTATGATTGGTTAAAACATTATTATAATGATATAAATAGGGTCGACAATCCATACATACATACATTTTGTTCTAGTTAATGTTAACAATTTCATAAAAATAATATTTTATATTTTATTTTATACAATATTTTCGATGTTGCAATTAGTATGATTAACAATACAAGAGTGAAATAAAAACTTCTTCAATATAAACTTTTTTTAAACTTACACAGACAGACTAGTAGTAAATTTTCCAACTATTAAATCACTCTGCTATACTCTTACCACGCGTGTTCACGAAAATGCATTACATATTTAATTAACTAAAAGTAATTATGTATTCACTGAGAACGGATACATCTGGTGCCATCTGTCACGCAGTTATTAAACGCTGCACTGTGGATGTATGGAACAAATTCTAGGTTATAGTGAAAACTTATAGGGTAATACAATATTACCTGTCTTCGTGTATTTTTTTAAGTTATTGTAAATGCAAGTGAAAGTTACTAAAGAAGGTTAATGACAATAATCCGTACAGCAACAGATCCCAAACACATTGTAACTTAAATCCTAGAATATCGTCATAAAACAGAAAAATTACCCTCTTTTTCACAGAAGTAGTTTCAACAATATTATTTATGTATTTATTTGCTCTTGGGCCTCCAATAAAAGCTGTACACATTAAAAGCTTCAAATTACGTACAAGAGTATGTGTTCTGTGTACTCCTTCAACTATAGGAGATCACAGCATGCAATAATTTGTGAAAATGTTGACTTGAAAATGAATTAGCTTCTTCTATATTTTATGCAATTTGTCTCTGTTGTATCATGAATAATTATCTCACATGATCACATTACTGACAAATCTTAAGAGCCCTTCAGGAGGACAAACCTATTTGTGTCAAATAAGGAGTCATCGTCATGAGCTATCCTTGTGAGAACTGTCTAAACTCGGTGCAAATATAACACTCATTTTATTAGATTCATATTTAGACGTGCTTTTTTCATCTTGACATTATATATGGAAACCAAAAACGTATAACTGCTAGCGAAAAAAAGTAATGTAACAGCAAACACTTTCACACTTGTATAAAAAATAGAGCAACGAAACAGTGTTATTTATTCAAAAATTGAAACAAAGAACGAGAGATTAAAAGAGCAAACGAAAAAATTCAAATGTTGAAACTGGAAATAACACGACATATGGTAAGGCGTGATAATTTTAAATATTCAGGGAAGTATATTGTCACGAACATTCATTTAGACGGCTGTTACGGATTCACATTTAAAGCCACGCATTTACATCAATAAAAATCACGTTGTCTGGTTTGTTACAGACCCTTTTATTAGCATACAGGATTACTTTATTTTCAAAACAAAAATGTTGGCGGCTGATATTTTTGTGGCGGAGATTTAACAAGTTGGTTTGTGTTTATAATTTAACTTATAAGAGATATTGTCATTGGGCAATGCTGTTAATACAAGGTATAGATATTGATACCCATTGGTTGCGCATCAATATGTATTTAATTCTTAAACATAACAATATTGAACCTTATTTCAAAATTCAAAGTAATCTTTTGCTTAAATTATTAATATATACCTTGTGTCTGACGTTAGTTTAACATTAGGCTGTTCCATGAAGTCGTTGCATCAGAAAGGTTCGAGAAAGAGAGACAGTGCTCTACATTTCACATAGAGCGTCTTGTTTCGCGATAAAGTAAGTCTTGTTTTAATAGCTTGTAGTAAGAACGTCTATAGAAAGTTTAGCATAGGTATTCTACACTTTCACATTCGTTAGAAAATGGTTTTCAAGGAATATTGTCATATTCAGTCGCTTGGAAACTAGGTATGCGGGTCAAAATTTCAGTTTATAGAGGATTTCCAGTAACTTCGTGTCACAAACAAATATTCGACTTTGTTTGATTTAAATGGAACAAATTTAAATAAATTACTTATTTTTTTTAAAACAAATTAGTTCAAATTTATAATTTTTTTGAAATTATAATTTTTGAGATCCATATCTAAAATTCTCAAGTTTATATCATGGCCGAATACTGTTGAGATGTTTAGTAGTATACTATTGACATATTTTAAAAAATTGTACAAATTCTTAAAGGCGAATACGCAAACGGCCCGTGGCTATTTTTAAAAGAATTAAAACAAAAAACGTGTTAAAAGACTGGTGTAGCTTCCCCTTTATAAATAAAATTAATTGAACTTCGATCGACTACATTATCATCACAATCTTTTATGATATTACATGCATAACGTTACTGGCACCGGCTTTTATAAATATTCGATTATACGGAGTAATAATGTAATGTGCCGTATCGCGTCAATGAAATATTAATATCCATAAGTTCGGAACTTTCTCATCAATATCAATTTCCCTTTCCATTTAATTACGTTTAAAGGCGCTAAAATCTTTTATTCGATTTAACTTACAATATAATGGAATGAATACCGAAGTATCGTTTGGTTAACATTGTAAATATGCAACAGCTAACAATTGGACTCTACGTGTAATCTAGTGCTACAATAATTCCTAACGAAAGAATACAGTTTATTGCAAACAGGGATTGTGTACAACATCTGTTGGTGCCGAACTCTTCTATTTCGAATTTGTTAATAATTTTGCGAACTTTATTGCTGAGTTTTTGTTCGGGGGTGGGTGAATAATTGATCGTTCTGTTTTTAGTAACGTTTTCGTGTTTGTATGCGTTTGGATGTCTGTCGGTGGTGTATGTGGTCTCTCGTTCGTCTTCGTCATCCGGGCTGTCAGCAGAGCCGAATTGATTGTCGGGCCCCTCTATGGGCGTTGAATATTTGTAGTCTTCTCTTTTGTTTGCTGGACTTGTGTTCTTTATAGTTGGCCCCGGGATCTCTGTGGACGAATATTGTGGTTGTCAAACTGAAATATATCTAGAGACGTGCGTGCTATGCTTTGCCATATTACGCTGCTTTTAGAATGTTATTCGTTTGTTTAAAAAGCTGCTAAAACAGTGTTCATCGTGTAGAATTACTATTAAAATAAATCGTAAAACATTTGTAGTTGTAAGAGTTTTTTTTTCATAATTTATAAGTCATGCAACGGCGTGCATTTAAGAGTAAGTTTGCTATAGTTTGCATTGTATCTCATGTTTTTCTTTTGTGTTTTAACATGATTACAAAATAGTGTACATAACTGCATGAAAGAAATGACAATTACTTCCGCATGCTTGTGTATTATAACGCGCTCGTACTATTCCATTGCAAGACATTCCATTACATCTTACCATACAACCGGATCACGCTGTCTACTTCTCCCAGTGAGTTCTTGGCGACGCAGCGGTACCCGCCGACATCGGCCGCCGTTAGCCGCCGCACCGTCAGCGCCATGCGGCTCTCGAACGAGCTCACCACAGTATTCAGCACCTCGTACTTACTTGATGATATCACCATCTCATCTGGGGAAAAGGGATCTTATTAATTTGGGGAAAAATGAAATAACTTTATTTTATGCATTATATTCAATTTTATTTATGTAGAGTGGTTGAAAAAAAATTGCGATTTCTTTTCAATGTTAGTTGATTCTTTATGGTTGATGAAAACAAGATAGTTTAAACTGTAGTGAAATGACTGTTGTCCTTTAGTATTGTTATTTACCTAGTTAGAGTATAGTCAGACATTTTATAAAAAAATAATAATAGGATGAATACGAACAATAGTTTTCTTACGGGGTACACCAAAAAAACACATTTGTCTCCTAACAAGCATGAAAGATATCTTTACCGCAACAAACGACCTCATTTGTGCACCTGTTTGTTTATTACCCATAAATGTAAATAGGATAGAAAACATAAAACTTTAAAATTGTATACAAAATAACTTTATGAGTCTCCAATGAAAGAAACATCTACAAACTATTTTGCTTCGGTCTGAGATAGTAGGTTTTATTACAAGAATCTGTTTTCATTCAACAGTTTATGTCGCCATCTCGTCAAAATAAAAATAAATATAGTTTATTTTATAGCTTCTTTGTATTACTCTTTCAATGTATTTTTACAGATATGTCTTCAACATTTAGGTACCTGCGTGTTGACCTTAATTACTTCAATTGTGTCTAGGCTCTTTACAACGCTAGTAGAAACAAGAACTTCGTGGTAGCTATTTTAGGTATTCTGTGCTACAGTTGATAACCATATTCACTTTTTTCCATCGTTATCTTTGTTTTGACTATGTTGAAACTTCTAATTTAAGAATTCAGTCTAAGTTACGATAAGTAAAACAACGAATTAACCATTTCAATGTGTCGGTAATTGGTAAACAATGTGCCACTATTACAATTCGCATTATCACCAGGTAACGTCAAGTGTTTGTTGTGTATGTGTCTCCAACTAGACTCTGCTACATATTCTAAAATACAATTGAAACACAAAACGCTTGTTATATCGCGAGAACGGATTCTGTCAACTCGTGCACATTTATATTGAATCCAGCTGCGGCAAACTAAAGTGTTTACGTAGATAAGGTAAACAATGTCCCAGTTGTCCCTCACAAAATTCCGTTGCAGGGGAAACGATATTTTTCAAGAAGCTCCAAATCGCGGACATTTCCTGGTGGACCCCTTTAGAATGGTGGCCCAACAATCCCTACTGCGGTACGTAAGTATGTCGTTCACCGCCTCGGAGCTGTGGTAAGCCTCTGCCGCCTGTTGTCCGCAAATGATAAAGCGACTAGCTTTCTTTTGGATACACTGCACCGCCCGCCGTGTTAAACACTCCTTTCTAGTACCGGTTTTATTAGAACCAATAAAATATCCCCCACACTGTTTACACCGCCACAAAATATTTACTCAGCACGGATATAGTTTTGCGTAAAATTCTATAGGAGTAAGTATTTCGTCGTGTATTGCTGTGTACTTAAATATCGTAAAAAGTACCGTTATGAATTTCGGCAGCAACAACACGAGCCGTGGGAGCCTGTTTACCTTAATTTTAGGATCTCCTAATGGCATTAGCAGTATGCCCTCATAATCGATAACCTCGTTTATGCGCTCAGGAATAATAAGGCAGTTTACACAATATTTGACATCTCAATTTCGAAAGGCATAAATTTAAGCTCCGACTCTCGCTTTGAACTTTATAAGGAAACGATAACACCAGTAACGCATTTCTTAATCTTCATTTCGATCGAAACTTCGGTTTGTTTACTCTCCAGTGTGCTTCGACTTTACGACGTGCGGCGGAGATGGCCTTCGGAGGAAATTACTCGACAATCTCGAAGTCTACTCATTTCATTATAACAAGAAATTTCATCTCAATTAATGTCTAAAATAACACTGTAACACTCTTAATTACGCTCGAGTGAGGCCTGCTTAATTAACACTTACATGTCAGACACCCTAACATAGATTGATGACAAACGAAAATGACGATCCTGTAGTGTTACCCTCCGGGGCTGGTTTTAGAAGCGGCGAGTGAAAGCGCCAGTCATCGGGAGCAAGTTGGCGGCCCAACAAAGGGTTGTGTTCGCTGGCCGACAATGCCCCATGGATCATAACGCAGACGTAAAACAACTTGTGACCTTAATGCGTTTTATTAATTAGCCCGCTATGTTACATAAATTGCGGTCGCCTAATATATATTTACTTTAATTTATTCTGTTCAACCGAACACAATAGCGATATATTTTGTGTTCGCATTTGGTCGGTTACGTAAAGCTATTCAATTTGTACGTAAAATATAAATTCATAGTTATTGCGACGATACCTACTTCAATTACCCTTTGTAACGAGAAAGTCAGGTTTTACTTATCTAGGTGGAGCGAAACAGCACTGCGTTGTGGTTTGTTTTTGCATCTGCTAAAGAAATCCTTGAGTTCAATAACGGCTTCTAGTTAATAACACACTGAGTGTTTTCTTTTGTGACAGTCACTTAGTTGCCTCGTATACTAAACTAGCTTACCATACATTAACGAGAGGTATCTAGACTTTGTAGTCACATTATAAACAAAAGCATGCACAATAATACGCGAACGTTGTTATAAAGTAGTATAATATGCATTAGGTAGATGCTCCACTAGCACAGCAGAGTAATATTGAGTTGTGTGAATGGCAAGAGCAACTGTATCGAGCATTCGACAGAAGTTATTATGACTGTAACTGGTCTCCCCTGAGGTCGTCGGCGAGCTGTAAACGAAGCCACGTAATGGACTGAGCGAACAAAGCACTCGCGTACTAAAGGCGACCACAAACCATGCTTGATAATGAAATTATGTGTAACGTAGGAGCTACTTATTGTTGATATACGGCTTGTGGATAAACAGTTGTTGAAAATGTATGTCGATTTGAAATGGATGACATTTTGCTGTTGTATGATTTAAAAATTTGTTTTTGCAAAATATGTTCGTTTTAAGCTGTTGTACCTATCTACTTAATGCAAAGCATGTATGTTTTTTTTTCGGTAGATTTTCACTAAAATCTTGATTTTTGACATACTACAATTTGTAAGAAAATTTGATTTATAAAGCAATCTTTATTTCTATCAACGACCAAAGGTATACCTACACGAGGCATAATACACAATATCCACCTTGCAAATATACCTCTGATGTTAAACAAAAAATATTCCCACCATGGAAGCCTATTCTGTCAGAATGGAGAACATTACGGATGTCACTCCTTATTATATACCGGGAACACTCATTTGTTTCGACAAATAACCAAGCCCAGGATAATGACGTCATAATAGGGCATTTATTCATAAACATGTTATGTTACGTATAAAAGCTAATCACAATTCTCGAGATGATTTATTACACGAACATTTGTCTGTGACTGAAATACAAGGCTGGTATATTAGTGTAACTTAATTAATATAGTTAGATCCTCGTTATGTATTTGTTCGGCTAATTTAGAATTATGTAAGTCTGCACGCTCTAGTCCTGGTATAGCTTGATAGAATGAATGTGCCTTTATGAGAAACAACAACTGATATTAATTTTGAAGCGTCTGAATTAGGCTGGTTTGAGACAAAGTTAAATATCGAGTGTATTAGTCGCAAGTCATTCTCTGTAAGTTGTTTAGTTCACTTGTGTATTGTGTTACGACCTACGTGCGACCTCAAGTATTATGCTGTGTAACGTTTTGCTTTGCGATTATGTGTTTGACGTCTTTCGGTAAATGCGGGCCTGTTTATTGAAATACAATTTAACTGAGTGTAGGAGTAATCACTGCTACAGCAACTAAGTGACATCTTTTCATGAATTTTTAACATCTTGTCCCTAACTTGGCTCATTAGCTCTATTGTATGTTTAGACATGCAAATTCATAACAAAAGTGTAACAACATCGTGTTTGGTACACTGTCTACACTTCTAAGAATTTACGGCCAATATTTCAGCAAAAATCATTGTGCCGAGTTGCTAATTTATCAAAACTTCATAAACAGAAAAATCTTTGAACATAAAAAAGAAACTTCTCCCTTTATTACGTCATACATTCCCAGTGCGGATGAGAGCCAAGCATAATGTGGAACTTAAAATTTCCAGAAGCTCAAACCCAGTCCCATTGAAAATTAACCCGTAAATTTCAGGCGACAAGTGCCGAATGGGGAAGTTTGTGGAACCGCCGACGGCGACGGCGCGAGCGGGGCGGGCGAGAAGTAACAGCACCGGGGTACCGGGGTACCGGGGTACCGCTCCATCCAGCTCATTACTCCACACTCTGAATAGAAACTGATTTTGATACGTCATATTTGTGGGCAATCTGCACGACTCCGGCTTACGATGCTGTAATGTTTTAGGGTTGAAATCGATCGTTAAAGTTGCTGCTATCACGGTCTTTATTTGTTTTAATGGTATTCATTTGTTTGGATATATTACTATGTACATGAGAGAAAGTATGCGATTTAATTGCAAGCTATTTTTGAGACCTAGAAAAACCTGCAGTTGGTAATGTAATTCAAAGAAAATATCAATAAAAAATAACACTGCGCCGCCTACAAGATAAGGATTAAATGGTACTGACACTTATGAAATAAAATATTAATAATATTGCTGCTTATTTAAGTACAGACATTACGTCGGAGAACATGACACGCGCTCGTTATTATAAACTCAAATTTTGGAACAGCCCTCAACATGTATCAATTTTTGGATTTCCATACAGTAATCCCAACCTTTACGTAGGAATCAGTTTTTAAACCCATAAACCGTTAACAGATTGCTTCAGTTACTCTAATCTACATAAAGATAAATTATTACATTTATTTTTCTGACGTTCCATCATTATTCTTGACTATACACCGCGATTTCTTCTTAACACTCTCTTACTATCAAACGGAGCCGCGGCAAAGAATTTATTGTTTTATTACGAAGCTAAGTCACTTTGGTTTATTTTACGCGCGGATAAGTATTAATGGATTTTTCACAGTGGATATTATGTGTGCTTTATTATGATTCCATTGTGGTAACGTTACTTGTGAGCCGTGTTATTGGAACACATTTGGTTTATACGACTATGTTACGAGCGGTCGGTAGCGTGTCGAAGCTGATTATTGGAGCAGGATATATGATATTCTGTCAGCGATTACACAATTCAAATTATGTTTTATGAAATGTCGGGGATCTTTGTTTCGATGGGAATTGTCTGTGTTGAAAAGATAGGTAACGTATTAATTAAACCCTTTTTTATTAAGAATGTGTTGCTTGTTCTTTTTTGTAAAAGATTAGGTGATTTTTAAACAAGAAATTAATTTGCAGATAATTAAAAAGTGCCGATTTTTGTAAGGTAGTTAGTTCCTAAATCAGTTTAATTTATTATGTTTTTTGTTATGTCTTCTTCATAAGTTCTTCTTCTTTATAAATTCTTAATCCGTACTATTAAATCCACACATTAGACTTGCGTTTTAGACTTTTAAATCTCCTACTACAGTACCATATCTTCTGAAAGAGTGATGTTTCATGGTATTATGCCAATGGGGTAGTGGTACCAGATTGCGTGTGACGTCACGTACCCCATACAACTCTTATACCATTGTTTTCCTTACGTTCTTAGAATTATCATGTCGATTCGTTGTGTAACAGATTCACGGCCAGATGGTGACATTAGCAGACGGCAAGCGTGGGTATGTTTCGTAATACATAATATTTATGTTACGCGTCTACTTGTTTATTATTACGCAAGCTGAACTTTGTTTTTTAGCTCTGTTTAAAATAATTAGAATGTAGAATAAAGTTTTACCATATTTGGATACTGTTTGGTGTTATTGTGGTTATGTTACTTAAAGTAGTGATATTTATTTCAGTTTTGAGTTGGTATACATTTTAGGCGGTGGTATCCTTATAGACACCCTCCTTGATGGTAAAGGGGAAGCGTCGGTACATGGAATTGTATTGCATTCATTTATCCGCCTGCTTTAACCTACTATAGAAATATTACTTATAACTTTGCTCATATAAAATGGGTAGGCAAAATAAGTAGCTTCATATAATATAAAGCGAATAAGCCTCACATTATCATAACTAACGCGAAAACACCTTTCAAATAACAAATTCTAATATCAGTAGTACATAAAAACATTTATGCGAATGCTCGGTGTCTGTAAAGAATTTTATATGAAATTTCAGTTGGAAACCTGGGAGAAGGCCTCTCACCTCATACATGGCAATATGAATAAAATATGGATTCATCAGTTGAATAAACGAACATTTCGTGCTCGAATAACCTTGTTCGCACGGAGTGTGTAATGATCACTTGAGTTTCGTCAAATATCCTATATTTGAGGGAGCGTCTTCGACCTATCGCCAAGATGCACGGTTTTTAAGGCGATTGCTCCCGTTTATGTTTTGATAGCGTTTTTATGTCTTTGTGATTATTTATCGACACGCATTAGAGGTTTATCAAAGTGGAGCTTCTTATAAATATTTTTGGAATACGTCTACGTGAATTCTATACAACTACCTACAAAAGGTATTAAAAAAACCGTCATTTTTATTAACACGTATCTAGCAGTCTCCCTGTGTCTCAAAAAAAGAATGGCTTAAATAAATATAAGTAAACTTAAACCAGTGAAAACAATAAGACCAAAAGGCTTAATAAATAACCAATTTAGAAAGATCTTAATCAAAATTACTCATAACCTAATCCAATACCTAGACCCATCGCAATTTGTTATTAAGGATTATCTAAGCGTTATTATTAATATCCAACATTGTACATCCATATAGGTATAGATAGACTGGTCGGCTAGGCTAGACCAGCAGCAATGAAGTTGCGCTAGTAAGTCGTCGGTCGGCTCGGTCGCTTAAGCAGAAACTTCCTGAATCAAAAGATTGACTGGAGTTGTAGGAATGTTTGCTCTGCCAGTTAACTTGGTGTGTTGCCTTCAGACTTCATGCTTATATAACCAAACTAGACTAGTCCTAATCGCGTGCATGCATTGCTATTCTACGTTTCAATGACGAACAAGCTAAAACTATACTTAATAATATATGTATTTCAAAATAAAGTTTTAGCTTATTTTGTGATGAAATTTATGAGAATAGACTGAGATGTGTATTCGGGTGTGTAAGTTTTAAGTATTACGTAACGAAAAAAAAAACTAAAAAAAATTAAGAAGGGAAATGTAGGTACAATAACGAGTCAACCTCCAGAGCGCCGATAAAAACAATTGTGGCCACATACTTACTTTTTAAACACTGAACTACATAAAATTTAATGGAGACGGCAATATCGTACATCCTTTTAGCGTTAAATTCTGAAAGCATTGTCCGACGTTCGAGGGAGTCATAAACGTTGGCGTCCACTCAGCCGGAACTAATGAGCATTGTCTTATTCACCACAATAGGTCACTTTTCTTAAGACTTAAACCCGACGCACTCGTAAATTAAAACTTAATATCTCATTACTTGCAAGCGTGACCCCGCCCCGCGTTTTGGCTCGTGCCAAAAAATTCCAATTACAACCAGACTTTCTTCATTTCACCGCAGCCATTCAGGGTTTTAAATTTTTTAGGCGTACTGACGTTTTTTATCAATCTCACTGCATTTATGCGTTTTATACTCGGAGATTTTTGTTATTTGTAACATGTTTTCTATTGTTTGTTCTATGTAGAAGTTTTGACCGTTTTAGCACTTAAGAAAATTAAATGAACGAAACCTTTGACCTTTCAATGAACGAAAAAAGTGTTAAAAAATAGTTTTCAACTAATAAAATACATATATAATTAGTCTAAGCATAGATTGTTTTGATGTATTTAATTTTATGATTAGAATTGTTTTTATAAAATATTCTATTAGCCTAAAGTTTCCAAAAAGAAAGGAGAGGCAATCTTTGGAAGCTGAGTTGAAAATCTATAAAGGTTATTGAGAGCTAAGTTACACATAAAAATCATTCTGGAAATCCAACAAATGTATGCGAAAGAATTAGTGAAAAATCCTTTAAATAAAACCACCAAAATAACACCACAGCACCATCTCAAGCCTAATTTACTTAAGAACAAAACAAGTAAAACAAAGCACTCAGCTAAGTTTGTATTAAAATAAATCTTACTCGTAATTAGCGACGTTTCTTAAGTGATGTCGTCCTAAATTACCTAGTTCTGCAGTTACGATTAAACACTGTGTTTTAGAGGTCACTCGCGTGCCGTTGTTATGGTAACGGGGGCCGTGGTCCCGGGGGCGCACTAAACCTAGCCGGACACGACAGACCGTCTTAGTAACAACACAATCTGTGTTATTAAACCATTTGACGTTGAGTGGGATTGCGATAGTGTTTTAACACATTACGTGATGCTTTTTTGTTTAAGTACTTAAAAAGTTACGAGCTCTTTATTCAAACTGATTAGGTATTGACTAAGTTTCAAGTAACAAATGCTAATGGTTTAGAATGAATTTATCCTTTGTCTAACGATTTTCACATATACCTAAAGTGAGAAATTCTAAAATAGTAGGCAGTAGTTCGGCAGATCCAGTTTTAATTAAAATAGTATCCGTAAACTTTATCATTGAATGTTTTACTGTTATACCTACAACTCAAATTAAACATTTATAAAACAAAGTTAACAAAATCCCGTCTAATTTGTTTGAATTATACTGTAACAGTTCCAGTTAGATAACGTAGTTAGAACATTTCCAAAATTAAATAAAACTGGTGAAACAGTGAAAGTCAAAGTTAATTTTCATTGCTGTGGTTTTCCAGCTTTTATCTTGCAAACTTTGCAAAAAAATAATACCAAGTACGAAATTTCAAGTACAGATTAAGTAGACGATTAAGATGATATAAATTATTATCCTTTATTTTTATGGGTATCATTGGTATAAGTATAAAACACTTACTTGAATCTCTGACCCAATAGTTGATAGACTTGGGAGAAGACTCGACGTAGCACTCCACAGTGACGTCAGTGCCCAGCGGAGCCCCCACCAACTGATTCGGCACTTGGATGACCGGGTGAACTGTACCAAAAATATATACAACTTAAAGTAACATTTGAAGTCACAGAACTTGTTATATAAAATTGCACAATACATAAAATGCAAAAGGAAAATTTTGGAGCACAACTTTGACAAAAGTAGACTAATAATATTAAAGTTAAATCTTGCATAAAAGCGAAATGTCCGCTCGAGTTGACGCGAAGACGCAAACAGTCCCTTACAGCCAGAAAATAATTAAAAGCTACTACTCGCTGACATTAAATAACACCATTAATAACAAGAAACCTCTGAAAGTTGCCGAGATAAACAACAATTACTACGAATTTGGCGAGGACCTATTTCGTCCTTAGAACGAGGTCCTTCCTAAAACATTTTTCCCGAAAAAATATCTGAACCCTACTGAACTTAATTGCTACTCAAGTCTTGTTATTTTCGTTTACGAAACAAGCCAATCGAAGTTACTGGTATCGTTTTTATTTAGAACACAGTTTAGACCAAATCTAGTCAAAGTTAAAATTAATTTTGTTTCCGCAAAAAACGTCTGGACTAAAACTGCACAATTTTAGAAAATAATCTAAACGAAACACAAAAATGTTATTAAAATGTCTATGAACTAGAAAAGCTTAAGCTATAACTTCTTGATAACATCAAGACGGAAATGAAATCAATATTTTAAAGTACATCACAGTCTAGTTATGAACAAAGTGCAAACGATATGTTTCCAACAAAGATGTAACGTACTTACAATGTACTTTGATAGTGATCCTCTTGCTTACTGAGGGCGGTACACCGTTGCTCGCGATACACAGATATGCACCCATATCCGAACGTGATATTTTCGTTAGCGTCAATACTTCTTTCTCGTATATCGCGACTGCACAGAAAATAGTTTTTATAAATAATGGAACACCTTTCAAGACTCTTCAAAGGTTGAAGTCAAGACAAATGAGAATCGTTACCTTTAGTTTTAGCACCATTAGGATCCCTAATGACAATGTCAGCTCCATCTTCTCTCCTCCAAAGGACTCGAGGCTCAGGCATGCCTCTTGCACGGCACGAAACCCTTGCTGTACCTCCTTCAGGTACCATTATGTCTCCTGAAGTCTCTTCTGCTATAAAATCTGGCGGAATTACCACGTCTAGGTAACCCATCTAGTGAAAAAGATATTTAAGTAAGAATTCTGCAGAAAATGCTGAATTAAATATTTCTCTTAAGGTATGTGTATGGTATCATAATTGACTTACTGTTACAATTAGTACTTTCAATCGAAATTGCATATTCACAAAAGTACTCTACTTGTTTACCGTGAACTTCATAATAAATAGTTCCAAAATGTCGCTACCAAATTAATTAATGGAAATGGTCAAGTATTTCGAACCAAACAATGTGAAACAATTATCGAAAGTACACAGCGTCAAGTGGCGTCATGCCGCGTCAACGTCGGAGTCGAAACCTCGAGCGCTGTCGCCGCTGGCGATTTATGTCGTTATCAGGTCCGGGTATAAATTACAGCGCAGCGCAATAATTTAGGTGCACCATGCACGAATCATTACCCGCTGCGTCGCCCTCCCGCTCTCCCGTCTGCGTGGCTTAATTCACTTTATCTCCCCAATATTTATTTTAACTGCTATTTAATTTTCTTTCATAAACTCACAATTGATTCCCTTACGAAATTTACTCTTATCTGTAGCATGATACAATTAGAAAAAATACTAATCTATATGGTCACGATTCAATGTCTTAATTAAATGAATTGGCACTTCTAAATTGACGTTGTGTGGAAAAATGGTTCACGAAGAAAAAGTTGAAATCGACGGGTCTTACTGTCCTGAACTGAAATGCCGATGGCACAGTTACGGTAACTATAGACTTATTATCTGGGCGTGGATGATGAACGACATCACGGTCATGTTTTCTCCGGCGGAAATATCACACAATGGATTTTACGCGCATGCAGCCCTACAAACTATAGCTGTTATCCTAGTTGGGATGCCACTCGCGTATTCCGAGATATGTTTGGCTCAGTACACGAATTGCAATATATTTACCATGTGGGATTTCTTTCCACTGTTCAAGAATGTTGGCTATGGTACATTATTTTTGATTCTTTTAAAAACGATGTACTTGTTAGTGTTGACTTCTTGGTATTTGATTTACACATTTTACTCAGCCCTTGATGTGCCTCCGTGGCTTAGCTGTGACGATTATGGTGATACTAAATGTATGGTGAAGCGTGTAAACGTATCAATTTTCCAACATTGCCTGGAAGCTCAAATTTTGTTTGAAGACGATTGTGGAATGAAGACTGCAAGTAACTGCTTCTTTGAACGAGAAATAGGAGGTAATTGTACCGTAGATGTGGGGTTTGATTGCTTACTTCCTTGGAAAACAATAGTGGCAGCAGCAACGATATGTTTAACAGTGTATATTTTGTCAATTAAGAAAGAAAAATTCATTCAAATTTTCGTTAGGCTCACTGCCTTTTACATTTGTGTGGTGATACTGGTATTATTTTGTGTAGCATTATCTACCAGTGGCACTTGGTATGCAACAAAAAATACTATAAATTGGACTAATTATACATTCCTTAATTGTTATAGTACTGTCACTAGGGGTTTTCTCTCCGTAGGGACTGGGTATGGCATATTAGTTTTCTTAACACGTGACGTGTCTTTCCGGAGCCCTGCGACAATGACTGCCATAAGTACGCCTTTGTTCTCATTATTCGTTTCCTTTATGTTTGCACTTATTGCATTTAGCGGCATTAAGACAATGTCCTACTATCACGGAGAGGAAGAAAACGTCATAGAAATCGGCTCCAGTTTATTTTTCCCTATGTTTGCATCCATGTCTGAGATAATGAGTTACTTTGATGCGTTACCAATGTGGGGATTCTTTTGGTTTTCTGTGTGTTTTTTTAGTTTATACATTAATTTCTGGATTTTGTACCTGTTTTTAAAGCAGTGCTTACTAAGTATTGAATTTGCAAGATTATATACAAAACTCTCCTGTTTGATGATGCTAATAGTCATAGGAATATTAACATTGCCCTTTTTATGTTCAGACTTAACTGGGATATTGACAGATGCAACAGAGATTATTCAAGCTGTTAACAGTTTATTTTTGTCCGTATCGTTATATTGGATTTATGGCATTCAGAACCACAATGTTGATATTATATTTATGATCGGCATCAAAGCCAATCATTTCTTGAAAGTTGCGTGGCTCTTGAATCCAATCTTTATTTGTGTTATTTTGTACGCTAGATGGGAGGTAATGGAAACTTATGAGTTTCAGGACTCATACTATATCGAATCCATAAACTTGACTTGTGATTTATTGGTGTTATATATTTTATTAGGCATTTATGGCCTCATCTTAGTCATCGGGTTTTTGTCACAATTATTAAAATACTATCATAATCGCGAATTTCGTGATCTATTTAGAGCTAGAGAAACTTTTGGTCCTAAAGATAAGATTTTGTTTAGAAGTAGGAAAATGTTCGTCCCTGAAATAATGACCAGAGAATTTTTGTACCGTCAAATTCGTATTCGAGGCTATTACAAAAACCAAAAAGCAGGGTGTAAAAAGAACTCAAATGCACTTTCGAATGATGGAGAAGATGACAGGTCTTATGCCAGTCTGTAAAATAATTACTAGTCCAATGAGCTCTTCTTATATTATAATTATATTATTATATAGAATAGTAAAAGTATCGATTACCATGCTTGGTCACTTGCGATTCTAAATTTTCAGCATAATTTTTTTTTTTTTTATGTTTGTCAGTAGGTAGTATCTTGGATTTTTTAGAAACTATATGATATAAATTTTACAATGTCCCATTGGACTATTTCGCGTTCGAATCTGAACCTGAATAAAGTTCATATTTCGATTTATAATGATCGGTTACGGATTGCATCTAAAATATGAACATAAAATAGTAGACTGGCTCAAAGTTTTGCCAATAAGATTGATGAACTAAAGGCTGCATACCTCAGCTAAACTCAGGTTGACTATCGATGTTGCTCCAAAAAAAATGTTGATAAAAGAGTACATTGGTTATTGCCTAACGTACCTGGCTTTTCATAGGGTCTGTATTAATCTGACACATGTATTGCCCCCGGTCCTCTTCCTGAACGTTTCTAATGTGTAGATTCCAGACGGTCTGTCCGTTATGCGATACTCCGACGCGGTGATTGTTTGTTATTACGTGGACGTGTATCGCTTGGATTGCTTTGGTGTCAGCTTTCACCCATCCAACCTGTGAATTGTTGAACTTGTTAGATTTCCATTTTATTGAATTTGCGTTCTAGCATTGTGCGTGGTTGTGCGTGGGACAATTATGATGAATTTCTTTATCTCGGTATAACTTTTTACTAACAATTTTAATGCAATTAATGGTCGTCGTTAAATTTTTTACTATATTATGGCAAGTGATAGATACTATAAGAAACGAAAACCCAAAAAAAAAACCTTTATGAAGATGGTTAAAATTATATAAATATTTTTTGAATACCTAAATGTTTTAATAGATTTATCACAGATCATGCACAACATGCTAGAACGCAACTCTGTATTTGACTGTAAGACTATTGAACGCTATTAATTGACTATTGCATACTATACGGTTGACTTACTCTGTATCCGCCTAAGTTTTGCACTAGACATCTGAATGTTGCATCTCGCCCGATTGGTATAGTTAAATTCATTAATGGCTCAGCGAATTCAGGCTGAAACGCTTGACCTGAAAATTGTTCTCATTACTCCTGTAACTCGCTAATATTTCTGTTCACGTTTTAAAATATGACGGTTTTGTTTACTACTGTTCGGTTGAAAATTATGATGTTATTTTGTTGTTACAAGAATATAAGTAGATATTTTTAAGTTAAGAATATTGTAATAAAAGTTTTCGTTTTATTTCTGAAGTTTGCTTTGTCCACTATTTTCATTACATTTTTAGAAAACTCCTTCACATTAGTACGATTTAAAACATCACTTAAGGGTTCTTTTCATTTAAATGCCTGTTCAGGTTTTCACTTACCTACAAGTTTTGAGTCGAGTCCCAGCATAAAAATGGCCAGTAAGTATATGGACCACCAAGGCTGCTGCATATTTCCTATCACTCCTACCGGCTCTGCCTTCATGCGAAGCCTATATTAGCCATGGATGCTGAAACAAATGAATCTTAGAATACATGATCGCAAAAAGAATAAAGAGAGTATTTTATCAGGTCTTTAACTAATTAATAAATCTATTTCTTTCTTACTCTACGTTTTTTTAAAAGCCTGCTACAGAGATTTCGACACAATATTTAGCAAACTATAAAAAAAAAACAAGTTACGTGAAACTAATATACATGATACAAAGTCTCGAATGAACTCGACATTATAAACTTCCATCGAAGTATGAACTGCATCAAAAAGTCAGACACATCGCAAGTAAATGTCAATTGGAACATTTGACAGAAGAAAGGTAGCAGATTTATCGGAGCGACAAAATGTCTGGAGAATTTTCAACTTTGAGCTAGGATTTTTTGGTATTCTATTACTAAAAACGTGTAAGACTGTAGGTAGGTGTTTCTAATATTTTTTTTGTCGTCTGAATATATCGTAATTAGTTACCTACGTTTAGTCCCAAGAGATTTTTTTATGCAGACTGTATCTTAGTGGGATTTTTTTTATTTTATCAGCACAACAAATAATATTCCTCTCACTTTGTACTAGATACCCCTATTGATTTATAATATAAACATCGGAGCCATCTCTTTATAGCTTCTATTAATATCTTAACGATACCATTACTACAGTGGGGATACGTCGGCTAAAAAGTCGCAGCGACATAAACGCTAAAGATGGTTATGATACATCGCATCAACATAAAATCACGAGAGGTAATATAAACATTATGGCACATTGTCACTCTATTCCCAGTAATAATTATGATGGGTTCACATCACAGGGTTTAGAAGATTTCGATCCCTTTATACAATAATGACTGTGTTACGACTATTCGTGTATATCGGTGCGTCGGTGTGAGCATAACAACGGCATTGAGCGTGTGAAATGAGCGCGGATGCCATCGCACACCGGTAACTACTTTTCCGCGAAGATATAATGTTTGTGAAAAAATATCAGTTTGCTTACACGTCGGTATTGATATGAACGGTGTTATTTCAGTGTGTTCAGATAAAAATATATGGCTCGAGATTTTTTCGGTCGAGTGCTGTGTGATGTCGTTTTCAAAGCTGAGAACTTTTTTGTCGCGTCGTAAAACCTAGATATCATAATACGTACGCTTCTAAATTATGTTTTGTTTTTTTTTCGTATGATAAATGAGGTCGAAATGAAATAAAATAAAGAAATTGCGGAGGAAGAAAGGGGAAACTTACCAGTAGTAGGATCTTACACAGACTATTAAAAAGAGTTTGGACTTTATAATAAAACAAATCTATCTAAAAACAAAATAATGCCCCCAAAACAAAAGTCATTCCGTGACCGAATTCAATTTGTAACAAAATTATCTAAAACATAAATACAGAGACACAATTGAAAATGACAAACAATTAATTTACAAACCGACTTAATCGACGCGCCGAACGTACTCGTGTTAGAAATTGGCATCGATTTTAATCAGAAAATGTAATGAAACACGGAATATCTAAATAAACAAGGTAATAGGGGGTGTGACAGGCGGGTCAGTAACATGCCTGTCGAAGAATAATCCCGGACTCAATCGTTATTGGCAACGTCGCAGTATGTATATACCATATATATACAAGTATATACATAACGCTTTGTTCCAACGACACAAATATTGTTTACAGAGCATTACGGAGTACTCACTTATTTATGAGCACAAATAATAACGTATTAGATGTAATTCGATTATTCCTATCGATATGGGCCATCAGACAGTAATTATGTTCAATTGAATCTCTTGTCGGGTAATAATGTAGATTACTTTTGTTTATTGTTGTTATTCAAATGCTTTTCCGTCTATTATAAGGTAAAGCGTGATGTATCTAAAATACACAAACATTTTAGCTTGCACGTTGAATAAATAATCTAATTCATTTTTTTATGTATACCAGCAGTTTCTTAGATTCAAACCACAAAGTCTAGCTCTATTATATTAGTAGACATCTAATTGATAATTAAAAAAAGGACAAATATTTTACTACAATTCAAATTGACGATAAGTACCTAGGCGCTTACCTATGCTACCTACTTAACTCATTTTAAACTTATTCCTAATTATTTTTTTGTTCTACACTTTATTCAATATCCATTTCTTAATTAGCTAGTCTTAAGTAAGTTATCCTTAAACGTCGGAATCTTTTTGAATTGTTATAATTGTTTCTGAATGGAGTGTGAAATATGAACGTCTCGGGAACCCACCTGTGCCGGACAACTAGACAAGTCAGATCCAATAGCGTTGCGATTTATAAAAAACATTGTTTACTTGAAAGAGGGCTATGGATAACGATATAAAAAGTGTTTGTCTTGTAGTACAAAGATGCTGTATTATAATAATATACACCATGCACAGTTATTCATTTTATAATTTAGAGATATTCTGTTTTGGTTATTAAATTTGGATGATTTCTATGCATTGACTTTGTTTGTGGATTTGAATTGATGATTTCTCTAGAATATGATGCAAATTATAGCATTAAGAAATACAGCAAAATGTTTATGGTCCACTACATCATATATTTTATGTAGAAGTAGATATTATTTTGGTATTATTTTTAGAAATATTAGTTTCATTTTTAAATGATGGTTTTTTTTATTTTAATTATCTGTGTACATAAAATATCTCCCATGTTAAAAAAGTGAAAAAAAATGCCTTTTAGGTACGCCAAATCTAGTAGTTTGACAACCCCATGACCGAAACTCGAACTTAAACTCAAGAACAAAGCATGCAGGTTCTCATCTGAACTCTTAGGCTGCTCCAGTGCATAGCCTAGGCCTGTCTAGCCCCGCCCACCCAACATGGCAGCGAGAACAAAGTTTACGAACACTGTCGGAAATTTCATAGCGGCCGGCGAACTTCACTTTATACCCTAAACATTTATACTAAGTAGATTTACAATGAACGCGTAACTTGAGTGTTGCCGGTGCAGGCGTTCTAAGCTACTCGTACGTAAATGTATTCTGCAAAGTCTCTGTATTAGAAGTCCAGTAGGTGATGTAAATTAATAAGTGCAGTTTTAAATACAAAATTTAAAAAAAAATAAGTGTTGATAGTGGCACTTTCTGATTGTGTTTTGTTGTTTGTTGTAAAACGACGAATGAACAGAACGTTTTCTGGTTTTAATTTACCTACAGCCTAAACCAAAATTATGGGAATTTAAAATAAATCTCACTGAATAAAAAATGTTAACTTAACTGTCGAAATTGAAAATAATTAAATTTTATTGTTACTGGTCTTTAATAACCTGCACACGATATTTAACAATCAATCTACATTATTACTTGACTGGATATGAACTCGCTACCGGGTTTTGGCTGTCAATTCCTGTCAGACATCAATCTATGAAACACATTATATGAATCCCAAGTTAAAAATGAATCGTAGTACACTTTGGTGCCTGTTAGACAATTTATAGCTAGTAATTAAAATAATAAACAATATTAAAAACGATAAAATATAAAAACGCGAATATTTATTTAGTGAACGGAACTAACTCTCAAATGGCAGAATAATTTTAGGTATAAGCAGAGGTGGTAAGACTAGACTTCATTCATAGAAATTATTACATCATAGGCCTTAGCAAAGATAGAAAGAAATTAGGTAGATGGAAATTCACCCTGCATATTCAAGGCCATAAAAAATGTAACCATTGATATTCAATTACAAGCTTTATATAAATTAAAAAAGAAGGTTCGGTATGCCTTAATAATACAAAAATTACAAATAAATAAAATTAAACACAACTTTTTACGTCTCAATAATAGAAAAACAAAAATTACAGCTTCTTCAAATATCGATCTTTGCACTACACCAAAGGATGTTAAAGAATTGTTTACTGTTTAATTAACTAACCAGGACTAATTAGAAACCTATCGTTTAACAGGAATACCGGTAAGAATTTCTTCAATTAACAGCTATACTCCAAACGTTACAAGCAAGCTACAGGAAATAAATGTTTGTTGTGGTATTTAGAATGCACAAAAACATCGTTCTGATCATCCTCTTAGCTATACCTACATAAAATCTACAATTTGGTCAACATTTAGGTTTCGGTAAATGAAACCATATAATTATGTTGAAGCAGAAATAAAGGCAAAGTAAAAATAAATAAAAAGAGGATATAGCACCGCACAATTAAATTTTACACAAGCTTATTGCTGTATAAAATACTATTAACGCCATCTAGTATCAAAATCTTTAGTTTTATATATTACAATGAAAACATTATAAATTTAAGTCACCAAAATTGTAAAATTAAAACGCATTTGGTTGGAAATTGCAGCATTTTTAACAACGAAAGCTTAAACTCGTAATCGTGCTACAGAAAGTTGTAAAAATAAACTAAATAAAGAAAAAACTATCACACAATTATAAATAAAAAAGGGAAGAAAGAATTAATAACTTACCATTTGAAATCAATCAACAATCGGTAATAAAAAAATATTAATAACTTTAATTCGAGCGCATTTGATGCGTCATAGCGCGGGTTGTTTGTTCAAAACTTTTGCGAGCGCGTGTGAAGTTAGTCCGTCGTCCCTCGGGAGCGCGCGGCCGTGCGCACGTCACAGGCGAAGGCGCGCCACACACTGAGCCGATTGTTCATTCAGCCCTCCACTCAGCCGTTATTCTTACGCAGATGTCCGTATCAAGCCAGATATGAACCCGATATCCTACAAAAATTCAGCAATCTCTTCACACAATTGAAGCTATTTTCATAATGTCCTATCTTAATATCGCAAACTCGCAAACAGCCGCGGTTTCCTCAAGAGGTTTATTCATAATTCTTTAAGTATTTCTCCTAAATAATTACTCTTTGGTTTCCGCCTTGGATGTAATTGAAACTTGGGCAGTAATTTATCGTCAAAGAACTGTCTGTAAATGAATAAGTACTGTTATAGACTTTGTTTATTATTATTTACTAAAATACGAGACTTATTTAACTAAATCTAGGCTTAGTACTGTAGATACTAAATATTATAATCAGGACTTATTCATATTAGATCACTTTAGTAGAAAATTAACAAAGCAATTAATTTCCATTAGGTACATGTTTTTTCTACAATGGTATGTTTTTAGATGTAAGTGCAAATAAGAACTAGGGTTTATAGTTTTTAATAAAATAATTGCTATTTCGTAGCTTCATAAGTCGTAATCAAAGATTTGTATTAATTATTTGTAGCATTAAATTTTTAAAACTATGGCGCTGAAACAAATCCTTCTAGTCTTATAAAACCAGATTTAAAATTGTGCCCTACTAAGATTGAAAGAAGAAAGTCAGACACACTTTTCTCAGAAGATTAATACAGCCAATTTAAAATCCCACTGTAACTGCATAATAATGAGGAATCGAAATCCAATTTGACTGACCCACACCAGTTGAACTTGCGAAGCCACTTAATGAAATCGGGATAGAATAATTAGCCACTTTCCGCTAATTTCCAAGTTATTAATTGAGGCGTTAGAAAGGGCCGTCATCTGGCTCGGGAACCATCTTGAGCTATGTGTGACGCTTCTCCAAACGACTTCCATTGTGTCAAGACAAAAGCTCATTAGTGAAGCTGGATTCAAATAAAGCACGCCTAAAAGAAAGCCCGACACGGTTACTCATATTTCGCTCTCAACCAAACAATTTTGATAAAACTTAAGTTGTCATTGTAATATTTACATCCATCGTCAGTGTAGTTAATTTAATTGGAAGAAAAAATGCAGATCAATGTAATCGAATGTATTTTAGTCCATTAAAAGACATGCTAAACACAACTACTTCTTCTTTTTCTCGGGCTTTTTGTTGTACCCCTCATGGAAAGTGGATAGGTAGTGCCATGGAGTTTGTAACTCGTACTGGCGCGCCTCTTGAGGGTATTCCATAGGTTCATAGACTAGCTTCTTTAGCTCATCGTCATACCGCACTTCGATGTATCCCACCAATGGGAAGTCCTTCCTCAACGGGTGACCCTGGAACCCATAGTCTGTGAGGATCCTCCTTAAATCTGGGTGATGAGTATATACTATTCCATACATATCGTATATTTCTCTCTCGTACCATTGAGTCGCCCGCCAACAGTTGTAAGCGGAGCGGAGAGGAGTCAGTTCATCTGTATACGTCTTGACTCGCGCCCGTTCGCCGAATCTCAGGCTTAAAATATTGTAGCATACTTCAAACCTGAATACTCGGCTAGGTACGTCGATTGCTGTCGCTGAAGAGCACTGGCTGAAACATGCGTGTTGGTGCAGTTTCATGAAGCACAATACTTGGTTCAAGCCCTCTGGTACCACCAGTATCTCCAGCTCATCTGTATGTTGCATCTGAACTTTTTGCACGTATTTAGGTAAGCAGACACCAACGTACATACCAAACTCATAAAGCCGTTGGCGCTGACAGTTATCATGCACTCGAAGAGTATGATTTTCAGCTTCTATGGGTTCAATTTGAAAAGGACTTTTAACCTGCACATTTTTATTCACTGCATGTTTATGCAAGAGAGGAATATCGTTATGGAACTTACGAAATAAGATAGCCCTCTTACTTTTGGCTAGTTTTGTTAAAATACCGTTCATTTTAATAAATATCCTTTCGATGATTTAAGTAAATTATAAGACAATACTAGACAGCAAAACGACATTGACAAGTATTTAAACTATTTTTTCCCCAAAAACTATATGCTATGAAAAGGTTTTTAAAACAAGGTTTTTATAGTTTCATGTATCTTGATATAACAATGTAGCTAAAAATTACTTCCTCATGCTCCATTGCTCATTTTAAATATTATAACGATTATTGTTTATCAAAGCGTCAGCTAACTGATATATTTTTTATCCGCAAACAATTGTACTGCAGAACAACAGGCTGTTGCGATTGGAACACGAACTTTTGGTCGACAGAATGCGCATACCAAAGTTGATACCATATTTTTTGTTTTGTACCGAACTGTAATCTACAACTTAAAATTGTTGTATGAAAATCAATACAAGTGGTGTGATATTACTCGTTGTTATGTACTGAAGTAGAGGTTTTTTTAGTGTGTTAAGTGGTTCAATAAAATATTTGAAGAATTGAGAACCCCCTCCCTTTTTTGTTTTCAGTTAAAAAGCCAGGGATAAAGTTTATGGAAGATCTTGGGAAACCATTTTCCCAGCAGTGAATCAGTAGAGATTTATACCAACAAAATGAAACCACTGTTCTTACGCGAAGGTGTAGTAGATACGTAAATACTTTTAGAGCTAAGCGGTAGCCCCGTTTGGCTAATCATGGGCTCAGTGCGAATACATTAAGTGAAACAGATTTTTATGTTTATAGATTTCAGTTTGGATTTTTTTTTGTTAGTATTTAGTTGCCATAAATATTTTTAATAAATAATGGAGGATTCTAATATAAAAAATATAAACCAGTACATATTTACCTATGGTGTGATATATTTGTGGGAAAATTATGCAAATTTTTTAGACATGACAAAAACTCAAAGTGCCATTTCCTCTAAAGTGCATAATATAATCAAGAAGTAACTAACTATAGTACAGGAGGAGAACCCACAAATCCCAAATCGATCAAAATGCGCCGCACATAGCCAAAAGCTCCTCATAAATCATACTAGCAACATAATCATATGTACGAAGGTAACTACAGCTGCGAGTAAGCCACCTCATTTATCCATGTTTAGAGGTAAACGCATATCATAATGTTAGCCAGTAATTGTCTCTCTACTGGGCCGTCTTCTAAGATAGAGCGAGAACGAAGGATACAGAGATGGGTCTCCATGCTTGATATTGGTCGATAAGGTATTTTAAAATCCAGTTTTCCTTGCGATTTTTCCATAAAGAGCTTTTTTTCATTTTTATTTGTTCTTGGCAAAAAGTAAGGAATTAAGTTCCACAAAAAAATAAAAAATAAAACGGTAGTACTAGCCATAGTTGTGACCTACCTTCAGTAAAATATTGTTAAAATATTAGTCTCTATTATAGTCTGTGGTGTAAATTCGCGCTTTTCTAAAATGTTTGTCTATTCTTTTTCTCTCTGTGGACATCAACCACGCTCCAACCACGCTCTGCTACCACACATAATCCAATAACTCTAACAGGTTATGGGCCCAGTATAGCCCTGATAATCGTAGTGAAAGTCAGTGAACATAAAATTACAGTGAAAATCGCGAAAATATCGCATGCCGGTAAAACATAACCTCGAAGTTGACTGTTGGTTTTACGCACGGGTTTTACGGATCGAAAAACAAAAGAAAAACACTGAACATTACAAATATTGTGTCAAAAATGTCGTCAAGCAATCCTCTCGTAATGATCGAAAAGCTTACTGGTCGGGAAAACTATTCCACATGGAGATTTGCAGTCAAAACATATCTCCAACACGAAGACTTGTGGGACTGTGTTGAACCTGCGCCCGGTGACTCTGTCGACTCAAAACGCGATATAAAAGCAAAATCTAAGATCATCTTACTGGTGGACTCTGTAAACTACGTTCACATTCAAGATGCAAAGTCAGCAAAAGAAGTGTGGGACTGCTTGGCAAGTGCATTCGACGACTCGGGGCTAACACGCCGTGTGGGATTACTTCGAGATCTGTGTACAACAAATCTTACTGGATGTCTAAATGTCGAAGAATACGTGAGCAAAATTATGACCACAGCTCACAAGCTCCGGAACATCGGCTTTAAAGTAGACGACGAGTGGCTCGGGACACTGCTACTATCCGGTCTACCTGAAACTTACAAGCCGATGATTATGGGTATAGAAAGCTCTGGAATGAAAATAACTGCTGACTCAGTTAAGTCAAAAATTCTACAAGATGTCAAAATATGTGAAAATGACACATCTGCATTTGCCGCCAACCATAACTACAAGAATAAGGGTAACAAGAAACAACCTAGAAGAGGCCCGCGCTGCTACAACTGTAATAAATATGGCCATTTTTCTGCGGAGTGTAAGTCGAAATCTTCCAAAAGGAATCAAGAGAGTTCAAGTTATGCCGCTGCTTTCATAGCTTCAACACTTAGCCTGGAACAAGATCCTTGGTATATAGACTCTGGCGCCTCTGTACATATGACCAAACATAGAAATCTATTAGAACAGGAAAAGGAGCCACTTATCAAGACTATAAAGGTAGCAAATGACAAGTTATTATCAGTTCACAGTGCTGGTGAGTTGACATTAAATGTGTGTAATGATAAAAATCAGTACAACAAAATTCTGTTTCAAAATGTTTTGTATGTACCTGAACTGGCAACAAATCTACTATCAGTCAGTCAGATTATAAAGAATGGAGGTCAGGTAAAATTCAACAGTAAAGGCTGTTTAATATTTAATAAAAACAATGTTGTTGTTGCAAGGGCAAGCTTAATCAATAATATGTACAGGCTAGATGTGAAAAGTGAACATGCATACATATCCGAAGTTGACAAGCAAGACATGTACCTCTGGCATCAACGCATGGGCCATCTGAATTTTGAAAGTCTGGAGAAATTAATAGATAACACTGAAGGTGTACAGTTGTCTAAGAAAAATAAGAATATTACATGTGTCACCTGCCTGCAAGGAAAACAAACTCGCTTACCTCTAAAACAAAGTGAAACCAGCACTACTAAAGTACTTCAGTTGGTACACTCCGACATCTGCGGTCCGATGGAGACTAGCTCGCTGGGTGGTGCAAGATACTTTATGACCCTAATTGATGACTACTCAAAGAAAGTTTTTGTTTATTTTCTACACAAGAAATCTGATGCATTTAAGAAATTTAAAGAATTCAAGAGCCAAGTGGAGAAACAACTGGAATGTAGTATAAAGTGTCTTCGCTCTGACAACGGTCTTGAATATATGAATGCAAATTTCTGTGAGTTCTTAAAAGATGCCGGAATTGTTCATCAAACCACCACTCCATATACTCCAGAGCAAAATGGAGTTGCAGAACGCATGAACAGGACATTGGTTGAAAAAGCTAAGTGCTTGTTAATCAACGCCAAATTATCTAAAGGATACTGGGCTGAATCTGTACACACTGCTGCTTATCTCATCAATAGATCTCCAATTAAGTCACTGAACTTCAAGACACCAGAAGAAATGTGGTCCGGAAGCAAACCAAATATCAGTCACTTAAGAATATTTGGGTGTGAAGCAATGATTCATCTTCCAAAAGAAAAAAGAAGAAAGTGGGACCCAAAAGCACAAAAAGCAATATTTATTGGCTATTGTGATAATACTAAAGGATTCAGATTTATTATTCCTGGCACCAAAACAGTAATCAAAAGTAGAGATGCAGTTTTTCTTGAAACAACTGTAGAGAGAAATTATGTTTCAGAAGTTTTGATACAGGACAGCACAATGTGTCACTCATCATCCGAACCAAATGATGATACATTTGAGAGCTCTAATGACACATTACAATCTGCCAATACTGACTCTGATCAAGATCAAGGTACTGACAGTGACTACTCACCAAACCAAAAGGTTGAAATACCGTCTCACTCCAATATAACACTGAGACCAAGAAATAGAGAATTATTTTCAAAACAAAAAGATGATGAAGAAAAAGGTTACCTGTGCTGTAGTGAAGATATTCCTGTACCGCTGAACTATAGTGAGGCGATCTCATCACCTGATTCCGAAAAATGGAAATGTTCAATAGAAAAGGAACTAGAATCACATAAGCAAAATGGAACTTGGGTATTGGTAGAAAAGCCTAAAGATGCGAAGCCAATTGGATGCAAATGGGTTTTTCGAGTTAAAGATGAACCAACAGGCCCTCGTTACAAAGCCCGTCTGTGTGCAAAAGGGTATGCACAAAAAGAGGGCATTGATTATGATGATACTTTTTCGCCAACAGTCAGGTATGACTCTATCAGAGTTTTATTGTCCATTGCAGCTCAAGAAAAGTTAGAAATAATTCAATTTGATGTAACTACTGCTTTTCTGTATGGGGAGCTAAAGGAAAACATCCTGATGACAGCACCTGAGGGACTAGACTGCAACCCTAATAAGCTATGTAAGCTTGTAAAATCATTATATGGGTTAAAACAGGCACCCAGGTGCTGGAACACTAAATTCAACTCAGTTCTCAATAAGTTTGGTTTTGAGAAAAGCAGTGCAGATCAGTGTGTTTATATAGGAAAAATAAATGGCTTCAAATGTTACCTGTGCCTGTATGTTGATGATGGACTGCTGTTCTGTAAAAGTAAATCTGCAATAATGGAAGCAATTAGTGAATTGCAAAAGAACTTTGAAATAAAAGTATACTCTGTGCCAACTAACTTTGTTGGGATGCAAATTGAAAAGCACAATAATTTTATTTTTATTCATCAGTCCAAATACATTGATCAGTTGCTAAAGAAATTCAACATGCAGGATGCTAACCCTAACTATGTACCTGCTGATCCAAATGTGAAGTTGCAGAAGCCTGAGAATGCACTGAAGAAAGATTATCCTTACCGAGAAGCAGTTGGATCACTTATACATGCAGCAACGGTGAGCAGACCTGATATAATGCTTGCTGTAAACCAGGTGAGTCGATACTTACATTCCTATGATGAACCCCACTGGAACGCTGTAAAGAAAATATTAAAATACCTGAAAGAGACAAAAAGTTATGGATTATGCTATACATCTAACTGTGACAGTACGGATTTAACTGGATACAGCGATTCAGATTTTGCTAATGACTTGGAAAACAGACGCTCAACGACTGGCTATGTTTTTCTAAAAAGTGGAGCAGCTGTCACTTGGTCATCACAACGCCAGCCTACTGTGGCCTTATCCACGACAGAAGCCGAATTCATGGCTGCTTGTGCTGCAACTAAAGAGGCTATGTGGCTTAGACAGTTACTCAGTGATTTAGGTGTATTCAGACAAAAATCTGTGTGCATAAACATTGACAATCAGAGTGCAATAAACGTGATTAAAAACAGTGAATTTCATAAACGATGTAAACACATTGATATTAAGTATAACTTTATAAAAGAAAAATATTATAATAATATAATTAGTCTGAACTATGTACACACTAATAATCAGTATGCTGATATGTTTACTAAAGCCTTGTCTAAAGACAAATTTATATTTATGAGAAATAGTATTGGAATGTCAAAACTAAATTAATTTGTATGTGTGTTGTAGAGTATTAAATAGATTACATTATTTAGAAGTCCAGTAAACTTTTGTTGAACTTTTGTTACTGTACAAAACCGATGAAAGGCTTGAATTTGGTAGGAGTGTTAAAATATTAGTCTCTATTATAGTCTGTGGTGTAAATTCGCGCTTTTCTAAAATGTTTGTCTATTCTTTTTCTCTCTGTGGACATCAACCACGCTCCAACCACGCTCTGCTACCACACATAATCCAATAACTCTAACAAATATGTCTGTTTATAGTCCAACAAATCTAAGAAGTACCGTTTGACGTTTCATCATTTTCAAACCGAAACAACTTTGTTCATGCGTACAATACTCAGTTTCGACAACCTTTGTCATAAAACCATGAATTTAGAAAGATTTTATTATTGTATCTAAAAATTTAATATCCTAATTTAATTGAAAACTTTCAAACAAAGCAAAATAACACATATTTACATAGTAAATAATATCTAATAGTTCTATTTTTGACCTCATTGCAAAGTCACGTAGTTGGGTCACTGCTTGCAGTGTTGTGACTCTTCAGATACACTTGTATGCAAAAAAATCGATTACATATATGAAAAATCGAATGTATTACTTTCAAATTATCAATTGACGACACGTTACTGCGCGACCGCATTATGCACTTAATACATAGGTACCCTAAAATAAATTACGACTTCGACAGAGACGTACACTTTGATAATTTCATAGATAATCAACTAGTCATTAATTTAAATGACGATGATGACGAAGACGATGACGATTCTAGTACTAGTAGTGTATAAATAAAATATCCTAAACATAACTTTTATTTCATTATGACAATTGATCTCTTAAAATTCTGATATTATTGTTATCGATCTCATAAAAATCGGATATTATAGTAATCGATTTTTTTACTCCCAACCCTATTATCCTATTTGTCATAACTGTCAAACGGTACTTCTTAGATTTGTTGGACTATAGTAATAAGAATTTGTATTTACTCATCTCAATGACGTCATTACGACATACAATTAATGATAATGGAGAATTTGGACGTTAAAAATCGTTCAGTAATTTTCATAAAGATTTAGTTTTATAAGATTCGACATAAGTTCATAATATAATTACCTGGCATTGAACCTTTATATCACCAAAATAAACATCATAAAAATTCAAGTAACAGATTTTTCAATTCTTCTAAACAGCATAAGGTGCCAGTCTACGTTCCTTTTCAAAATTCAAGTGCCAACGTATTCTTTGATTAAATTTTTATGATCTGTTTTATAACAGATAAAATGCAGGTAGATGTTCGTGAATGCAGGCGGATTGAAAATTTGTGGTGATTTTATAATCTGACTTATAAAAACCGTGCTATACTTTAAAAGTGGTTTGTTAATAAGATTCTGAGTGGGTGTTATTGTGGTTTTGAAAGGTCATAAAACATTGTTCAATTTTTTTTTTAAATTGATATAATTTAACTGCAGTGGTTAAGATACCGGAGAATCAGTTCGACTCATGACAGCTCATGATTAAGAACTCCGAGAGTTCCGAAGGAGGTTTGGTCCAGACTTATCGCGCTATCCAAATAAATACACGTGAGTACACACCGTTAAGTTTTTAGTATATTTATGTTTAATAAAGATTGTAAGGAGCCCATCCATTAAATTAAAAAGTCTTGACAAAGAGCCATCCGCTACTGGTTGTTTACAATTTATTTATTGTTTTTGTACAAAATAGTTCTTATTAATACAGAACTAGGCGTTAAATCTCCACGTATTGCGGGAAAATATAGCAATTGCTATATTGCTAAATCATCTTTAAAATAATTTTATCACTAGCATTATTAAGTATTAAAATTCGAATTTTAGTTGAGACTATGGATAAAATCGTATGTATTCCTAGCTATAATCACCGAAAAACGCAAACCCCTAACGTTAAAACCAAACATCGGAAATTCTTAAAGTAGAACACTTGAGGATTACGAGCCTTAATTATGATAAAAGCTCACAAATTACTCATTTTATAAAATTATGAAGACATAAAACCGTAGAGTGTTCACGTTACAAGAACAGGGCTTTTCTCTTTGTTCCGATGAAGTTTTCGAGTGGAAGTTCCGACATGTGTCCCGTAAGACTTGAAATCTCTCGCTGCTACATATCTGCAAATAAATTCTGAAATTTCAAATTGTGTTAAGAAGATTTTCGGGTAACTATTGTGATGCGATTCAATTAGTGTAATGTGGTATACGAATTTTCTAATTTGTTTCTTGAATAAAAGGCTTTGATAGTTTTTTTTGCATCTGTTATTATATTGATTGGCTATTAATACTGTGGTATTGTAGAAATTCGTATCAGAAAGTGTACTGTATCTCAGAGGTCTTAACGCACTGGTAATTTTTTATTATAAATTTACTGAAATCTTGAGTCGAAGAGTTTGAGAACTTTGAGTGTATTTAGTGTAAATAGTTGTTTATATAATTTTACCTGTAAGTAAATTACCTAAAACTAACATACCACCAATATTATTTTATAACCACGTGTGCCCGCCACAAATACTCTCAAACATCACCTAACTGGGCCAGTATGGATAATTGCGTACGTTACGCACAGCGGATACACGCATGTAAGCACAATTAACCCAACGGGAACCCCGACCGTCTCCGACGAGAATGTTCCCAGGCCCACAACCCCACGACCCCACGTTGCCCAAAATCCCCACCTCCATATATCTTTTACACTCATATATAAAACAAAGCTCAGGCTGCACTTGATTCAGTGTTTCCCGCCGTCCAACTCCAGATTGTGCGCCGCAACACCACAACTTCCGGCTTCCGGTGGCAAGCCTGCGCCTGCGCTGTGCGTAACTCCCGCCCGGAACTGGCGTCACGGCATGTCATTTCCGCATTATAGTGATACGATTTCAAATAAGAATGTTGAAATAACCACGAAATAGATCCAGTTAAGAATTGTTTAAGGAAAATGATCCTTAGATTAATAAAAAATAAACAATTCAGTGATTCAGTCAACCGCCGTTTATTAACTCTGCACAGATATTCAACAGATCATCAGATTATTAAAATATCATTAGTAAAATCAATTAGTATGTTGCCTCTATGTTATTGGTTCAAGAATAATTTACCAATTTTAACGCATAAAAGCTCAGACATAATCCTTTTAATGATCCAATAAGCCTACTGAAATAAATATCTAAGTCAAATGGCTATCAAGTTAAAACGGTACACCGCTGCCCAAAAATAAAATTCGCCGCAACTTTTTAGGTTGCAAAAGTCCGAGTATATCCAACATACTTAAAGCAACCCTTTGCATTCAGCCAACACATACGGTAGGTACATTTAAATATTTAAAAATGAAACTGAGTGTTTAACGTAGCTCGAAATTTGGGTAAATCTTCCTTTCCGGCCGCAACGGTCTGCGGCTGCGATCTCAACCCTGCCACTCTAATCTAAACGGACGTGTTCTTAAAAATATTATTATTGCACGGACCTTGCTTTTAAAATTATTATATTAACTTCTAGCCAGCTATGCTTTTTAATTTAACTAAAATGTAAGCGTTGAGTTACTTATTCGTAATTTTCTACTCTTAATATTTCAAAGGATGCTGCGTTTTAGATTTTGGATGGCTTATTTTTTGGAGCTAAATATATTTCAGGTAACATTTTTAGATTTAAGCTCTATATTCATAACTAAAATGCCTAGATTTAAGCGTTTAAACTACTCCCAAGAAAACAATCGCAATCATTAGTACCTAGGTAAAATTACAGTGCTAAATTCATATTTTGGAGAAATTATTGAGTGTTTAAACATAGTATTTAAATTTAAAAAGTTTTCACTAAAAATATATTTTAAACAAACTTATAATTAGATAGGATTTCTTCTAAAAAGAAACAGACAGTTTTGTTGTCATACCAAAGTCATCTTCTAGTTCCATCATGAGAGCTTAAAAACACGAGAAAGTTGTTACCATAATATTGGATTGCCCCCCAAATAGGAAGTGGGTCTAATTTACGACGTAGAAACAACAGGTCAGGTGAAACTAAACAAAAGAGTGTGAAATATAAAACAGGGTGTAAAGGGGTAATGGGCAAAAGAGGTTACAGAGATAAAGCCATGGGACTTGGGTCAAACTATTTCTCGCTAAAATTGTGTAAAACGATCTAAGGATCTACCACTAACTCTGATAGTCAGACTGTTGTAGCTGTAAGAAAGAGATGATGATCGACGCCGTGTAGCGTGCTATCTCGTTTTCTCAACTTCAATAGCGTTTCCTTAAAGGGTGGTGTTAGCCTCTGAGCAGGCGTGCCGTGCCACAGATGTTCCCGATTGCATTTTGTTTTTATTATTTCACAATCAATAGTTAGTGACCACAGAACAGTAAATGGCATCGTTATCTTTTGTGTAAACTACGAGTAGATTGTGTTATTTTTTAACTTTGTATTGGTTTTTGTGTAAAGAGGTTTTTTAATTGTACCTATACATTTTTGGCTTAAGAAATTTAGGTTGACTCTGATTTGCTATTGCACGATTATCAAATACAGAATTTATAAAGTAGTTGTAAAGTGAAATATTTTTGTCCAAAAAATTACAAAATTTTCATAATTTTCTTCTTTATCCTTGAACATACGGACATAACATTTTTTTCTTTTGTAAAAGGAAAGATGTGTTAAATAATATTTTTAGGGAAATTAAGTGAACCATAGCACGAGATTGTAAATTATCGCGAACCGTCTTTTTTAACTGAGTGATTTACAGTTACATATTTTTTTCTCAAAGAAGGCTGTATTTCTTTTAAACCTTCTTATGATTGAATTTTAATATAATTATCATTACTATATAACTGACTCCACAGACTGAACTCCATTTTTCAGACGATCCTTTTTTATATGATAAGGGTCTTAGCTGGTTGTTAAACCATAGCGTCAAACATATTATTATTATGATGAATTACGTTACAAAATAATACCAGCCTGTGTATTCTCACTGCCGGGCAAAGGCCTCTTTCCAGAACTTGCTCCCTTTTGGGTATCGATATAAGATTTATTTTTAAGTGAAGTTTACGGATTGTGAATAATTAAAAATAATATTCTTCAATTACAAAGGGCACTTCTACTTTATAAAACCTTAAAATGGTATTAAATTTAAAACCTGCAACCAAGTACCTAAGTCATCACGATTTATTTTATACTGACCATTCATTATATTATTATTATTAACTAAAACATTTTTCCAATAGTGCCTGTAATGCCTGAGATTAGCGCGTTTAGACAAAAAAACAAATAAACTTTTCAGTTTTACATATTGGTATACTTAGATTTTAAGTTTAATGGAGTGCTGTTCATAATATGCTTAAAGAATTATTTTTACACTTCTGAAAAATATTTTCCAACCATTATTTATATTTACTTATGGTATAACGATCCGGACATTTTTATGACTTAATTTTACGGCGGTAAGTTGTCACCTGCTTTTTAAGTATAGTTGTAAATGTCAATGGTATGAAATGGGTCACTTCCAGGTTCTCTGGTTGTTAAACAATAAAATATACAAACAACGAAAGTAATATTTATTGTTATTGTGAAGTATGACAACGCTCTAAGTGAAGAGTGAAGTGAAGTGTTTTTTTCAACTACGTGAGAGTGCCTTAAGGCCTTAATTAGTAATAGTTCTATGTATATACCAATTTCATTCAGACTTTTACTGACAGGATTATTACACAAAAATAATATATAATTTCAAAATATTAGTATTACAATTTTAATGATATTCCCAGCTATTCTTGCTCATTTTATTGTCCCAAGAGTTATTGAATAAAGAAAAGCAAATATTGAATAAAAGCAAAGTTATGTTCACATTGAAACGTGACATAGCCCTCATTAGTCCACGTAACAAGCAAGCAATTGTATGAGATGTCGAGACTCTGATTCTGTAATAAGCTAATTTGTACCAGTACTGTTGCTTGAAATCTATGTTCTAAATATTAGAAAGTAAAGGTTTTTAAATATTTTATTGTTGGTATTCAAACACCCAGTCATACCTACTTTAGATTGTAATTCTGTGCATTGAAATAAACTTCTTTCTGCAAACAATACAACGATATAAGCAAACAATTAGGAAAAAAAAAACAATTATTAAAAAGTTACAAGTAATAGTAAAATAACATTGACTGAGTGGTTTGGTTGTCGGAGTATAATGCAATTCGAGAAAATTGAAATTTTTCAAATCAGTGGACTCTATGTGCTGCTGCGTACCTACTAGGTGTTATAAATGTTTGCCGTAACTACCAGTGGCGAAGGGTGAATTTTCTTAAAAGGGAAGCCCGTCCAAAAATTGCATTATTATCATGCAACGATAAACAAGAAGTATGGATATGTTTTTTTGTCTGAACATGTATTTTAGATGAATTAATAAGAGCATTAAACCCTGTGTAGCTCTATTCACTACTAGAATTATAAACACCCTAAAAATTTAAAAAAAAATAAGAGAAATACAGTAATAATTTATAATTTAAAACCTTTTTACAATCAAAATGCTACTATAAGTACAATAAATGAATATCTAACTGATAGACAAATTAAAATGTTTACTATAAAATAAAATGCAACTAAATTATAAAATACAAAATATATAAAAGTTGGTGGCCACATAAACATGCACTTAAGTGCATATTATAATTAAAATATGAATATTTATATTGTTGTTAAGTTGCAAAACAACAATATACAACACTTCTAAATTACTTATAATAATATGTATATTGTCATATTGAGAAGATTGTAATGTTATAACAATAATATACAAATAGTATAAGTACATAAATATAGAAACTATAAACACAATATTTTAAACCTTCCCACATATATGTATACTATGCTGTACATATCTACTACTAACTTGTCCTACAGACAGGGTCCAAATTTTGATCTATATTACTATGTGGAATGAAATAAGATATTGAGTATTGGATCTGAGAATTACAAAGCAAACAAAACATTTTATTTAATTTAAAACTTCCTGTGAGCCAATGATATTTTGTCGTACAAAGAACTGTTAAAATGTTTGATCGTCTTTTGTAATTAATTCAAATCATGTCAGGTCTTTTTCAAAACTCTACTTTGAAAAAGTTTTTTACTCAATCAGCAAATAATCTGTTAGACAGCATTCTACGTTCACTAATGCCGCTATATTATCGAATTTACTTAATAATAACAAAAATAACTACTTTCTAATAGATCTACAAACTAAATCAACAATCTTTATAATTCTGACTTACCTAAATATTTATTCGAATAGACGATAACCAAACAATAACACTGAACTGATGTAATTTTGTTTTTACTGCACTATCACTACACTGATCAATAACAAGTAATAATACTAAAGATTCTAAATTATGATACGAATACACCTAATCTAATGCAAATGAACCGGTGAAAATAATAAATAAAACTTTTATAATATTAGCGCGAACGTAAACGTCAGCTGTCATGTTCAGTTGACGTACCGGTACGAAGTTTATATTGCATCTCTTTCTGGCGTACGCATTTATATTTTCTATCTTTGTCATAAGCCGCTCTGCACCGGCTTCCCTAAGTCCTTATTGGCCGCGGTTGTTCAATGTGTCAATGTACATAGTGTCTCACTTTTACTCAATGGAGTAAAAGAGATCGCACTATGAAGTAGATGTACTCGATTCCCGATTTGGGTCCCGGCTTACCTTTTAACCGGTAAAGCGAATCGTGGGTTTACAATAAAAGTTGTAGGCGTTTATTGCATGCGTTTTGCTAAAAAAAAAAGTTTAGGCGTTTATTGTTATTTTCAAGTAAAGGCTATACACGTACATTATTAATTTAAATTATTATAGTTATAGTTGATATTTTTAAATGATACTTAAATAAACTGAATCTTAGTATTTGCCATATTTCAAAAGGGAAGCCGGTAGGAATCGAGTTATATGGACCCTTCGCCACTGGTAACTACAAACTTTAAATAATTTAGATATTGCTATTTTTAGGCTATAAGCTTTAACAAGCTAGTAAGATGTCCATAATTGTTTTATTTTAAAGGTTACGCCTTGAAAACATCCAAGTTGCCAATCTAACGCCAGCCATGTTAAAGTAAGTTACCAAAAAAATGAACTAGATGTCGTTAGTAGTCTCAAAATTTACAGTAAGGGCAAAATAAATATTTTTCAGTAATTCATGATAAACTCTACTCTAACAATAAATACAATATTTTAAAATGGTAACGACGATATTTGATTAGCCTATGTATTTACTAGTATTAATTTAAAAAATAATGAGATCATGATAAAAAAAATATTTTCATTTATGAATAGTATTTAAAATCTTCTCAATCTACACAGTACCTTGTCGTACATACGTTCATTCAGTATAATCTTTTCAGTGCAGTGCTAAGGAAAAAAGTATGGAAAAGAAAATGTTTTAAAATAAAATCTTCATAAATACTTTACTTTTCTTGCACTAAGGATTTACTTGCTTACACAATAAAGCTTATATATTCCTCGAATTAATATCTACAGCCCTTTTTACCAACTTAAGCAGTAACTTTTCACATTTTATTTTATAATCCTACTAATATTATAAACGCAAATATTTATAAGTCTGGATGGGTATTTTCTACTCTCACGGACAAACGGCTGGATTAATTGTAATAAAATTTGGTATGGAGTTAACTCAAACCCTAAAGTTCCTAATGTTTAGCAGCTATAACCAACATCCACGTGAAAAATACAGTTATAAATATATTCTTCTCTACCTAGTCCTCGTAATTTAATACTGACTGCACGGATAGCCGAGTGGTATAGGTCACCACGCCAATTACCATTATGCGCAATATGTCGCGGGTTCCATTCCCGGAAAGACAAGAATTTGTGCATTCCACAAATGCTTATTTCGAGTCTAGGTGTCTCTGTCTGAAATGTCTGTGAAACCCCCTGCGATACAAGGATTAAATTCCTTAGTGCGTCGTTTTTATAAGAAGAAAAAAAAACTTGTTTTCATTACAATTAAATATACTTCATTGTTTCACTTTACTTTGGTTTAAATATACACCTCGTAAACTACTTACAACATGAAACTTTTTAAAGAACCTTAATGCTTCCCCCAACTAAGTAGAAATAACAGCGCCGGCGTTGACCGTGACTATCTATGCAGTGCCCGCTACAAAACAACAACACGATATTTATGATAATATCCAAGAGAAAAGGAGTTCTACACAAGGATGTACCTTATTTATACACCACTACATTGTATATAAAATGTGTATACATTTTTGTATAACCGCACGTAATCACGCGACCGTATGTGGAATAAAACAAACTATAATGTATAAATAAAAAGCTTGAACATTTCTTTTAAGGAGTTTTAAAGAGGTAATTTGTTAATGGCGCGGCCGCAAATCTGCCGTTATCTGATGCCACAGCGACCCGCCTTTTCGAAACAAGTAAACTCCTTGCGGTTTCCTTTTTTTTCTAAATAATGTTCGCGACTCGCCTTGTTTAGTACCCCTTTCACGATAAGAACTCTTAAAAAGATATTAAGGGCTTTTAAAGAAATTGTCTCCATGGGTTTTGTTAAGGCGCTAGTCACCTTTTGCTTTATCCAATTTCGTAATAGGCACGTAATTTTAAACGACTTCATTATATTTATGAAACTGTAAATAATAGACTAAGTTTGTTTCGTTATTATGCTATTAAGGGAGCGTTTAAAATAGATGTTTTGTCTTTCCATTTCAACAATGTAATACAAATTCTTTGTTCGTCTTGTTTTCAGATAGTAGGTACAGTAATAGTTTTTTTATGTTGAATTACGGTTAATTAGATAAGATTAAGTCATTTACGTTACGTTATTTGTTAATGGTATTCACAATCACAATTGAGTTAACTAGATGTGGGTATGAACACTGTGACGTCATATGACTTTTAATCGTATCGATTGGTTTCAAGAAAAAACTTCTTAAATCATTTTTAATATATTAAACATACGTTAAAATTAGTCACAAATAAAAACTTACACATGTAACCTCTAAATAATAATTCACATTTGTTTACATGATAATTTCTAACGCGTCTAAAATTGAACAAAAAACGTACGTATAAGGAAGATGCGATCTTTCTCACCGCACGTCAGCACCCCATAATAAGAGCAATGTGTTACTCCATCTTGTTATTGTTTACAATATTTGAGTACCGTTTGTTTAGGGTTAACACTCACTTACAAATGGGGTGCATTTCTCATACACAACTTGGTAAGGTGTAATTAAAATAAGAATTGTATTTACAAACATGTTTTTCTTATGACATTCGCAGGTGCTTAGGTCTAATATTATACTTTTATCTTTGCAGTCAAAAAATGAAAAAAAAATGCGAAATCAGTTAAAATCTTTAGAGTATATCTAAAAATATGTTCTCGATATAAAAAAAACAACTGACTTAGGGGGTTAAGTCAGCTTAATAAGAACAATTTTTAATCGGACATGCAGTTTAATGTACATTAGATATGTAACAGCATTACTTCCAAAGTTAAAAATAACATCGTTAATTGGATTACACTCAAAGTAGAGCAAGCGGTAAGCGGCGCGCGTTTGACTGAACGTGTGTGAACCATAACACAAACATACTTAGCCATAACAAACATTTGTTTATCTTGGCCCACTTGTTGCGGCTTCGAATAAGTCCTTCGAAAACAAACATTTACACGTTTTTGATCCAACGTTTCTTTTTTATTTTAGGTTACTATTATAATTTGTATAAAGGAAATACTTTTACTGTGAGAACATAAAAATTGTTCAACTTTTGACGTCTTGTTCTATATTCGTGAGCCTAAAAGTTATTAATATCTAAGCTGAATCAATATTACAGATTTTTAAACAGTGATAGTCTATGGCCGTTTTAGGTACTGCCAAGTCAAAGGTCGTAGGTTCATGTCCCGAAATGCACCAATATCTTTTTGAATTCATGTGCGTATTACAACGTAATTACAACTCGCTTAAAACGGCAAAAGAAATGTAGTGAGAAACCAGCGCTGTTGTGGCCTTTAAAAGGTTTAAACACTGGCACTAGGTTTTATTTTATCATCGACCAAAATCAAGTATACTTTATGACGGTGTCCACTTTAGTCCAGTTTTTTCATCATCTGTGATCGGCGCATTGCGCATTTTGCTACCAAGTCAAACAAACACTCCAACTCTTATTTTCCCCAAAGAACATAAGAAAAATCCAAACAAATTAAAATGAAATTACAGCCAGCACTCACGTCCGACATCGGGAATTATCGGACTAAGTTCAAATCTAACCGAGGTCTTTAATCAGTTCAGGGGATTCACCACCATCTTTTAGAGTGATACTAAAGCAGTTGTGGAAACGAGACAGCGATATATGGTGAAGAGCGGCGTCTCTCTTCCACACCTGCAATAATCTAGCTTTAAGTCGTGGTAGAAGGTCTTCAGCTCCTGACCCAGTTCTAAGGACGTTCTGCTCATGATCACGGCGGATCCTTTTGGGTTTCATCCAAAACTATTTGTGAATGTCAGACCTAACTTTACCTACTAACATTTTACTAAAATCGCTTTAGAAAGTTGTTGAATCTAAATCTTAAGAAACAAATGAATGAACGGATCGGATTAAAAAATAGTCACTAAAAGAACTTGCTAGTTTTAGATAGTAACTGATATCTTATTACTTACCTTATATTTATAACCCTTTTTTTTCTATGTTGTCACTCAAGTTTAGCCATTGATAAGACTGACATTGAGCCTTTTAGGTACCTAGAATAATACATTTTAGGAATATTTTAAAATCTTAAGTTTTTTTAAATGAAGTTCGATTTGTAAGATAGTTAAATACACGCGTCAATATATATTATATACTTAATACATTGTACAAGCCACTTACAAAATTAAATAAAAATCATCAAATTATCCTCGCAATTTCCTCGTAATACAAGTTATGAAATCTAACTTTCACAATCTCCGTTTGCTTGAGAAAGTTAAGATCGGATTCAGTTCAATCGTTTTAAAAGTTTCGTTCTATACTTGTATAAAAAGTTTTTATTATTCATAATAGCAATATTGCTTTGACATGTTGTTGTCATAAGAAGATGATATAATTTGGACGAATGTTTTATTACTTCAACTTACAAAAGAAGGTTGAAGTCGGAGAGATATGCCAAGGCCTAGGTTTAATCAGCAAGTAAATAAGTAAGTAGGAGTTGAGCCAAATCTATTAGAGTCAAATAACTCAAAGAGAACAGCAAAAGTAGGAAAACAATTAGTTTCTCTTACTCTTCTGACAAAGAAGTTCTTCTTTTTAAAAAATACCAAAATTCGGTTTTCACCGTCTTTGTTTTTTATAACGCGGATGCGCTTATGGACCTCTGTTGATCTAGAGTTTATAAAGTTTAACTCATATACGAAACACTGCTACAGTGAAAAAGTAGTACATGCACTATATTATGGGTGTCTCTCAGCATGTGCCCGCGATACAAGGATTACATTCCTTATTGCGGGAGTAATTTAAAAAAAAGTTTCAACTTTTCAATTCTGGATATTCGATGACAATCATTATATAGACAAAGATCATAGAGCCTTCTCAACAGCTCAATCGTGACGATCAATTCTAATTCATAATTATTCATTTATACACAGATCTCGACCCACAATCCTCAATAGAAATTAAAACCAAATTACAGGTAAGTGGGCATTTTTGGCGTAGAATTGAAGGAAACGCTTCCGTCGTACCTTTCACGATATTTGGAGCGTAATAAGTAGCTGCTTCTTTGACTAGCTTTATATAATGCTATATATTTTGTTCTTACAAATCTGCGTTGAATATTAAGCGGATAATGAAAAACTTTTACTTAACGTTGAAACTACGAAATTAGGTCGAAGTGTAATACCGGTGTGTGTGATTCCTTGATGTATTCCCTATAATATACAACAAAACGAATTAATGGTCCAATTTAATTCATTCTGCTCTAGTTTTTGGGCATAAAGAAGCAAGTTAGGTTTAGCTAAGCTTAATCTAAAATTAGTTCCTACATAAAAATAATTTTCGCAGTTTAGCCGCTGAAGTATTAGAAACAGCTACCATTTTAATTCGTTAATACTAAAAAACAAAAATCAATCAATGGTTTCTTCTTTCATTCTGCCTATACCTATGTATTACTACTCCATACGGCCTTACCTGCGTACACATGTAACTAGTTAGTACACTCGTACTCGACGCTTAGTATAATCAAGTTAGCCGTGATGTGTGTTTAGTTTATACTCGAATCACCCAATATGCCACGTCAAAGCCAGGGGATGTGTTTCCAGCACAGATTAGTTGCTCCTACAGAGTGTGAAATTTGATTATGTTACGATATGCCTAATCGTAGCTTCTGAGATTTACAGTACTCTGTGCTAATACACTGCAGGAGGTATTAAAAGATTTGATAGATAAATGTTGTAAGAATAGTTGTTTAGTCATTAATTGATAGCCAGGTTTATCTTTCATTGATTTAAAAATATATTTTATTTAGTTATACACAGACTTGTGGCTCTCAAAGTATTTTTTTTATTATTGAAGACCCATGCTATTATGAAACTTACTAAACATTATTTAGGTATTAGGTAAAATATTTCATAACTACGTTTTTGAGGAATCAGAAAGTTTTGTTTTAAACTTCCTCCTAATTAAGTAGTTAATTATGAAACAGAACACACTGTATGTTAGATTTTATCCTAAATTTTAAAATCCCTTATATCCTATCATATCATTGCAGCCATCGAACTAGTCCGACAAAACAGGCGTTTACCTACTTGAAAATAAAAAACTGATATAACACACACTGAACGATTTAATATTACTAAAAATACCATATTATTATATCCGTTTCTTCACCCCTAATTAAACCCAATACAAAAAAAAATCAAACAAAAACCCAAAATGAAAACGTTAAATTTCAATTAGTTAAGTTGTAAGCGACGTCCCAGTCGTAGTTCTTGCATTTAATTTCAGCTTCCCATAATGAGGTTGAGAAGTGCATATTTCATGGCGGCGGGCTTGGAGGGCGTTAAGTGGGGTATTTTATTGGCTTATTATACAATATTCTAAGCTAAAAATCGTGGAAAGAGTACGTTTTTAATTGGGCAGTGAGCTCGCGTGGTGCTGACGCGAGGATTATTCATAGCCGCTTCAGCGTCGCACCGTTTATTCTAGCGCGGATTTTTTTATGATCGTCCCGGCCTTTTTGGTCCGTTTTAACTTTTCTGATATATATCAACTTCTTTGGCTAGGTTTTTGGCTTAATATTCAGTGTTGGATAGTTCCAGTTGGTGAAAAGGACTGAAACCGAACGTAAATTTGGGTTACGGTTCGAAATGGACCTATATGAATTCAGTTACTTGTGATAATGTTTTACAAACAAGAAGTAGTATTTTCCGATTGTGTTTTCATTCACATAATTGTTGATAGTTGATCAAACTAATGTCAACTGTTGATGAACTAGAATGAATTGTTCTAGAAGCTTCGTTAGCCCTAGGCCTTTCGTTAAGGCCATTTAAAGGAAAACCTACGTCTATAGGTATTATCTACCGTATTGAGTCCTAAATAACGCACCGCTGGGCATTCATAGGGGATATCGTTACCGACACCTTTTAAAGTATCTATTACTAGTATAAACTAAACTAGTTTGTTCACTGTACCTAAATAAATTTGTCTCCCAATTATATCTCAATACTCGATGTTTATTAGCAAAACAAACAGCCATGTTTGCACCGTTATTAACATTCTACTCTCGTATCACAGAACCCAGTATCCAACTCACTGCTTTACGAATTGTATAAATTATTAGCTAAATTGTATAAGTTTTGATGGTAATTGTATAAACTCTCGTCTCGTAAAATGCATTGGTGATTTTCATGTTTATTTTTGTTTTACATCGTTCGTGATTCCTTAAATCTGTTTACACGATTAATAACTAAAAAAGGTAAATATTAAAAAAAGCAGTAATAAAATTCTTCCGATTTTTAGCCATGTAGTTTGAACAAGTACCTACTCTGATGAACAAAATGTTATTTTTTATTGAAATATTTCTCTGTATGAATGATTAAAACGAAAAATATTTCACCGGATAGTCTGAATTAACTATTTTATTACGAAGCCGATCAAAGGGTTAAAATATTCGTATGCTATCTACTTCAATCAATTAATAATATTGCGAGCTCTGCCGGTCTCGGTATATTTCAATTTGTTGTGGTATTTCAACATCCCCGAATTGATTTCGACGCAAATTCCGACGTTGTCGTTGGCAATTTACACAATACCTTTTTAGTAAATTAGGGCAAAATGTAACGTTTTGACGTAAATTAATGCAGTGGTAATATTGACGAAAGCTTTCATAATCAGTATTTTTGGACGCCCACATTTTGTGTTTGATTTGTATTGTTCGTATATTAAAGTAATGTCGAAGTAATTTTCTTAATGAAATCGAATCCCAAATCTACTATAAATAGATAGTAAGATTATGAGTAGTATCAGTATATGCAAATTAGTTCAAGCTAAATGAATCTATATTAGTTATTCCATTACAAATTACAACTTACACCCACGGGAGCTTTAAATATTTATCAAAATCACGTTTCGATAATTTCTGTACCGCCCAAGGTAATCATAAATCATAATGAAATTGACCAAACCGATTTGAATAAACAAGCTCCGATGTAAATTAGAAATACAGTGTATTAATCATGCAATATGATTAATTAGAAAGAATATGTGGGACGGAAATTCTGGAATATTAAAATATTAATTCATAATACACTGCTGGCCAAGTCTCCCTCCCAAGTAGAGAAGAATTTGGCATTGATCATAGGTTCTGCTATGCCATTAAAAATCCGATTCTTAAGTTGAATTTCCGTAATCAAACACACCACTGGCAACATTTCAAACAGGAGCCGTAATAACTCAAATATGAACTTTAACTAAAGAACAAAGACAAAGCACACGCCTCAGAATAATACGAATAAAACTCAACGTAAAATATGTTGAGTGTGATACTCATATCATTTCACATAATATTTCAAACAACGCGATCTGCGGCGTGGCAGGCTAATTTAGCGTTCCGAGCCAGCGGCCCGAGTCAGCCTGAATTTAAACATTTCTTCTAGAAGCTAAGAGAGGGCGCGCAGAATCTATTTCACGCACATTACGCCCATGACTTATGAGTTATTACTGCCGTAAAACTCAGCACACATCAGTCCATTTACTCGCATTTTTAATACAATTTGGCCGCAACGTTCTATGGGTTCACGCGGTTCGTGTTGTGTCGCGTCTCCCTTTTGTAACGTGAAAATGAACGAAATGTTTTTCGGGTTCTCTTCTATGAACATTGAAGTTAATTAAGCTCTTTTCGTACTAAAGAAAATCTAATAACTCGCACAACAGCCCGTTCTATTTATAGTGTATAATTTAGTAATAATATGTTTTCTATGTATTTCAAAGAATAGAACGAGCTTGGCATAAAAATAGTCCTACTGAAATTATAAACGCAAAAATTTGTAAGTAAGAATGGATGGATGGGTGCGTGTTTCTAATGCTCAAACAGCTGGATCAATGTTGATGAAATTTTGTATAGAATTAGCCGACTCCCTGGATTAACACATAGGCTACTTTTTAACTGACTACGTCAGAGGGGGGGTGGTTAGCAGCTATAACCGACATTTACCACAAAATCGTGTCCAATAGAGTTACTTTGCCATAAAAGGCTCCCGAGACCATCAGACATGTTTGATTTAGACATGTATTTGAGAGTTATTTGATGTTATTTTAGTTATTTATACAATTCATACTGCCTTAAAGGTCCTTCAAGCAGGCTCCAAGAAGTTTCTATAAATATACCATTTGAGACAAACATGTGTAGCCGCAAGCACAAGATTTGTTTACTGCTAGCCCTACCTCATGATCCAAACAAAGAGAAAAAGGCTTGTATTTACAGATTCACTCCTTCATTACTAATTAACGGTATCTTTGATAAATAGCAGCTTCTTTACAGTATATCTCTAGAGTCCACTATTATTCAGTAATTAATTCCTGTCCATTTCAGATGAGTCTATATAAATAAAATGTATTAATTTTTAAAGTGCTTTTCGTGGTTAATCTCTGTTATTCGGTTTGCGGCTTCATGGGTATTTTATATAGCTCGAATATTAATTTAAATAACGAGCTTTTTACATAATTTGTTTTATGCTTTTGTTTGTATAATGGGTGGTGTAGTAACTTTAGTTTTGAATGATTTGTGGTTGAATACTGAAATGTCAATTTTAATTTTAATAACTGTATTTCTGTCTTTCTCATTTTTAGGTGGAAACTAGCGATAGATATATTGAAATATACATTTGAGAACATCTATTAGTTAATGTTCGTAATTGTTGCCTATATTTCTGTAAGGCTTCATTTAAAAAGAAGTTATTATTTTGTCTCGAATATCAAATCATTCAATACAAATCTCACAACAAATAGATCTCAAGCTTAATAATTATGTGTTTTACTATTATAGTAAAGTTATATGCCTAGTTATTATATTATCCTCAAATAGGTTTTGTATGTTATGAATATTTTTCAAGGAAAAAATAACAACACAAAGCCATATTTTTTATTCATTATAGTTATAATAATCACGTCTAGAATATAGTTATTACAGAAAATTGTGTACTCCTAAAACATTTATGTATATAAATAGAATTGAAGTGTCTGTTTGTATCTAATATTGAAATAATCGTTTTTCTGCATACCTATGAATATGTATATGAAACATACAACTTAATAATTTTAATCTCTCTTTCTGATGGTTCCTGCTTATCTCTAAAATGCTTGGACCGAATTTGACAGGACTTTAAGTAACATGAAGTTACTGTAATAAGAAGTATTTTATGCTACTTTTATTTAAGAAAATTTAACTAATTACCTTTTTTTTTGTTAAATCTCACGTGTACAAAGACGCAAGCACAGCTAGTAAGCAAATAAAGTCTGAACACACTTGTATCCATTGTAGTCTTTGTGTCACAATAGAGAGTACCATGTTTTAGTCCAATAAGTAAGGGGAACAGTAATATCGTGTGATTACCTTCGCGATTGCAGTGGAGTGTGATATTATATCGTCTGTGACTAGACTCCATGGCGGCAGAAGGAGGAACGACCAGTCAATGGTGGTTGTAACAGGGCGAGCGATCTACACGGGTCGGTTTTGGTTTGGTAAGAGAAAATTGAAAAATCCTCGAAACTAATGAAAGATACAGTCATGGTTACAAATTAAGTGCGTTGTGGAGTAGGTATGTTACTACAAAAATACTGAATATGCGGTGTATTATTTTTTTAATTAAAGGTTTGAGAATGATAAAATAATGTAGAATAATATTAAAAAGATATACAAAAATAAGACGACGTTTGTGTGTACATAATAGACAGAATAATTAGAAAACAATGTTGTACAAACAAGACACAAAACGCTCATTCATTAATTTCAATTCCTGGGGTTTTTTTAATTGAATAAACGTACAAATATACCTGAGACTCAACATCTTCTTGAACCTCAATCTACACAAAATCGCCTAGTGAGTATTGCTCCGATATATTGAACTCACTACAGGTCAAACTGTAGGAAGTGCGCTATAAAAGTCCAAAGATCTCTCTCCATATAAAAACGTTGTTATGACAGTGACTAATTTCTTTCGTTCCTCGCTTAAAACATCTTGAAAAAATGATACAATATTATTTGTTTGACGATTCTTGTGATAAACGATTTTAGAGTACCATAGCTTTATAGGATACATTTAAATAATTTAAACACTATAGGACACGGTCTATTTGATGATTGATTTTTTTTATATATGAGCGCAAAATATCCCATTATTGTTGACTGTGCTTGTTATTTTCGAACATTTGTTAATGATCCCCATTTTTTTTTTTCCTTGTGGTATTTGACTTCTTGAGACTGACGACTTGAGTATTTGAATGTTATGCTTCTATAATTTGATGTATCTACTTTAAAATGTATACAAAATCTTCGATATCCGACTCAGACTAGCACTTGACGGGTGTTTTAAATGGATGTTTTTTAAAGAATAGCATGCAATGTTCCTAAGAATAGGCTCATATTTATTTTGTCTTTGTTACGATGTTAGGGTAAGAAAAAAACTATTGTAATCACAAACCAAATATTCCACTGTAGCAGTGAAATGTTTGGTTTGTTTTGGTTCATTCTTGTTGTATTTTAAAATTTTCGGAACCATGTTCCAAGAAGTTGGTAGGACGGTTTCATGTTTATTCACTTGCAATTCAAAAAGAACACGTATTTTTCAGAAGACATAAATAAACACACAAGGCAGGACAATTTTCTACCAAAAAAAAAACATTGAAATAGTTTCTTCGACATTCCGTCAAAAATACTCTGTTGACAACTATTTATTTTTATGACTTCAGTAATAATAGCAAAGTAATGTTCAATTACGTCCGAATCACACCCTGAGAACACCAATTTCAAAAACATTATAACAGCACAAATTGGTATAACTCCAACTGAAATAAACGTTAAGGTCTTGTCAATAGAAAATTTACTGATTTACTGAATAAATCATTATTCTATAAGGCTTCTGTCATGAAAATCTATCGAATAATGTCACTCTATTATAACTAGTGCCTCATATCAGGCCGAGTGTTCATACTCGATGTTCCAATAAAGTTTTGTCAGGGGATCTTTGCCGGCACATAATAAAGTATTACAAAAGCCAAAGACCGTCATTGTTGCTGGTACTTCAATCCCCGACGCGTTGGCGCGTTTGAACGGACGAGTTTACTTGACAGGTCTTAACGACTTGCCCGTAGTTACTGGAATTGAGATTTTTGTGAAGATTTACTTTTGTTTTGCTTTTTTTACGAGTGATTTTTTTTATTATTCAATTTCAATTAACAGCATAGTTCTTGCTTTTTATGGAATCCAATTTAGGGCAAATTAATGTTCATGTAGTATTTTCTTCTTTTTACTATTTGCAAAGGCATATAATAAATTGTGACGAATCCATTATTAACGACTTAAGTCACATGAATTATGCAACGGTATGCTATTATATTTTAGATACCTATTTATATTATAATGCGCAATTGATTTTATTAGATTGAGAGAGTAATAATTTTATTTTTAATATAAATTATTACTCTCTCAAATTACATCTTTATACATATCTTCATACTTCATACATAATAAATGTATAATATTGCAGGTGTGATAGTGCACTAAATGGCGTAAAGCGATGTCTCTCTTCCTCAATTCCTACTACAATAATTTTAGGTTAAGGCGTTGCAGTAGGCGTTTGATCTTACCAAATCATTTGAAATTTGTGTAAATTACGTAATATTGTAACTTTTTTGAGAGTAATAGTGGTCGCGATAGAATTATTGTAAAACCAAGACCCAACAAATACCTATGAGAGCAGTATAATCTTAGTTAGTTTCACAGTTAGATTTGATCTAACCTGTTAATCATTGACTGAGACTCACACTTTTTTGCTGAACAATTAAACAGAATGAGCAACAATAATTCTACTCGCGGTCAGTGTGAAAATTAATATTAATAATAAATAACAATAAGAACCGATTACTATTAGTACTTTTTCACCATAACGGAAATTTTGTAATTTCAGTAAATAGACGAGTAACTCGCCCAAAAAGCCTCAAAAGTGGCAAGTAGCCAAATCAGTGTGAACGCTCCTCGAAGGGTACAGATAAGGTTTTATGAGCTCGCCACGTCGTTTCTGTGCGGGAACAGTGAATGTGCACTACATAGGTTTGTACAGAAAACCAATTATCTCTTCTTTTGTTTAGCATTTGATTGTTATTTTATACTTAGTTTAATTAAGTAAATTAAAAAATGAACGACTGAATTACGATTAGAGTTACACGTTACAAAATATTTTCCTTTTAAATTGTCATATTTTTGTACTTACAATAAAGCATACAAAATTACTTTCTAGCACTTATTTGACGTTACAAAGAACAGGATCGTTTCTTCGTTTATTTGGTTCATATACTGTAATATTCCTCTCAATAATTAATTGATTACCAAGCTAGCTGGCCTGATTCGCGTTCATTCGAATCATTGGCATATGCTCGTCCACTGTCCAGTATTTTCCAAGCGCGTCTGCGAATTATCCAGTGTCTGACATGCAGGAGGTCTACCATCACACCTCGAAGTATTATTATCGTGGGTGTGAGAAAGAGACGCCGCTCTACACTGTGTAGTACGCTGTCTCGCTTCCACACTAGCAGTTAAAATACTTTAAAGAGTGTTGGTAGGCCCGCAGGTTGTCAGCCAAATTCACTTACCTATGTTCTGCCTCCGTCATATAGACACTGTTGAATTTAATTAAAAAGCTTAATGAGTTTTTGCTGTTGTGTAGTTTTGTAAAATGTAACGTAAAATGATTTTTTTTCAGTACCGATGCAAAAGTATAAAAGAATAGCGTGTTTTTAGTTTTTATTGTGTGTAGCTCTTTATGTTATTTTATGATTACGCTTTGGGTTTTTCAATGAGTTACGAGATTGTGAATTTTATTTTCGTTGAGATAATTTGATAATGTAGTGTTAGATTTTCTAGAAAATACATGAACGCTTTTATTTAATACTAATGAATTTCAAATTAAACTTTAAACTAGTAAAAACGAAATCTTAAAAATAAATTCTTTTAAAAATATAAATGAAAAGGAAACTCATGAAACCTCTGTGAAAAATATTACAAAAATTCACAACCGTCGTATCTACAACACATGCATAAATCTGCAATAAATATTCCGTGTTTAACACAAGTGTCAGTAGTTTATGACGCAGAAAATACCGGCGAACGCGACAGTGGCAGAACAGTGGTAATCTATAATTCCCTCTGTAAACGCGTAACGTCAACGGGCGATTTAAATAAATCCACTAGTTATCGCTGGAGTGAGCCGTGAACTTATTACGTAACTTGCGATTGCAATCGGTTGCTCACTATTTAATTGTTCGCCGTTGCAGACTGCCACTGATAAGGAAAATGATAAGTATATTGTTGCTTTTGATAACCTATTGAACTTGACAGTCTTTGTGTGATTATTATTATGCATTTGTTTATATACAAAGAAAATCTTACTTTCAGTTGCTGTGACTTTGTTTTGATAGACTTTTGATTTATTTACATTGAAGCGGAAGTATATAATTATATTGAATTAATTTCACAGTTGGTAATAAATCAACTGTTCATTCTTTATATAGGAAAGCAAAGACAAAGAAAAAGGTTTACACAAATTATCTAGCATGAATGAGCTTTGTGATAGTCTAGTAAAGCAAAAACCTAGAACAGATAATAATATACTATACTTTAACGTTTATCATAATATTAACACAAACTAATAAACCAGTGAACGCCAATTAGTGAACCATAAAAGATAACAAACTTAACAAATCCAATTTTTATGTTGTGGCGGTAATACGTTACGCAAAAATAATTCCCTAATAGAGATGTGGAAAGTGCTCAAAAGGCTAACAAAAAAAACCGCGTAGCAATCGCGAATCTCAATCGCAAGTTACACGATAGTTCACCGGAAGGTTCGCCGTCGACGGGGTTACGCGGCGAACGTGTCACTTCAGCACCAGTAATGGAATTCTCATGCTCGCTCCGCTCACGGGTTTGCGGCGCTAGTAATACATACTTTAAATTTGCACCGGTATCGCCCGCGAGCGCTCCTACAAGAAACTTTTCACAACTTTAAAGGGATCTAAATGGGCCTTATTTTAAACTTTATCTGTCTATAAAACGAATGATGAAAAAGGACGCGACGTCTCCCTATTTCCTGAGTCTCGTTAGCAGACGCACAAAACTTGCGCCAGAAAATAGGTCGCGCATTTTACTTTGCCTTTTGAAACTGTTATTAGCAACGTACAAACGAATTTATTATTAAAAACAGACACAATTAGAGAACTAAAATTAGGCGAATGAAAGCGTCTCCACAATTTCGTAATTTACTGAGCTATCAATGGAAAATCATTTCGGCAAAATGTATTTTGGAGTGTTAGAAATACGGAGATAGCGTTTAGGAGAGTTTAATATTAAGAATTTAAATATTTGTTGTGAAGAACTTTGGTTCGAAATATATTAGTCTTGCTTCTATTTAAGACTAAATCATTCCACGTCAAAATAATAGGTGTTATTATGAAGCAATTTGCGGCGACACCACCTAAAGGTAATAGGCCTACCTAAGAAGGGATGACGTGGTTTATTCGCAGACGGGAACCTCTTAGACCGTTCGATATTGGCGGTGGATGCCGGGATTATTCCTATACTCTATCCTATTTGAGGTAAAAGATACATTACGTAGATGGAGTCTTATATAAAGTTCATACAAAAATATCATGATAAAGTCAATAGGTCAGGTAAAGCGACTAAAACCTGTGCTCAGACTGACTGCATACAGCTGATATAACAGAGTCAATAGAGTACGTCATAATATTACTACACTAAAATATTAAAAATAACATCTTATAAACAAATAGGACTCGTATCAGAACTGAATGTTCCAATAATATGTGAACCAATAAACAGTTTTCGATATAATCACATTAATTACTTAAGATGTCTAAAATGGAGGTGGAATTTTAAAATGTAACAACATTTTCTGCAGCAGCTGGAATGTTTGCGGCTGATTGGATTTGTTTCGTTTTCCATTCAGAAGCTCCTGAGTTCCAATGGCGAATACTCGTTTTCAGTAAAACACTACGGTTAACCATTGACTGCGAGCGTTTCACAATATGCAGCTCTTTTTATTCCCTTCCTTTTATTTGTTTTTCGTTTAAGCACTCATTTATTTAGGGGCGAGCCGGATTTTCACGTTTCTTTTCTGGCGTAGTAATTAATTTTTATCTTTTCTCAATTTGCGTGAATAATTTTGTGGTTAATGAACAAATTTCGCTTAGCGTTTGATTATGTATTCGTTTGGCATTTATTAGGGGAGTAATAAACAATCGGTCGCTGAACTCTGGGGGGTTGATTCCCTGCAAATATAAAATGATGTATCTCGTGTAATTACCTGGTCTTGATGAGCAACATTGGGAGTATCGGAAAAATCGTCGGGTGGTTGTAGCGTGACCCACTTTTACAAAATGCATAATTTTTTTATGGTGATTAAAGTGTGATTTTTAATTGGTATTTTCAAGAGAAATCTAATTCAATAATTGGCACACAACATTTCGGCTAAAACTGCATCTATTTGAAGATGAAAAAGTAAAACTATTTCAAACCTAAATTCGTAAATTTACAGATTTATTACATTGGCAAATAATAAAAACCTTATTATTGAACATTAATAAATTCAAAAAGATCTACAATTACAGTAAATGTCAGACTAAGTAATAAGAAAAAAAACATGGCTTCGATACACAAGAACAGCACTCACCACTCACAAAGCAATGTAATAAAATTTCCAATCGAACCTAATTAATTACAAAAGGAGGTTGAAATTAGAAAAAAAATGACGTTGAAGGCAGACTGTTAGCACATAAAAGAAATGATTTCAGCCCACACCGATGGCCGTCCACAAAAATCCTATCTAAGCATTTCAATTAAATCTTGGAAGGTTTCTTTAGGAATTCTCCCTGTTTAGACAAAGGAGTTACAAAGCCGTTTCAGGTAATTAATCCTGGTGGAATTCTTTCAGAAGCAACCAGTCAAGGAAAATAATCACAATTCACTACTTACTTTGACAAAAGATTAAACATTTCTCTCCTCGTTAAGAAATTGCGTAATATTAATTATTACGTTTTGTTATTATTTATTATCAGATGTTTTCTTACCCAACTTTTGCTTGATTGGCAATTCAATACGTCTGAGTAATTAGGTAATAATTATTTTGTATTGGAAATATTATATAAAATAATTACATCCTATAAATGAAACTGAAATTGCAATATTTTTCAGGTGTATGCAAAAACGGACTCCGTGCCCCCGATTATTGACAGATGAAAACGCTGTAGTGGTTTAAACCGGTAAGAGTCGAGCACATCTCCCCGTCAAAACCCCCTGACGGAGTATAGCCCATGAGGATTTCTAATGGGAGACAAAAAAAAAACACGATTTTGCTCCAGTTCTTCCCATTCTCGTAAAACACCCTTCATTCGGCCTCCAATTTGATCAAAAATCAAAAATCAAAAAAAATCAAAAGATTTTTATTTCGAGTAGGCCTTCTCAGGCACTTTCAAAACGTTACTGACTCAAGTTGCGCGGTTCCAAAATGTCATTCTTATGGAGAAGAACCGGCAAGAAACTCCATAAGTTACTCTTTTAAAAAATAGAAAATACAATTTATGTTTTACAACAATAATTATGCAACAACAACGCAAATTAGCAAAATGTACAGATTGCCAACTAGAGATAAAATATCCTTTAAATAAAGAAAATAGAAAATAATTACAAAAGAAAGGGGAACCCGACTATTTTACCAAGTTAACGATGTTGATACATGTACAATGCTTATGGGCACAAAGAAATAAAATAATAATAATCTTACATACAAAAAATATGTAGTCCTAATCGAACCCTAACAGGAATGTCAAGGCATGTCAAAGCTTCTCAAAATAGACGCTAAGGGACAGCTGAAAATTACGCAGTAATCATCATCATCATTGGCCTCTAGCATCTATGACAGATGATTGAAACAGCAGCCGTGTTAATTTATTTGATTTTGGCACTTGCGCTGGTGGCTAACAAGGCCTATACGGGAGCGACAGCGCCCGCTGTCACGCAGTAATAAGAATACTATATTATATTATAATAAAAAGCTAGCAGACTGCCAGGGAGACCACATGTGCAGAGATACTACATCCACGCGCGCCTATCCTCTACGTAATCACTAATCGAATAGTACGCTTTACTTAACAGCTGAGATCTTACGGCATTTTTAAATTTATTGTTTGGTAATTTAATAATACTATCAGGCAGTTTGTTATAAAAACGGATAGAATTTCCTAGGAAAGATTTAGTATTTGTTTTAGTTAATCTAAATCTTGGAACTGCAAGTTTATTTTTGCTTCTCGTGTTAATGCTATGAAAATCACTATTTGTACTGAATTTATCGAGGTTTTTACGAACATACATTATATTCTCCATTATGTATTGCGAGGGCATAGTTAGAACATTAATCTCTTTAAACGTATCTCTCAAGGACTCACGGGGCCCCATGCAGTAAATTGCCCTAATAGCGCGTTTTTGTAGAATAAAAACAGACTCTGCATCGGCAGCAGAGCCCCACAGCAAAATGCCGTATGACATAATGCTGTGGAAATACGCGTAGTAAACTAATTTAGCAGTGGGAACATCTGTAAGCTGTCTTATTCTTCGGACCGCGAAAGCGGCAGAACTTAACCTTCGAGACAGGGCTGAGATGTGAGCGCCCCACTGCAACTTTGAGTCTATGGTTATACCTAGAAATACGGTTTCGTCAATAAATTCAAGATTATTGCCGTCAAGCATTACATCTAGATCTGTATGAGACCGAACATTCGCAAGAGAAAATTTTAAACATTTTGTTTTCGACGCGTTCAAAAGTAAGTTGTTCGCTGAAAACCAATCCGATAATACATTTAAGCCATTATTTAGGTCAGCAATATCCTTATTTTTTCTATTGACTTTAAAAATGAGAGAGGTATCATCTGCGAAAAGAACTATATCTGTCAAGCTGGACATCATAAAAGGAAGGTCATTAATGTATGCTAAGAAAAGAAACGGGCCTAAAATCGAACCCTGTGGTACGCCCATTCTTACCAAAGACCCGGATGAAGTTACGCCGTTAATGCCTACTTTTTGCTGTCTGGATGACAAATATGACAATACAAGTTGTAAGGATTGTCCTCGTAATCCGTAGTAATGCAGTTTAAGGATTAGAGTATTATGGTCAACGCAATCAAAAGCCTTGGAGAGATCACAAAAAATGCCTATGGCATCTTGTGAACCCTCCCAAGCTTCTAATATATGAGACATCAATCTGGCCGCGGCGTCGGTCGTCGACCTTCCTTTGGTGAAGCCAAACTGACGATCTTGAAAGATTTTATATTTACTAAAATGTGACATCATTTGATCTAAAACCAATCTCTCAAAAAGCTTACTAATAGCAGGAAGTACCGAAACTGGTCTGTAGTTAGATGGATCATTCTTGCAACCAGATTTGAAAATAGGAATGACTTTACTGTGCTTCATTAAATCAGGAAAAGTGCCACAATCAACACAGTCGTTAAAGATTTTTGCAAGAATTGGGGCAATAGTGTCAATTATTGATTCTATTACTTTGACAGATATTCCCCATAAGTCTTCTGTGGTCTTCACTTTAATGATTTTTTAAGTAGTAGCTCCGCTCTCGAGGAACATGAGGGAAGTGATTTTGTTACCTCTATAGGGATGTTTGAAAAAAAATCTTCAAAAGCGGTGGCCACTTCCAGTTTATCTGTAATGATTTTATTATTAATTTTCAAAGACAGATCTGTATCTCTTTGTTTACTATTCCCAGTTTCAGTATTGATAATCTTCCATACTGTTTTAATTTTGTTATCAGAATTGCCGATCCGCCTGCTGATATGTTTCGACTTAGCTGCTAAGCAGACCCTTTTAAACAATTTGGAATAATTTCTTACATGAGATGATGATTTGTTTCTGTCAATACCTTACTACGTATGTTCGGTTAAATTATTAACTATAATTAATCTGTAAACGTGACCTGCTAGATATTAAAAAAGGTAATCTAACCAATTAACAAATTAGCTCTCACAATTGAGACAACTTCACAAGTTGCAGTTACTAAAAGCATGTTCATTAATTGAGAGACAATAAAACTCCATTCATTTATGAGTTTACAAACTACAAACCACTACAAATATCCGAACGAAAAATAAGTAGAAAAACTTCAGCCATATTTGTTGCACATTATGTTGAATTAGAAGATTCAAGTGCAGGTTACGTCGGAACTGTGAAAAGTTCGAAAGGGGCGGGCGATGGCTCGCCTGCAAATTTAAACAGACAAGTACGATGGACCTCGCTGCCGGAGCAAGAGAATTCCATTTACCTGACCAACCGTCTGAGTCTTAACCTTATAATACTGCTGCAACCGGCATTTATTGAGATAAGTTGCTTTTTGGAAATTATGAGTGTGAAGTGATACTTTCTGAAACGTTATCCGTTTTTCGACGTAGAATAGAATCATACTTTGTATTTATCCTTCTACATTAGAGATATCAAGTAAAATTGTACCAGTTATTTATTTCCGGTTTCACTTGATTTAATTGGATTAGAATTTTTTTGTTATTAAATTAAGAAAATCATAAGCCTGTTCCTAAACTAGTCAAGTAATAATAAAATATTAAGTTTAAGTTAGTAATTTGTAGAATATTAATATTAGCTCAAAAGTAAAACCTGCAAGTTCAATGCCCTATTTTTCCGACACTTTAAAAAAGCTTACTTTCTAAGTAGAGTTGCTAACATAACTTTTTAGGTTCTAGAATACATTGTTTGTTAGTAAGACACTTAAAAATGGTCTTAAACCCTAAATATGATAGTACATGCATAAAAACGAAAAAAGAATTAATAACAAATTTTGGTACAGTTCTACAGTAGTGACGTAAGAAACTCATTTCATATTGGAATTTATAATTTACACAAAGATGAACACGAAAATAAATACGTGTAGCAACCACGTACTGTACTTGAAGCTTTATTGGTAAAAAGGTAGGGCACATTACTCGCGAACGGCGCATGTAAAACAATGCATTCGAGTAGAAGTAAAAGGCTAAAGGAGTATGTTTAGATAAATTCGAAGACGCTGTATTTTTCAACTAGCTCTTGTAAAGCACCTGATGTTTGGAATTTTTGTGTAATATTATATTGAATGGTAAATTGGTAAATGTTTATCATTTTGATTTTTGCGACTTGGATATTCGATTTTTTTATAAAAAATGAATTAAGTATAAGTTATCATATTCCAAATTTATATGATGAAATTACAGAAAAGAATAATCGTAATTACTTGTGAACTTATACTAGGTTATAAAAAAAAAATTACCTTTAATTGTATTATTAAAAACTTGCTTAATTTAGCCATTCGTTTTTAGGTGCAAGTTAAAAATAATAAACTTTAACCAAAAAAGAAACCAAATATAACAACAAAACGCCAAATGCACGTAACAAACCAACAACAAAATCACAAAGCGAACATCAAAGGAAATCTAACCACAATGAAACATTAACTGAAAAGAGTTTACAAGCGTAATATTGTACGGAACATTCAGTACCTATCTCTTACCATTCGACCATAACTCGCGAAGTATTTTACGTCCCAAGTACTAACATCGAGTAATACCAACTGTTTTCACGTCGCCACTCAGTAGATACCTTTTAAACCAGAAAATGGATGGTACACAGAAGTTATAAAAAGAAATACGACATTCCCCGTCTCTGTTTATTACTGTACATTAGTTATACAGCTTCCGTAGTGTCTCGGCATGAAATGGGAACTAATGAGATTTTGATGTTTTTTTGACTATGCTTTTATTTTCGTTGTAGCGTTAAGATGTTGTCCAAGGCTGAGTGAGAAACTAGTGTGATTATAACTTGTTGAGGTGAGACATTGTTTGTGGGCTATTTAAAAACGAGACAGAATTTAAGAGGTCAGTCAGTCCTCGAATTACTCATCTTTAAAACAAAAGAATAAAATATTTTCTTTCATGAATACAGTTTACTTCAAACAATAAACTCCTGTTTGTAACTTGCTAGTTTTTTTATTGTAAAATATGTATCACATCGCTCAGTGTTGTGATTTTATCAACGACATTCATTTCGCTTTAGTAACTATCCATACAGCACGAGATTGCTGTAAATCGTATTTGAAATACAAATATTAATTTATATGTAAAACAAATGAATATTTGAAACGTTGTGCAGTCATTTTGACTTGCCAGGTAGAGTTCTTGAGCTTGCAAGATGTTCTCTTCATATGTGAGCGCTTACTAAGGGCTCTTAAGTTCACGAGTGTTGAAGTGTTGCAGTTCAGGAGAACGAGACGCTGCTATGCGTATGTAGCACGCCTTCTCCCTTCTACAACGCCGAAACTCCGGCTTTAAGTAGTCATATTACTGGCCTGTTGGTCTAGTGGTTAGTGGGTCTGACTGCTGTACCAGAGGACGTGAGTTCGATTATGATGAGCCAATCATTTGTTCTGTGTCTGGGTGTATTTTTAAAATAAAATGTATGTATTTAGAACTATATAAGTATATTTATCAGTTGTCTAGTACTCATTATAAAAGATCTGCTTAGTTTGAGACTAGATGGCGTAATGTGAAAAGTTGTGGAATATTATAATTCTTATTATAATAGTATAAAAGTCGTTCAGTGACACTGTGTCGCAAATAGATTAAAATCAACTGCACAACAATGTAGCAATGAAAAGAAAATAATTCAAAAATGTCTGAAACTCGAATAGTGAAGTTAATATTTCCATGACTCTGTTAAAATAAAATATTTTTTTGCTTTTGTATCTCAACGCCTGTAACTGCAGTGGCGGCGAACAATAAAAATATTGTACGGACGTCGGGAAAATCTTGTAAACGAAGTATTTTTTACTATTTGGCATAACTGTAATGTATTATTATGCGGTCGTAAAATATAAATTTGACCACAAAATTCGTGCGTTTTTCTTTGACGACAAATTAGGGCTTTTGCGAGGTGTTGAAAGATTGTTTCACATAATTTTAGAATTAATATGTCATTAAAAGATTACACATGCACAGCTAAATTAAATTAAGGCAAACAGTTCTCTCACAAAGACGACAGCTAGATTCTAATAAAAATACACACGTAGTATAATATTTTATACAACGATATTGACCTAATAATTTCACCGAATCCACTTTCACCAGAGCCATCCATTATCCTATCATTGATTACGTTATCTTACTGCACATAGGACTTCACACGTTATTAGCAGACAGGTCACTGACCCGGAAAGTAACGCACTATTAAGCTAACAGAAACTAACCTAACGCGACAATATTACTTAGTAAATGGTGCCTTTATTGTCGGAACTACTTTTATATTATTTTATTCTGTTAATAAAAATGAGCTTGAGAAAAAATATAAAAACGTCGATGATTTAGACAGAAAATACAAATTTGATTTGATTTGTGTAAGGACTAACAATAAACAAAAGCGATTTATAATTGGGTATTAGACAAAAAAAATGTCTGACAAACATAATTATTTCTAAAAAAAGTAAATATTTTTTTAGTTAAACATAAATGTCTCTATCTGCTGAAAAAGGCATCTTCCCTTATAGTGAAGGTATGACAGGAAACCGTCACAAGCACTAGGGCAATTTAAGAGTTCATTCAAAATTTCACTTAGATCCACAACATTACACTATCAAAGATGATGACATTACCTACATTATTATTGGCAGATGATTATAATATGTTATCTTCGACAGGAAAAAGTGGCGATTATTCGATTACGTCGTATCAATTGATATTCAAGTACATACGTGAGTATCTATCTACATAGTAATCTTGAGACGATCTGTGCATCAAAAAAGATTTTATCTCATTATCAATTGAATATTCTGACGTAAATATCCGACTCGACTGCAATTGTTACGTCAAAAACACATGTGATAAAAAGAATGAGTAAACATTTGGCAATTTTACAGAAAACCCTTGCATATATTATGGCAATTTGTATTCTGCTGCATTTCACAACTTTCTAGTTTTGTTTTACGGTAGCATAAGCTTTATAAATTATTTAAAAGTCCAATGAAATTATTAAAATGCTAGTGTGCAAATATGAGTTTCGTACTGTCATGGTAGACGCAACTAATATACTTTTTAATCAAAAAGTTTTTATTTCGTTGGTTTTTACTATTTATGAATCAACGCGCGCTGTAATAAAATGTCGAGTTCAGAGAATTTTAATACCAGTTAATTGTTTTAACTCCGTTTATTTTAAGGTTCTTTTTCTGTAATAAAACATGACAGTTAAAATAAAACTTACAAGAACGAGCAGTTCTGAATGTGGTTTTAATAGTTTTAAATTAAACAATTGAATTAAAGAGAAATATTAAAATAATGTTTTTATACATGCTACGAAGGTAGTATTATCTATGCAGTTCAATGTATTGATTTGTATACGATGAGCCGGTACGATCCTAACGCAGGCAAGTACAAATGCGACTTTCTTAAATGTTATATGTACATTTTAAACTATTCTGAGACACTACTGACAAACGTGATGGAGAATATCGCGAAGAAACCTGAATTCTAAATATTGGAATCTGAAATCGTCAATTTGCGATGCGCAAGCGGGGTGATTAGTACTTAAACTTCCTTATGTGGGAAGAAGTCTGTGCCCAGTTGTGGGACGTTTATAGGCAAGTAGTACTACAAAAAGACCTAATGCTGTTATTGACCCCAAACTTATCCATGATTTTCCTCCCTCATGGGCATGACAACTTTGTGTAAACTGCATCTCTAACCACGTGACTTAAGACTCAATACACACAGAGTAAATAGTATAGCAGTGACCTAACTTTTCACATTACGATCATAACGTGGCTATCCACTGAACTGTACCTACATTACAAATATCAGCTATTTTGACTCCCACAGCTTAGCTCACTTGCCTCATCAAGGCAATTTGAATGCATCCAAAGACCTCAACGTCATATAAATAAAACCTACTTGCATTTATAGTACTGTTTCTAATTAAACAATAACAAGTAAAACTTGGCTAGTTTGTAAACCTGGGTATGAAACGTTTGCGAACACGCCAAACACGATACGATTACTTTCCCACTTAGATACTGAAACTCTTGCATAATGGGATGTTGCAAATTGTATGACATTTGTAGTTTGTGTAGAAATGTAACTATTTCTATTTTCTATACAAATGATCTACCTGCCTACATACTAGACAGAGAATTACATTAATAGGCATGAACGATTCAGTGATAGCTGATATATTTTGTGAATTTATTACACGACAATTGGGATAATAACTAGAGATAACAACTGCTTAAAAATCTCTAAAACCAACTATAACACCAGTTGCAAACAAAACCACAGCTTGAAAAACAAATGAAAAGCGTTTAATAAAATACAATTTGTTCTGAAATAAAATATATTCACAATTTCGCATCCGATTCATCTGTCTAAACCACAAGTGAATCTGCGAGTGTGTACCCGCATTGTGTAAGGAGAAACAATATACCCACTGTTTACAAACCGCTGGCTTATTTCGTGTGATCTACCCGACTAAGACAATACTTTACTGGGGAACAGTTACGTCACATGCATAAATATTTTGTCTTTTACAGGTCATTCGTATGGAAATTTTGTATTGGTATACAATTTTGTAGTAATGGAATAGGGATGTGGTTATGTTCGTAACACATGGTTAAACAAAGTGAACTAAGTCTAATGACAGCGTACTTTTACTTACTAGGCTACTAAAATTTGTGCCACATGATCTACATGACCTGATAAAGTAATGAGTTTTATAGTGCTACAAGGATCTTTTGGCTCGTTAGTAAAAAGTGCCCGGGGTGTTTTTAGTTTGGTGGGAGTTTATATGACGGCATAAGTTCCGATTTGGCTGAAATCGGAACTTATGCCGTCATATATGAACACTATCATTTTTGACAGATAGCTGAGTTCATTCTTGGGCGTGGGTATATGTCGGACTCCCACCAAACTAAAAACACCCCGGGCACTTTTTACTACCTAAGCCAAACTTGCGGGATTGCTCGCGCATTCCGCGTGACTCTGGCTGGCTTAAACATACCTACTAACACAATATTTATACCTAAATTCTATAGAAATAAACACGACATCAGGTTACATAATCTTGGTATTCAACCGCCAATCTGCTTGTCATGCGCGGTGACTGTAACATTATCCTTTTAGGCTTGTCTTTGTGACGGAAGTACCGCAAAATAACGTACTTACCGCGTTCACTCCTTAATAAAATAGGTGTGCTTCGTATTGGATCTTATTCTGAGCTTTTGGTTCTGAACACTAGATGAGACTCTTGGCTTAGTTATTTACTAAGGAATGTTTGTATGTCGTGCGTGTGGAAACTTATTTTTGTTCACATCTACGAGTACATAATATGCAGTTAGCCTGAGTTAGACTATAAAGCAAGCATTGTGTTAATTACTCGTCGTTCTTCTAAATGGAGGCTTGTTTTGTAATCGACCATTAGCATCTAGTTATTGATCACTGCCAAAACCTTTTTCTAATGAAAGTAATCCAAGATTGAAAATACAATCTACAAAAACGAAACAACTACAATTGTTCTCAACTAGTTTTAATATCACAATAATCTTATTACAATCTCAAAATTGAGTCAGACTTATTAAAATTTGTATTAAAATCAACAGTAAGTTTTATAATATCTTACAAAGAGAATATATACAATTCAAGGCCCGGCCGTAATCCCTGAATCTTGGTAGAAAATAGAAAAGGACCCTCTTGATTCACGCGCCGGCACAGCGGGAATGAATTTATTTAGCCGCAACGAAATTAAACAAAAATATATTCATATTGCACTGTGGGCTGTGGAACGATTTAAGAGTTGTGAAACGTTATAATGTTTTAAATAGTATTGTAAGGAGAGTTGATGTTTGAGTATCAATTGACTATATTAGCGCAGTTAACCAATTGGACTACTTAGAACCTAGACAATGTTACAACAGATTAAGGTAGAAATCTACAAATGTATGAAATGACATTTTGTTTTACAAGTGACGTTCTGACTTGTCAGTTCAATACATTTGACCGATTAGACTGGTGTTAGGCTGCCCGTCCATCGGAGCGGGACTAGGTTATGGAGCGGAGAATCGCAAAAATGTTAACCAATGGATTGCAAGGACCGGAGATTTTGTGCAATCCTATTGGTTAATATATCCCACTTTCTTCGCTCCGCAGTCTAGCTTCGATCAGGTGGACAGATAGCCTAAGTCTTTGGAAAAACGTAAATTGTGTACCGACCCTGGGCCTGTGAAGAACTTATGTAATAAATGGCAGATAAAAGAAAGTAATAATGACGTAGTTATAAAATATAAAGTACAGAAGCGATAATTTATGATTATTATTCTGACTTTATAATTAAACACGAATTACTTTTAAAATTCGTAATTTCATCATGACACAATAAGAAATTATGTAATAGTACATTGAAATTACTATATTAAAGGTTGATTAGACATTAATACTATCACACGTCTTCGATTGCATGTGATTCGGTTGTGACGGCAATGATAAAATGTTGGCGTAGTTCCGTTAGCTTAAAACCTCTTTACACATTTATGAAGGTCATCAAAACGTCTATTACGACTGAAAAACTAACTGTATACCGTGGCTTTGTTTTAAATATCTTTACGATTGTGGAAGCGTGACAAAGCACTACAAAGAATAGAGTCCCTCTTCTACTAGTGCAAAATATTTAAATATTCGTGGTATATCGCAAGTGACTGCACGTATAGCCGAGTGGTATAGGTCACCACGCCAATTACCACTGTGCGCGACGTGTCGCGGGTTCGATCCCCGCGTAGGACAGGAATTTGTGCATTCCACAAATACTTGTTCTGAGTCTGGGTGTTTCTGTGCATGCGAATTGAATGTCTGCAAAATTCTTGATGTTCTATCAAATTAAGTTTGGTAGGTTTGGATTCATAAGGAAAGAACATCAAACCGTAATGTCATTTTTTTTTCCTATCATGGACATGTATTTCATATGCAGAATAATTTAACTACTTGGTCTCTTAAAGTAGTAAAACACAAAATTATGAGCAAACAAGTTTGAAATAAAACGCATCAAAGTTTTAAATGAAAATGTATTTTGAATAATTAATTAAACTGCACAGCTGGTCCTCCTTTTCAAATACAATGCTTTATTAATTTTGCTCATTTTCGAATATGTAATACAAAAACTGATTATTTCATTATTAAAATAAATTTGTCGTCGCATTTTGTTACATAAGAGCAATATATGGCAGTCTGATTAAATCGCTATAATAATCTCCATTAATCTTTAATTATCTCTATGCCAAAAACTCATCCTGCAAAATTGGTATTACGATTTAGCTGAAAGCGGAACAAATAGACAAACATTATACTATGAGTAATAGTTGTAAGATAACATGAATATTTGAAATAGATTAGAAACATTTTATCGTTCTTTGACGTTGCAGTGTGATATTCACGGCTGCGTACTATGATCGAAGATAAAAACAGGTGGATATTTTATAGTAATCTAAGATTACGATACTTTAACAGCGATGTACGAGCAATTTGTACGCATAAGTCGATGCGATACGCATCGGAATAGCAAGGCCGAGAGCTCAATGTTTGGGAAATGGACTGTTGTTGACCAAAGATGTTTTGGACTTAAAGATCGGCCGATTGATCTTTGGTAGCAGTTCACTTATAATGAACTCTGAATGCCGAACTGTTGTTATTATTTAAGCGGAGCATCACTAGGCGTAATGTAGCGCGCCGTGACACACACCGGTAACTAGCTGCTTTTTGAGCTCATACTACATGCGCAATCAAGGTGATATTTGATTCACTGATAAAAATACTGCCTACTAATATTGGAACAGTCATATCGCTAAAACTATCCTTACAATGTTTTTAGACATTTTTGCCTTAGACGTTATTAGATAAAAAAAAACTTCGAAGCCAATTTTTGCCTTGGCAAGACGGGAATGGTTCAGTAAACCTACCAGAGACCATGCAGCATCATTTTGTTTTATTGACAAGAGTAGCAGCCTTAACTCCTATTTTTATTTAATTCTTCTAACCGACGCGGCCTGCATTGGCCAGTTCTCACCAGAACATTCGAAATTTTAGGTATAGCAAAACGACATTAGCACGAAATCTGGCTATCGTACGATCCACAAGCTGGCAGAGGAAAATGGGTTATTATGGTTGTCTTAGAGCAATAGACCTCGGAAATGATCGCGACTGGCTCTATATGCGGCAGGGGCTTCGCTTAGACCAGCAAATGCTACTTGTAGTTACAGCGCTGTGGCCGCGTTTATGTTTGTTTTGGATATTAGGAGCGATTGTGAAGTAGTTCAAAAAGACATTCAAATTTCCCCTTGAATACAAAAACCAATGCTTGGTCATCAATGCATGTTCGTTTTTCTAAATTGGAAGAGGTTTTATAACTTGCTAGTATTAACCAGAATGGCAATTATGATTCATAATATGTATTTTAATGACTAAATAAATGTTAGACTGCTAAATTAAAAAATATTGAACCTACTCGTTCTTTCTATAGTAAAAACTATTCCCATTACGCCACCAACTTATTGCATTAAAACAAAACAAAATCTTTTAACCATAATTTTTCCACTAACAAAACTTCTCCGGATCACATAGAATTTCATCAAAAGTTTCATTTGAGGGCGAGAGGTGTTGTCACAAATCTTTTCATCTCGTATGCGTGTGGCTGACCGTCTGGGATACACCGACGCGACGCCGGTGTACGCACGACGGCGCGCCTTCTGCATTATGTATGAGGCGCCCTCAAAGAGATCGCTCATTCTTGCGTTATCGACTACTAACTGCTGTATTTTAGCTTTTTTACTTCGTGTGAGGTTTTGGCGTCTTATTGAAGTCCAGTAAGGAATTTTTGGAATTATTGCTTTTTATAGTTGGGATTTTTTGTTAAATAAGGTTTTGTAAAAGAGTGTGTGCCTTAAAGGCAATATTGTTTTAAAATCCTTTATTATTACGTATGACTAAGTTCAAAAAAATGACTTACATTAAAAACGAAAAAAAAAGCATATTAGGTATTTTTTATCTTTTATATTTTCCGAAACAAAAGCTATCAATTTATAGAACTACACAACCATAGACAACGGTTCCTGTCAGTTAGCATTGTCCATACGCTTTTAATATTTCTCTATACTTTTATTAGTCAGTCCATGACAGAGTTCAATTCAATTTGTATTATATGTACGTTGTCAGATACAGTTTGATCAAAAAACAAATTGTAGCGTCAGCCGTCCTTTTGTATTTTGATATTTGCGAGCACAAAAGAGAATTTTCTAATCCCGAGGATTATGCTTATCTAATCCCTGGCGATAGGGATTTCTATCTAAGCACATTTATCGAGCTATATCTGTACCAACTAAACCGACAATTCCTTTGTTGATTGAGTACCTACCTATTTTAAAAATTCTTGAATGCGGATATGATATAAATTCACATTTTTACACTATTGAACTACGCAAAATCCAATTAGAAAACCGGGCTTTTTACATTTCCATATACGATATACTAACTAAATAAAAAATGAATATTTACATGTGTGAGTTTCAGTTTCCAACTAGCTTTCTGTGATATGACCTATGAAACAATAGGATTGTTGGGTTCGAAAAATGTATTAATTCCTTCAGTTGGATAGTAAAATATACAGGCTTGTGGCGTACCTACTACCTACCTATTTTGTACTTCACGAAACTCGATTTAAAAAACTACCATTTAATATATCATCACGATTCTGATAAAGAAAACGGAAAAATAAAGATACGCTAGTGTTCAAAAATTGTCATCATCTATGTGACGGTAAAAAGAAAGAAAAGCTTAAGCTATTGAACCTTTGTAAAGCGCATAAAGGTCGAGAGCTCACTATTCCTTTTAAATAACACACATGCCATTTATTCTTGAACTCGCCGCGCTGTGGTCGGTGCCCCTAGCGTAATGTCTGCTAAAGACTCGTCTCAAATGTCCACATTTGCATAGACATCGTTTAAAATACATGAAATATACAGCGCAAACCAAAAGCGACTATCTGTCACTGCGGCTAACTACGTCAGTGCCAAGCCTTACAAAGAGGCTTTCCGTTTAGTCTAAAATAAAATTCAACACATAACGTTGTTCATTTATTAGACTAGAAAATTATTTCAATTATTTTAACTTAATTATAACATTTAAAAATAGTCTTAAATTAAAATTTTAACTAGTATTGCATTTAGATCACGTTACAATGTCAAACATATACGTACTCAAATGGAATGTATTTACAGCAATTATAACTAAAATCTCTTAAATCACCCATTCTTCACTGTGACTTAAAACTAACTCAACGATACCAATAAATATGAAATGTGTTTTCACAGCCACGACACAATATATAACAGGTACGCAGGTCATCTTAGAAACATTTAACACGAAAAATGACCCCTGGAAGCACTAAAGGTACTAATCTAAAAGGATTTGAATTATTAATCAAACATATTTTTTCTCCAAATCCCTTTTTAGTGTTATGAAAGCTCTCTCATTCTGATCTATCTTTGATTATTCTGATGGCAACGATCAAGTTGCCGAAAAGCCTTACTATGAAACTTATGGATGTCGCATCTGCACATTTTAAGAAACTAAGTATCTGTCTTTCCTGACAGAGAAGTGCAAGGCACTAGAGTATTTCCAAATACTTAATAAGTTTATTCCATTTACTCATTAATCAGTCTCTATGTCTGTGCCTGTTCAGTATTCTTCTTATTGTTCCTTCTGTCTTTGATCAATAAGTACAACATATCTGGTACCCACGTCACTAACAGTATGACTAGAAGGATGTTTTGCGCTGTGATGCAAGTTATGTAGCTGCCAGTGTAGTCTCTGATCCAGCCAAGGAAGTAACCTGCTGGAGGGACGATGATACCCATAGTCAACATGCCCAGGCCAACAGCGGCCGGGACTTGGTCCATCCTGCAGTTCTCCGATATCGCGATATTCCTCGCGACAATGATCATACTCCTACCGAAGCCGTAGAGACAGGACATGACGAGCAACACTTCTATGTTGGTCTGATACGCTAAAACTGAAAAAGAAATTGATATTTAGTCGAAGCGAGGCGGCAACTAATAGATACGGGTATGACCGTAAAGTGAACAATGTGCTTATCGATAATCAAATTCCAATCGATAATAGCTATAGTTTTGTCAAGGTTGTTTTTTATTATTCCTTTATAAGTAATAAAAGGTAAGTACTTAGATACAAATCTGTTGCTATTTATCTAAAGAGAAAATTCTAATATTATACTGTTAGCAAGTTTTTGCCCATACGTTTGAGTACATCTACTATGTCAGTTTTTAATGTATTCGGGGACTATTTTCAATGAGTTTCGTGACCTTTTTTGTAAATCCTTTCAGGTACCTAAGTTTTGTTGATGAAAAATCAAATATTTTGAACTTACTTTGTCTGATGACAATGAGCCAGACACAAGTCCCGATTAACATCCATCTTGCTTTTATCTTGTATTTGTCCTGGAATATCGGCAGTATGAGACGGCCGGCTATATCAGCCGCGGCTACAGCTGACATGCAGTTGGCAGTCTGCTGCTTATCCATCGACGCCACATGCTATAAGAACGTGAACAAAAAGAACATCAGTTTTGTATGAATCATATTTTTTTTATAACGCGGATTATCGTATTTATAGATAGCAGCATTCATAATTTATAATCAGCTGATTCGATTGCAGTTTTAGGTAGATTCATGGATATTATTTAAAAGAATATTGTATATTATATTCGGGTAAAGGAATATCTCCTATACTATACATTTAAAACAATTAGTGAACAATGGGGAAGTGAAGCTGAAAATCGATTTAATTTTAAAATTTCTCATTCCTAATTGCTTTATATCTTTCAAATCATTTAATTTTAAACTATTAGGTAGATAACATAATTAGCGAAATCACTTCAAAACTACATATTCACGACAGGCATATTTACTAAAAACAAGATTAATTAATTTTGATAAATCGTTATCGTTTATCAATAAGCGTATCCGTTTAATTTCTTCTAGCTTCGAAATAATAATAATTTTGTCTTGTCGATTTATCGATTTTAATTCCGTGTTAATTAATGTAGGAATTTGAGACACAATTGAAAGATACATGATAAACTTTTACTTGTAATCTTAGTTTCTTTGGTATAAAAAAACTACAATCAGCCAAATCGGCTAGAGGGAGCCATGATATAAAGTTATGTTATAACAATTATGAATGTGTGACAGTGCTCTACAGAGAGCGTGTTGAGTGGCGTCTCTTTTCCACAATTGCAATAGTACTATTTTAAGCGGTGTTGGTAGGTGTCAGTTTATTTAGGATAGCTGATTTAAAGAAAATGGCCTTGATAACCATGAAGTTATAATCTGCTTTTTCTTTATCCAACGTTTTTGTAATGTGAACTCATCAATGATAATGTGTATGTCCATTCATTTTTTACTAGCTTCTATAGACTATGAAAATGCTCTAAAAATATTTTTTTTTTTACCTGTAAAAAGAATGGATACAGCATACTGAAGTTTTGGATGGAAGTAACAGCCAAGGCAGTACCAATCACGATGTTCAGAAACCGCATATTGGAAAGCAGTGAGATACCAAACAGGTCGTATAGTTTGTTGAACACATTTGGCTTTTTCGCTGGCCCATTGCTGTTAGAGCCTGAAACAAAAAAAAATAATTAAAAAAAAATGGATATTCATACCTTTGGTTAATGCAAAGGATCTTGTAATTCAGTGATTTTGTTTGTTAGTTTCGGTGTAGAACTCTCTATCTGGATATCGAACTCACAAAGTAAGCTTGTTTTACTCGCCTTCTCAAAATCCTAAGTTTTTCTATAAGGTATATTATTGTAAAACTATCACAATAATACATGTGTGTAACTCATTATGAAAATTATCATAGGTGTAGCCTACTTACGAAATTAGTAACAAACATTTGCATTTTCTACTAAAGATAGTAATTTGGTTAGCAACGAATATGCTTACTACTAGGTATTTAGGTAAAGTAGTAATCTATCTATATAGCACCTACTTCGCGATATTGGTCTTATACCATTGTAAAACTAAATCTTTTGATACACCAGTGACGCATTCATGACTGTTCTTAATGCGTCCTAGGTAACGTGCAAAAAAGTAACAATTAGGTTTTTTATAGTTAACAAAAAGTATAGAGCAAAAATTCCCCTGCAGATTATCGTGTCATGAACTCTACTTTAATTTCAAGGCAAACCGTTTCCTTTCTCTATACATTTGTTTTGTTCAATTTGATAGCCTTTAAATACTGATAAAATGTTAAGTGATTAATGAATATTTAAAACCGTCTCATCAGAAGCCGGTAATTTCACTTCGCGGGCCGCTGACCTAAAAAAATGTAAGACTTTTAAATTAACACAAAAACATTGCGTTACTTACCATTTAGACCATTTGCGTCTGATTTATTTATTTTGCCACCGTTTAGTTCTTTATTGCTTAGCGTTTTCTTGCTGCCCCAGTTGGCTTTTTCGTTTTCATTTGTTAGTTCAATCTTCTGAGTCTCACCGTTCGATTGTGACGTTTTTCTTGAGCCTCTGTCTTGTAGTAAATGTGCTGTCTCGTCAACTATAACTTCTTCTTCGACTTTCTTCATGTGCCAATCTACTGGCTGGATTAACATGGTACCGGCAATCTAAAATAGAATGGCAGTTATTAAGCCTATTTTTTTAAACGAAGAGCCAATCAATAAGTTAACACGTAATAAAATAACGTACCCCGTGTAAACTGAGACCCGACAGAAGCAAGCATGCGCCACGGAACCCGTAATTTTCCAGGAGATATCGCACTAAGTGCGGCATTAAGGTCTGTCCTACACCTGTGCCCACATTGGCGAGACCCACTGCGCGGCTTTTCTTTAGCTTGAAGTAGCTATTTATAGCCACAAATGACGAGTTTTGGATGAAACCCAAACCCAAACCTGGAACAAGCGTAATACATTAGTTGTATTCTCTAACAATTCACATTTGGGGTAAATAGTCGATGTCCGGGGTTAGATTAGATCCATTCTGAATATTAATGAAATTCGACTCCAAATTATGGCAGGTTTGCGTAAGAGGGTCACAGTAACTTTAATGGTTTTATGCAATTAATTATAAGATAGCTAGCACGTAACTTTCACCGCAGTTTTTTGGGCTTAGTCATGACGCAAAGAAGATTGGAGTTTAGATTATCTGCATGAAAGAGGAACAACCGAAGCTTTCGAATTTATCAAAACTGTAATATTCACAGCAATTTTTTTATATTTGAACTTGACAGTTTCTGCTTTCGCGGTGTTAAATAACTTACCCAATAAAACTCCATAAGTTATCACCAAGTGGATAATATTCGTTGAAAATCCACTGAAGAAAATGCCCATGGTACAGAAACAGGCTCCGGTCACGGCCACGAACCTAGCTGATGTCAATTTAACAACAGCTCCGGCTATGGGTCCTCCAAAGTTGGTGACGAACAACATCGTGCTCATGACCACAGCGGCGCCTTGAGTTCTATGCCCCATTGCTTCTAACGCATCTCCGTATAGCAAACTGAATAACGACAGCATAGACTGGTTGAAAATCTGAAAAAGGTAAATGGAATTAGTCGGTTTGTTGGTATGAATTGGAAAAGGATAAATATTAAAAAAAAAAGATTTTACTAGAAAAAATATAGAAACAATTGAATAATATTTTTTTTTTCAAAACGAGATGATAACATGTCACACAGGTTTCACAAAAGACTAAGGACACTAAGACAGAAACAATAGCTATTATTAAGTCTATAAATGTTTACTTGATATTTCTGACACAGTAATAGGATAATTTTTATAGTATTGAAAGGGAAAACTTCAAGAAATATAGGTAGTCTATTACACATAAACAATCCACTTGGAGACTATCGAAACCAATTGCTCATCTCACTAATCATTCGGCTACTCAATGACAAAGCAAATACGGTTTACGACCGATCGAACGATCATTGTTGTGGTCTACAGAGGATGTCAGTAAATTACTCCGACTGGTGGTCGTTTACAGGTAGCTCATAATATCTTCGCAAATACCTGTGGTTTTATTCTGACTGTCTATCGTTACCTTTTAAAGTAAGATAATTAAAGTGGGGAAAGTGAGATCATGCTCTAAGCCGTATAGCGTGCTGCAGCGTCTCCACAACTGCAATAATATTTTTTTAAAGATCGTGATAGATCCCCTTTTTTGTTTTCCGTGGGGAAACGCTAATAACTTCAACCCACTCCAAGGGCACGGCGTGGGGATATGTCGGACTCCCACCGACTAAAATCACTCCGGACCCATTCTACTAACTAAGCCAGCGTCATGGGATCGCTCGCTTTGCGTGACCCTGGCTAGGTGGTAGACCCCCTGACTTCTACTTACGTTGGATAGCGCCGTCCCGAATAATACCATCCATCCCCAGCCTCCATCGGGCGGTATTAATTTAATTACTTTCTGTGTCCTCGGCGATACCAATGAGTTCTTTTTAGACAGCATTTTTATTATTTTTCTTATAAATTAGCTAACATAATTTGATTCACGATTTGGTCTTGACTCCTGAAACAAAATTTTTAACTTTTAAAACACAAGAATATTGACAAAAATTGTACATGAGCTACTAATAGCTATTGTTCTCACATGTTAGTTTGATATTTTTAGGCAAGTACAAAAATAATTTCTACATTGTGTGTGCAATATTCTGAACCCACCTCGGGTCCAAAGTATTAATAAATATCCATAAATCTTGTCTGATCTACTAAACTCAATACAAATTACGTAGTTTTACGAGTAGGGTGTGTCGAACAGATAAGTGAGTATTATAATTAGATCGAGTTCAGTATGTACGACCTCTTTATCAGAAGTCAACTGTAATAATGGAATCGTAGAGACTCTTAACCCAGCTTTGGTTTTTGAGACAAACAAGGTTTTATTGTTTGTTTTCCTTGTTAATTTGTATTATTTTAGGGTTACAGAAACAAAAGCTATCTACATTACTGATAGAATGCTTTAAGGGTATTCTAATTTGATGTTGTCCACCCTTTCTTTTCTGGTTTCTGTCACGAATGACACGCTGCTAGGTGAATGGTGTGGCTTTTATCAACAATGTTCAATTGTGTTACCGAATGTGGCATTCTATAAATGTTTTTTTTCTGTGATAATTCTAAACAATACACGACTAATTTGCATTTTTCAGTTTTGGTTTCTAAGATCTCGTATTTGATTCGGAGTTAAGTTTTGTTTAAAACTTGTACAGATAAGATACCTATGTATTATAGTATGTATAGATTAGTCTTCCAAATCAATAATATTAATACAATTTTCTCGATTCTGAAACACATGTTCATGCGATCGATTTTATCAACGCCTATAACTTAACTCCACGCTATCTGTATTTGCTTATTACACGGTCAAAGACCTTAGGCACGTTCTCTATATTTTACGTAACAATAACTAATAGATTCATTACTAATACAAAATACAATTTTTATCACAAACTGATATTGAAGTTCAATTGAGTATGATGTTATGACAAATACTTGTTACAAAGAATTGTTTAAGTTCGGTTTTGTTATGTCTTGTGACCTTTCTTAACATTTTAAAACGATAATGTTATTTGTAATGTTATAGACATAATATTGTGGGTTTTATATCATTGTTTAATGTTTTATAGTCATTTTGTATAATATTTTAAGCCGATTGACGTGTTTCACGTTCAATGTAACTGTTAGGTAGGTACACTTCAATTAATTATGACAGTAAGGTATCAAATTATTCATATTTGAACCTTATCTCAAAGTGTAAAGGATCATTTTCCAAATAGGTACATGTCGAACAAAAAAAAAGAAAGGGCGAAAATATGAAAATGTTATTCCTCTCATGACCCCTAGAATGTAAAATATCCGGTAGGGATAAAGTTATCTGAAGATTTTTGTATTTTTCCGCGAACACAGTCCTACATTGATAACGCGGTATCAACATATTTTGCGGTTACATGTGACGCATTTCCAAAGGTTTTGTTTTTGGACAACTTTCTATATTTTAACGAAACTGAATGGAGCTGTGAACTGTGAACTTCACGTTGTTTTTGGGGTTTGACGCGCTGTCCCATTCATTTCTTTACATTTTTTGCGCGTGATATTTCTATTTTTGTTTTTTATACTGACGCGGATAAGCCGTGGAAATAGAAAGTGCACCTGCCATTCAATTCACATTTTTATGCGCTCTTTACTCTGCACAACACTAGACTGGCATATATAAACTACGTAGATATAACCTATAGTACCAATTTCCCTAAAAATATGCTAGGTCAACTGATATGTATAATCTGCTGAAAGAACCAAAACACTCATTGTTATCCTCAGATAAGATTCGATACCAGATTCATAGTTTCATTATAACAAAAAAAATACTGGACCTAGTAATAAGCTTGGGTATCTGTTTACAAGCCATATTTTAATCAGCTCATGGACAGTAAAAGTTCTCGAGATAAGTCGATGCATAACAATAACAAACGAGGTTACTGTACTGTAGAGATTGTATGTTTGTTTGCTTGTTTCTTCGTGGGGGGTAAATCAAAATAATAGCGTTATCATTGATGTTTTTAAACTTTCGCGACTTGTACACATATTTTAGACGACTAACGGGACCTATTCGCGATATAATTCGATATCGGTGGACTGACCACCCGTGACAACGGTCGGCGCAACTCGATCGAAACGTCGGGAGAAAAGAAATATCGAATTATATCGCGAATAAGTTTTTTTTTTAATTTAAGGTACTTAGCAACAGTATTCGACGTATTAAGTAAGTAATGTAGAACGACTCGTAAACCTGCTAGACAGTGTAACATATAAAAATAGAAAGTGTAATGTTTTTGCGCATTAACTTATGGCTAGATAAACTATCGTGACCGATGTTGTTTCTAGTTTACAGTTTTATTTATATTATTAGCATTTTATACACATTATTTTCTGATAAGTACTCTTGCTGTAGGATTAATAATTAGGGGTACTATCGAAAGAATTAATTTATCAAAATACAAGGTTTAGAGGGTGAATTCTGATGGTCCCATCTTTACTTTTCAATATCGTTAGCATATAACACCAAGTACATAATTAATTATAAGAAACTTTGAACAAGGCAAGAAAGAAAAATTACCTAATAGGTATTAATTTTTGTAGAAATAGTTATCAATATACCAATTTTGTACTTTCTACCAATCTCGACATCATTTAATTTGAACTGTGCGTTCGTTGTCAAGGTAATTCCGTACCCAACAGGAAAACATTTTCATATGTTCGTCTCCCTACAAATCTATGTGAGTGACTCCGTCATCCGTCACCCTGTCAGCATGTGATTGAATGACAAAGAAAACACTGTGTAAGGTAATAAGAAGATTATTTCATTAGAAACGTAATACATTAATAGTTAGATAAACTCTATAGGTTTATCAGTCATGTAAAGTTTAATTAAGAAAATAGTTTTATTGTAACAATTATTTTTACAAGTTTTTGGCATTGCAGTGTTTGTTTAAGAGCTCTACGCACATGGATCGTGAATCATGTCGTGCTACAATTTTAGATTCACATGCTGAAAGGATCTCATGAATAACTTGAGCCCAAAGGTACCATGTTCTATACACTATTTAAACGTTAAAATATAACAGACAAAGTCACTTTCGCATTTTCATCATTAAGTAATTATTATTCGGTTGAGATAAAGACATTATATTAACATAGTTGAATGACTAGGTTACAAGGTCTTTTAACGCTATTTACACTATTTGACGCTGTCAAACGAAGTCTAATTTTACTTTTATTTCTTTAGGTTAGTTTACAGTAAATAAGATACACTTATGCATACACGTGGTTACCAATTGCAACACTACGTCATGCATTAGATAAAAGATAAATTCAACTTTAAATTAGACATTAGTAACAATTAACATTAAAGTTAATAGCACTATTCCGGAAGCAAGAGAGTGAATCCAAAAATATATCAGCTGTGTTCTTAACTCTACACATACCTACGTGAAATCGAAGAGTTAATCATATTACACATTATGTTATTAAACACTCAGATGACTTTAAAATTACTTATTACCAATACGTTACTTCAGAAACAATACCTTTAAAATTAAACAATAACTTCGCAATGCGAGCCATAAAAATTGTGATGTAAAAATGCAATGTGCATATCGATAAAATGCGTATTATCGATATAAGATTACGTGAACGAGTATGACATTACGATAAAGTAAATCGTTGTAGAAATAGATGCTGTTCTGTTACAATAGACCGCTATTGATTGATGATCATGGATCACGGTCATGGGTACTAAATACGCGTGGACATGTGAGATACCTAGTATTTTCTAGACTAGTATCTGAAAGTATAGTATAGGGTGTCGATGGTTCGGTACAGTACACGAGAATACTAGCCGGTATTTTTAGTAACCAAAAAAGAAAAGTGCATTAAAAAAGTTCAATGTTATGGTTGTTGTTTTTCAATAATTTAAGTTTGAATTCATTACAATATTTGATACCTTTATTGAACCAAACTTGCATCAAAATCATTGGTACCAAAAATCAAAACAAAATTAATCTCGGTATAAATATGCAGTGCATTATTACGAAACAAAATCTCATTTTTAACCTCATTATTCACTTACAGTAAAACGTGCTAAAAACAAAATTTAACGTATAATAAGAACTCTAATTGCGTTGGTACAAAGTAATGATGAAGTTTTTTTAGCGTCCGCGCCTGCGGCCGTCATGGGAAAATACCCGTTACCAAAGCTGTTTCATATTTTGAGGATTTCATGGTACAGGGTCGCATATTTTGTTTTTTCTTTTTGTTTGTCGCATCAAGTATACTTTTTGTCGCATGCAATTAAGTGTCTTAAAGCAGTTTCATATTTTTGGGAATGTCGTGGTACAGGGTCACATGTTTTGATTTTTTTTCTGTCTGTCACTTTGAGTATAATTTAAAATTTTAATTAGGAAATTTTATTGCATAATGCAATGCTAAACACTTTTATGATATTACATGGAATGTCTTATATTCTCTTTATAATTGTACCACCCTTTACTTTGATATTTTTACTGTTTAAAATATTATTTTAATTAAATCTATTTTACAGTCGTCATTCAAAAAAATTGAATTTGCTTTCTAAATCTTCATTTAATTTTTTTATTCATTCAATTTAGGTATTTAGATTCCGTAAACGAAAACATTAAAGATACCTAAATACCTATATTATATTCTTACTCCTTTTTTTGTGTGAAACAAAACATTTCTATCTACAATCAATTGTTTTATAACCAAATACAAAGGCATTGTTTTCGCGAAATCAAACTGTACATTTACAGCTACTTACGGCAGTTTCAAGGTTATAATGATCACAGTAAATTTGCACACACACCACGTCTATTATTTTGTTGTATTACATATTAAGTGTCTGTATGTAAGTAGATCGTAATCGATAAAACGGTTACGTTTCATACACGAATGTTATCGATAAAGTAAATGTATCGAATTGACATAATTTGTGTGGTGAATGGAGTTTTATACGCTGAATTTAAATACTAATTGATGCGTTTTCTTAACGGGTTACATTGGCTAGGGACTATATCTTGCTTGAAATTATTATTATTATATTTTAATGGTATTTCGTCAGTCGTTTTTTCTTTTTTAACCGAAAATTATTAATCCTTTCAAAACTTATTACTAAATTTAATTATGCGTGTATTTCTACACGAAGTAATAATAAGTTTAATGTGAAATGATTGACAGTATCGTAAGTACGAGAGAACCAATGTAAAATAACAAATATTTACTCATAAAACGGTTGTTGTATCATTGTTTTTGTGTTTATTTTGATAAGAATGTCAATGTTTGCAGTCGGCTTTCAGATTAGTAATGAAAATTCTTGTAAATAACGTAATCACGGCTGCATTCATAATACGCATGACTCATCTTAACCTGTAATAAACTACACATGTTCCTTGATAAACTAATGGCATTAGTTCTATACGCTTTTGTATATTTAACTACGTCCCATTCAGTAAGTAGTACATTGAAGTATTTATACTTAATTATCAACATGCCTGAAACCCTAAATCTCATTTTAAAACTTTTTTTTTTGTAAATTACTATGATGTATGAAGCTACGACTTACTATCAATTATTATTCTTTACTTGAGAGAAGACCAAAGAGTATTTTCCAAACTCAAAGACTTGACAAACGCTCAAATTTGTTTTTTTTTTTTTATAATCTATAACGTTAATTATGTCGTTGCTAGATTGACCACACTTTATCCCAAGAAACTTACTTTAAAACTACAATAAAAAAAAGACGAACAAGAATTATCTTTATCATACATAGACTTCACAGTTACATTTGTCTGAACACAGTCAGAATGCCTTCCAATCACCTCTCACAATAATATGACTATTACAGTAGAGGAAGAAAGACGTCGCTTTACGCCGTATATCCTGCTATCTCGCTTACACAATACAACAGTCTTAATATATGCTATGGTGGTAGGGCCTCTGAAGCCTTGTTATGGAGATGTCTGTCTCTCAGATTCCTTAACTGAATTAGCGTTCAAGCTCCGCATATGAGAGGGAATTCCTCGACAAGTCACTCCTCTGTGACGAGACATATTTGTTTACATTTATTGACGTAAAACGTATGGAATTAATTTTTACGACACACGTTACACTGTTAGCTGAATTTATTTACTTTTTTGGAGATTAGTCGTTTTTTTTTATTTGTAAGAAGTATTTTAGGTCAATGTCTAATTCTGTGTTACTACTGTGGTACTAAGTTTTCTTGTCCTCCTATTAATAACAAATGACAAACGATAGAAATCAGCTGACTTCTATTATGACAATAGTATATTTAGACTGTGCTTCTATTGTAGGCGGACAATGTTGTTGAAATAACTACAACTGGCGCCAGAACAAGCTCTATTATATCTTTTATATACATCTACCAACAGCACTAACTGATAATAAAAAACCCCTGTTATCAGCAAACCCCAGCAAAATCCGACACTCTTTCCGTCAAAATTTGTCTTCAAACAGTATGAGTAACAGTTTACAGCTCGTAAAAGTCACGCGAGTTCTTGTGTTCAAAGAACCTCTCACCATCCCTTAAAGTAATATCATTGTAGTCGTGAAAAAGAGAAAGAGAGATGTCGCTCGACGCCGTGTAGTGCGCTGTCCCACTTCCACAACTGCAGTTATGTTACTTTAAGAGTTTTTGGTATGCCCACAGAGAGTGCAAGTAAATTATACTTGAACCCAACAACTGTCAACATACTCTGCTTTTAAGCTAAGTTCTCTTGTACACCAGGTAACACAAGTCCTTACACGTAGATTTTAGTCTACGAGCGACTTACTTTGCAAATTCGTGGAGATTTGTCTATACGACGAAACGTTGGGAAACGGAAACTTGCGTTGTCATATGGCTAAAAATTTCAAAGTAGTATTGTAGTATTTATTCTAAAATAAATCTAATAAATTAACAATGCAATATAACCAGCCAATATGTAGGTACTACAAAATTTTATCACTAAAAAGGTTGTAGCAATTCGAAAGCAGCATACCTAAGCAATGTTTTGAAAGAAAACTTCTTTTCGACAAGTTATCATCTATCGATTAGCTCAACTATTTTGAATACTTCAATTATTACAATATTTTGAAATTTTTTGTAGTTCCATTATTATATGAAGCGCTAGATCCCCAGATTATAACTGACAGTATAGAGACAAACGGACCATGATTCCTGTCAACCTTAAACTATTGTCAAGGCGTTAACTTTGTTATTTTTAAATTACATCCGGCGTATAGTACATACGTGTAGTATCTGTAATCTATTTTTATCATAACCTTGCTCTCTAATAATAAATCTAAAAAATGTCCTTTCAATTTTGCATTTAGAATACAAAAATGTAAGTACTACTAACTGCGAGAGACCTAGCGCCCGAATTTCGGATTGCCTCTTCAATAGCGCGATTATGACAATTTTCAAATTTCCGACCTACTGCATTGCTACAAGGTTCAAATTCGTGTGAATCTTAATCACTAGCATAATTTCCATGAAAAATAGTAGTCTATGATTATTTATGGATTAATGAGAGGAAAATTTTAAATGATATGGATTCACGATATCTTATGATATCATCGGTTCAGTTCCGGATAACTAATAGCATACTGATTGTTATCTAAGACAATTCTATTTGTAAAGCGTTTTTTTTGTGGTATTATGTTTTGTAAATGTAAATAACATTGATAGTATTTGTCATAACAAACAAGTTACTTAAGATAAAAAGTGTTGGATAAGTAAAAAAAAATATTAAAAAAAACAGATAAAAATATTACCTGGTTCTGATTAGAATTAGGAAAGCCGATAGGTTTTTACAACGCTCCTATATATTTTTTTTTAATAATAATAATAATGTTCAGATCGATTTCGGCCACGGCGGTGTTACTTTGACACCAGCCAACTACGCGGGACATATTATAGTGCAAAAGCGTGTGCGCAAACACAGGTGCACTCTTTATTCCTTTACTTTCATAGTCCGGTGGGACGACAATCTGACGTGACCGGAGAGAGATCAGGCGCAGGAGTCACATTTCTCTCGGTCTTACTACTAGGCTACCACAGCTTCATGATTTTTTAGGTAGTTAGGTTAGGAACAATAAAGTTACCTATTTATATGTAAACCTACGAAGCAAACAATTAAAAAAATTGGGGCATGATTATAATTTATTATGAAGTTTGTAAAAAAAAGATGTTTGTTGTGTTGTTACAAAGCTATAATTAATTTTTATTTTGTATCCGTAAATTCTTTGTTTATTTCGAAGGTATTGGATTGACACGAAACATTCGTTCTGTAATCATTCGTATTACCTTAAGCTTAAGTAGATAATACCTCGCAACATAGATAGTGCCTGTTATCTTAAATTACGAGATTTAAAAATAATTTTGTTTTATTGTAATATTTATGACTTTATATTTAGAAATTAATACAACTTCATGGATAATAAAATTATTTTTAATTTATAAAAGTTTTAACATTGAATGCAGTATTTATTGATTAAATTAAAAATATGTTTTTATTTTTTTCAAATATTGACAGTTAGTAGGTTATTTTTATAAAATAAAATACTTTCATATATACATAATGTATTGTTGTATTCTATGTTTTTTCATACGTTACAAAATGAATATTCAAATAGATACCCTATTTTGAATTATTTACTTCATCAAATTCAAGTAAATAATATAAAAAAAAAATATGCTAGCGTCTCGTAAATGGGCTATCAGTGTTTCATCATATTTATCGAATTGGGATACTCGGTATGGTTATGACGTCATAGCATTGTAAAAAAAAATATGCACACTTTCCTCATAAACGAGGTTACTGACGAATCTCAGATGCCCAACACCTTTACAAAATATTACGAAATTTTAAGTGAAGGTTAAGTTAAAGTTTATTTATAAAAAAAATAATGTTCTTAGAAAAGATCACTTTTAAGAATCTACGATATTATGACCTAAGTTATAATAAAATAGATCTAATTTAATAAAGAAAACGCCAAAAGAGTCGAAATTCGCAAAAACAATATTAATTTAAATTCAAAACTCATCAAAAATTATTTAATTAAGCTTAACATTTAATATTTCGTCATTACTCGAAATAAATTTGTAATAATTGTATACACAGTTGTACTGATTTAATTATTATTATAACTAATAGCAAATATTTTAAACGAATTTGGTACGCTACGCTGTCGAATTTTATTCCTGCATTTTTATTTGTATTTGATTTATAAATTCCTAGTATGCTTGAAAGTGCAAATATTGTTATCGCAAGTAGGTCAAACTGTTTGTTTACTATTTTGCAACACACACATCAAATATTGGCACATTGATATAATACTATAACCTAAATTCAGAAAAAAAACTAAATATCATAAAAAAAAATCCGATAGGTATAGTTCCAATTTCAAATAATGGCGCGAAAACAAAATAATCTTACCTCGCTTTCAGCTGGTTCTAAGTTTGAATGTAATATCACTGATGCTCTGTTCCAGTCACTCGCTCGTTCAAGTGTCACTGACTCATCTGATGTGTTTTTTTTTTCATGCGGCCGTGCGTCCACGGCGACTTCACAAACATCAATGAGCATTGACATCGTATATCATTAAGTCGTGCGATAATGCTTTATTTTATGTTACCTTAGCGATATATCGCTGTTGCTAAGCCTTCAATCGGCTTTACTTTTGGACAATCGTCTACATTGTACAGCGACTTGCCTATCTTGCTCATAGTCATTTCCGATTTAGCTGTGCCGTGTGAGGTTTCGTGATTTTTGTGTGCAATTGTGCTAATCTAACTTTATATTTTTGTGTTCGGTATTTGCTCGTATCGTCGGTTGCTAAGCAACGGAAAAACAAAAAATACTCCATGTAATTTGGTGAACTGGATTTACCTCAACTGACCACTTGTTAAAACTGGTTTTTCGTAGTGATTGACAGTTGATGCCCTCGTGTGTGATTAAAATGTCCACGTGGTGGATAACTCGCGGGAATATGGACTTTATTTGAATTAGCATACGGTTTAGTTTGTTCTAAAATAGCAAAAATATACTCAAAAGCGTTTAATTTTTAGAAATTACAGTGAAAAGTTATTAGACTAGGTCTAGACTGTATTACATCGCAGTATTCCAGTCACGAATAGAAGAGTTCAAATGTATGGGATTGACATTTATTTTCATTAAGTGGCGTGACTTTGACATGTCAGTTCAATACATTTGAACCATTCAATCAATGTTAATGCTCAAAAAAATAACTTATCTGCAAGCCAGGATACTCAATACAATAAAACTGTGAAGTTAAATAGAGTTCTCGGCCCTGCAGTGTTTATACCTAGTTTCTATGTAACTATTTAAATAACAAAGTCGTGAAGAATAGTGAACAATAATAATTCCGTGTGTTATTAAATAATACGTTTCATTGCACTACTGGCGCTTATACTCTTTAGATCAACGAGACTTTACAATAGGTACAAAAGATGAGAAAAAGATTTTAGATTATTTTAATATTTATTTAACAATTTTAATACACGAACAATTTAATGTAACACACAATTAAAAAAGTGATACACTAAGCTTATTTCTTCAAGACTTAGCTGACCCGCAAAAAATATATATAGACAGAATAATAAATCAATGTAATTTAATCGAAGTTTGTTTAAAAATTCCATCAAAAATATGTTAACATTCGTATTACATAAAGCTTCACATGTACAATAGATATGAGCACAGCTGTTTACGACAGGAAGGCGTAATTACAAAATAATATGAAGCAATAAACAATATCACTTGTTATCATATTTTAATGACGAGTCAATGTCCAACTGTATAGGGTATATTCGTACCAAACCAACGTGTAACTTGAATCTTATTAATTCTCTTCTTCTTATTTATTTATTAAGGCACTATTATACTATAAATACAGACATTAGAAAATAACATTTTCAGTGGACTTAGATTTATCGTCTTATTCTTTTTTAAACGACTCCCGCACTTAGGAATTTAATCCTTGTATCGCAAGGGGTTTCACAAACATTCAATTCACATGCACAAAGACACCCAGACTCAGAACAAGCAATAAATTTTGTGGATCCCACAAATTATTGTCCTTCACGGGGATCGAACCCGCAACACTTTGCATACAGTGGTAATTGGCGTGGTGACCTGTACCACTCGGCTATCCGTGCAGTCAAGTTACATAAATTACAGACATGCACAACATAATATTTTCTTCTTAGTCGTACATAATAGCCAGAGTGGTCCTGGTTATGTCTCTAAGTCGGGTCCATCACTGCCGCTTCCTTCGTGATGCGTTGCCATGTAGCTCTATGCCTGGAAGACTAGGAGTTCTTATTTACACCACAATGTGTTACAGACTTGATGAAGTCAGTCCAGCGTGTAGGAGAACGCCATCTTAATAATTATAATTATAATAGTATAATTACTTTGTTGTACGTACTAAGTTATTACAATATTTTTCATAAGGCAACAATTATACAATACAGGGAATAAAAAGACATCAATAAAAGTCTATGAAGGATGTTACATTTACTAGGCTCATGAATACAAAAAACAAACTTGATTATAAGGGATCTACGTTATTAAAATTATATTTGTGAGGTAACGTTTAGGACTTTTGTTGTTGACTGTATCAGCAACAAAAGTCTATGAACGTTATCGGATTTACAAGGCTACTTAATACTATAAATTACAACTGTTTTAAAACTTGGTAAGACTTGGTAACAATCTACGTTAAATCAATCAATCAACAATCAATATCATAGATGTTATCGAGCTTGTAAAACAACTACATCCTCTTTTCTTACTGAACGTACCTAAGTGCAATTTGAAGCTAAACTTTTAAATGGTTTTAAATAAACTTGAACCCTAACAGGACAGCGATAGGGTTGATAATTAAATATACCTTCTTGGTTTCCAGCTGATTACACAATATTTAACTACAGTGAAGTAAGTCCATGTGTTAGATATCCTTTTTTTTAGGAAATAAAAAAAGAAATACAAAAAAAAAGATCAATTTGTCCTTATTGGTTAGCATAAAGTGATGCAATTCGAGAGCAATGATAAGTATTGCACAACTTTAAATATCGGTTTCACAGTTCAATCCAAAAAAAATATGACATCAGAAACTTAGACGCGAGTGTAGTCCGCATTATTGATTCAAAACTTCAATGAATAATACATCGTATACAATATAGTTGAGTTTTGAGGTTATACATGCATTGTACAGCAAATCCCTATAGGGGTTCTAGACTTTCAGATCTTAACAGTTTGATACAAACTTACGCTAACAAAAGCAACGTTTTCCTTCAAACATGTACAGTTTATATTGTGTATATTGCTTTTGCCGGTGACTTCACCCGCTTGAATATGGAGTATCGCAGAAAAAACTAAAGTATTCTTATACTAAATTGTATTAATATCTTTCTCCGAAAATTTGGAAAGTTTATCTTAAAAAAAACGTTTTGATCTGCCGATGTAAATTTTATATTAATAGACAAACTATATTTTTTTAATGGTGTTTATTATAACTAATACTCATTACCTACTTTGTTCCATTCCACATTGTTATCCGATCCATTTCACATTTTATATAGGTGTTAGCTTAAAACTAGGTAGATACAATAATACATACATAGTTTATAGATCAAAATATGGTCCCTGTAGGGCATAACATAGTATGTGGGAGTCCTTAAAATATTGTGTAAACTATTTTAATGTTCCTCTCCAACTCTCCATACACAAAAACACCAAATAAAATGCGATCGCGATCTATGGTGGAACAAATAGGTAATAATATAACTATTGTATGCACACAGTAATTTATTGATGACGAATAACGATGAATCCAAACAGTTTCAACGTACCTGATAACAGTACTAGGAAGGAAGAGTGACTCAGTTGTTCTCGGTACGGCAATCGGGTTTAGACGTGACATAGGTACCTACCTACTCTTGTTACGAACGCGTTACGCGATCAAGATCAAGGTAATTGTGTACGTAACCTTTATTTGACGTCACTTTCGTGTTTTGTTAATAAAGAAGCTCGGTTCAGGTGTTTAAAAATGTTTTTTTGACGTTCCATTACGTAAAATCGAATTGTTTGTTAAAGATGTGATGTTATACTGGTTTTTACACAGTATGCCATCTACTTCTAATTAATATATGAAAGTTTATTTGATTACAAAAAGAAATATGTTTAAGAAACTGAAGTGTAATTTTTATTTCGTGTCAATTGCGCACGATAAGAGATTATCACATAATTTAAGAGATGACATAAACCATGACTTACATGAAAGAAAACTGCAATATAATAAAAAATAACCAAAATATTTTGATAAAAGGTCAAATGGTTCAGTAATTACTTGTTTTATTACGTGAATGTTGTTTAATTACTAATTAGTGAAAACAAAGATAATGCATGATTTTTCGTCAGCCATAATTTTGGCGTTAATGATTATTTGCGGTATTTATTTTTGTATCGTATAGTTATTATTAAGTATCTTTTTTAAGAGAATTAATTTATTTTGAAAACCTTAATCAGAATTTGTCACAATACTCTTCATTAACAATGAGCTGAAATCTATTCTGGTATACTTACAGTATTTGTAAGTTTCTTTGTAAAATATGTTTAATATGACGTAAGTTTTGAAATTTAGGCCATGAAACCCTCTTAATCATACAGCCAATGGTGTAATATTAAAGGTTAATTTACCCTATTGCCCATAGATACTTTAACATAACGACTTAATTTTAGACTATTGAAACTATGGAATAGAGATGCCAGTCTCTGATGCTCTCGATGTGCCATGTCTAGCTCATTTCCATTACTGCAACTAGGACTGTTGCAGATTTTAAGATGTGCGAGTGAGGCCTTAGGCTCTACAAGTTTAAAAAAAAGGTTTGGATCTTTCACAAACTCAAATAGAATATACCTAGTTAATAGCAAAACCGCAAATTACGTCAGTATTGAGTGAGAAATGATATTTCCCCTGGGTATATCCTAGTGGGTATTACCTAACTACGGCGTAACTATATATAGACGAGATATAATTAGGAAAACAAACATTAAAATCTTATTATCACGTGCTAAAATAGTATAGAGTTATCAACGAAAAACTGCAAAGAAAGAATAGAATTATAGAGAGAATTAAACAAAAACAACGTTTTAAGTAATTGTGATGTAATAATTCTGGGTCTGATTACGTCAATGCGAGGGTCCTATTCTGTACTCTATCGGTCATTGACCTTTTATTCAATTGTAATGTGACCTTTAAATGACGTCATGTTTTGAAAATACACGCAATATTATGTTTATGTACAAGCAGGGATAATGGTGATAAAAGAGGAGGAAGGACCATTGAATGGTCCTTTTCCTGCATTGAGACAGAAAGGGAAAATGAGTATTGGTTAAGTCAACAATGAAAAAAAATAAAGAATTGTGATGTTGGATTACATTTTTGCAAATCAAATATTGTTCAAAATTTTTAAACTACTCGTTCAAAGTAGTTAGTACCTACAATGAGTAGTAGTAGTTACATTGTATTAAAAAAAATATTATTGGCTCAATGATAGACTATTAGGTAGTAATGTCTGGTTACATTAAATTAAGTTTAACTGGTTTGAAGTAGTGTCATCAAACCACGACACCATCAAGAATGACTAAAAGTCTTGAAACAATATACCGAAAATGAAAAATAAATTTTTGCAATTTGTATCTTTGCTGATAAGGGTATTTACCGTTTTTGCGCCTTGAAAACATTGTGTAATGTAAATATTATGGACTCGATACCATCACAGTATAATTTTTTAAATGGATGACTAACTTAAACTCAAAAGCACTGGTTAGATCTCGACCAATCTGACCTCATGACAAACACCAAATTTAACAAAATAATCACAAAAGTCAAAAACATAATATATGTAACACACAAGAAAAACCTTTTTTCAAAACCTCTTTCCATTTAAGGGTTAATTAATACTCAACGAATCATATATTTTTTGTTACAATAATTTATCAATATTAATTAAATCAGAACCCGTAGTTTATTTGGAAAATTTATTGCTCCAAATAAACACGTGTCTAAAATATTCGCGTTTATCATTTTAATAGTATCATTTTAACTTTATTAAAGCCTATTTTTAGATTAATTATAATATGATGACGCAAATCAACAGATTACGAGTACAACTTGACGAACAACAATCATTAGAGGGCTACCACCGTTTAAAGTAATATTATTGTTAGCGTAAGAGAGAGACGCTGCTCTACCTTGTATAGAGTGCTGTCTCTTTTCCACACCTGAGTTTATACATCTTTAAGACGTGGTAGTAGGTTCTTAGAGGCCTCAACACATCTGGTTCACTATCCACAAAGTACGAAATATTCATAACGTAAATATTACAATTATAACTATTCTTGAATCCTACGACGGTTTTTTTTTATAATATTCGTGCTGGGCAATAGGCACTTAATTGCCATTATGATAATATGGAACTTATTACAGAATTAAATCTTTTTGAAATTCGTAAGCAACCTACAAAGAATTAGGTCAATCTATTTCACATTTATTTGTTATTAAGAATCATGTGAGTATCAAATATCAAGACAAAACAATATTTTTTACAATAATTCCTCGAATTGTGCTTAAAAGGTCAAATATATTATTTATCAGTTGCCTACGATTCCGCAAAAGATATACAAGAAGTAACTCCAGGAACAGATTATAACAATAATACTGTTGTTGTCATCTACGACCATAATAATAATAATATCTGGAATCTTTTTAAAAGCTCCTAAAGCGTACCGCTTTGTTGATGATGAGAAAGAGAGACGGCGCTAGACAGAGTGGTCTGCCATCTTACTTCCACAAAGGTTTGTTTTTGTGGGCACAGATTTTTTTTCAGATAGGAACGTGTGGAATAAGATGATAATATGCTGCGGCGACCACAAATAATAATTGGGACATGGGATGATGTTGAAATACTAAAACGGCTTAATACGGCTACCTTAACTAAGAGCTATCATCCACAAACTTATCGAAGTAACGACTTAAAGTTGTGATTACACAAATTGAAGGTGTAATACCTTCAATTTGTCAATTCATCTTCTTGACAGGGTTCAACGACCTGATAAGGAGATAAGTAGCTGACACTGCGGTCAATATGTGAAGCATACTTACCTGCATATGAAACCAAACCAAATTGGCTCAAGGTTAAAATTGTATTTACTCAGTATAAATACAATCACAATGAATGATGTTTCGATAAAATTTCGAAAATTTTAGACACCAAACGAGACAAACGTGATTGTAAATATGGATGGGTTGTAGCAAATTTTGAATAAGTTTGGTGTGGAGTTAGTTAGTACTCTGGATTAACACGTAAGTTACTTTATATCCAATGGTGGCAGACGCCGTCACTAATTCTATATACTACTAATTTAAGAACATATTCTTTCTTTGTTTTAGTTATTTTAAAACAGTATCAATGAAATATGGTTTGTATTTTCGTGTTTCAAGTTACAACGTAACAAATACTTGATTATGAATGACGCAAGTATTTTAAACATTAGTTAACTTATTATTTACTCGTTTATCGACTGTATCTGTTTTTCTGGCCTGACCTCATTAAATCTGATGGAACAATGACATGCTAAAACACAGGTGTAAGTTAATTATTATCACATGATTAATAAATAATTACAATAAATATTATGACAGTTGGATTTCACAATGAGAGAAGAGTCGTGAATTCCTCATTGAATATTTATACGCAATTTTTATGCTACTCGTTCAAGTAAAACGGGCTATCAAGAATAATCAAATCCTCTAAATTAAGAGTAAATTAATCGTGTCTCTCTACTATCTATCTTATCACCTCTTACAGTAGGTGTGGAAGAGAGACGCCGCGCCGCTCTACATCGAATAATACGCCGTCCCACTTAAAAAACTTCAATATTTTAGATAAATTGAAAAGTGGCGGTAAGCCAGCTGAGTTGTATGTTTTTAAGGGAACTGTAAATACATTGTGATCGCTGCGCACAGACATAACTGGAATCCACACAAACTTTAAATATGTAAGTATAAACTTCATGTCATCAAAAATTACTGTGACACATATGAATGAATGAATGAATTATTTATTTATTCTCTTTAAAATACTTAATACTAGGTACATTGCCCCACAAAACTGCTTACGCAGTTTATCTGTGAGATCATTGAGTCTCTTTTACAATAAAATTATTACTAATATAGACAGTAAAGGAGTAGGTATAGATTTCAGATCATCAATGTTAAGTCAAGAATAGGTAACACTTACTCCAATTTTTCCCAGACGAAATATTTTAATTTAAATTTTTATCTACCTAGTATGAGGGCCGTCCCCACCTTCATATCTTCGACTGCCTAATCTAATGCGCAGGAGGTTTCAGTGTGGTAATACTAACGCCATCAATAAACTAATATTATCAGTAGAATAACAATGGATTATTCCAACTTTTGCCCTTGACCATTTATCAACATTTTAACAAATCGATAAGATAACTTGAGTAATAAAATTAAAATGTTTTATTCTTAACTAGCACAATAAATCAAGTTTATTGTAATGTATTGAAAGGTATTTGGATATTGATTGATTACGTAATTTTCTATCACGATTTGATGGGCTTGACGACAAAAAATGTGTTAGTTCCTTGTTACTTTGTACTTTAATATGTCAATGAACAGATTTTAAATTAGTAATTAGTGCTGTGTTAAAGATTACATGAATGTTAGCGACAAAAATCTTTGTGAAATGACGATAATAATTATAATAGGATGTTGTCACAATAAATTGTTATTAATACGCACCAAATATCTGTACATAATACACATAGCATCTGAGCGACAGTCAATCTGTTTCGGGAATGACAATGGGCACGACGTAGTATGGGTTTGAATCGACGGGCACAAGAATTAGTTGTAACTTAGCAAGAATAACGTAATAAAATAAAAACAGGTCTATAGGCTAACAAATGTCATTCATTAAAATCAAACACAACACAAATAAAGATTAAACTTCTAAGAGAAAGTTAACCAAAACCATGTAAACATAAACTTTTCATTACGATGTTCGTGTTATACAAATCGTAATAGTTCAGATCCAACCTTTCATATTTCACAACTTCAATAAATCATTCCAGAGAAAAGGGCTTTTGAAATTCACCAACTGTATACATCTTTTAGCAAACGACTGTATGATGCCATGTCGTGTAATATAGTGTCTTCCCGTCCCTCCATGTAAATGTTGCTGGTGAACATAAATCGTGACAGAACAATCTGGGGATAAAGTCCTATAGGAACTGGGTAATCGCTGTTGTATGAGTCATTTACAAAGGTGGCTCGAAATGGGCGATGTTGAATGGAATTATAGTTGTGCCACGTGTAACGCAGAATGCTGTTTTATCCTTTAGGCCAACAATTAATAAGGAAAAGAATTTCTAAAGTATGAGTTGTAAAATGATATTACTCATACTGTAATTGATTCCGCCTTTTGAATTTAATTTACAGCCGCTGTCACTTCTTAAGCCTAGCAGTGGCCTTGCCAAGGCTGATTATGATAATAAATAATTTATAGATAAATCACCTACAAGTTGTAATGAGAAAATAATGCGCCTTACAATTGTAATGTATGTAACTGAAATTTAAATCTTATCTAATTAAAATACACATTGATATTTAGACCACCATTGAAGGCGTAAAACATTTTATCAAAATCACTAAAGCAAATCTCGCAATCGTAAAGATAAATAAAAGGGGCATTTGTGAGTACAGGATGGAGAATTTGTGAAACATTTATTCAGAATGTGTTCAGGGTCGATAGTACGAAGATAAACCGAGGCAATTTCGAGCAGCCAAGGAGCCGTTAGCTGGTGAAAGCACAGCGACGCAGCGGGTACAGAGTTACTAAGAAAGGGATGTGCCTCGTGACAAGGCCCAAATTAACGAGGCCGGCTCCGCTTGAAATTTACATGGGTATGCATGTTGCGCTCCTAGATACTACTGTACAGGCAACTGGATTTAGTGCCGCAAATAGTTTCGGAACTCCGGATCTAAGCGAGCTACTTGCATAAGGAACTGTAATTAAAGAAGACTCGAATGAACTGTGACCGGGCCTTAATTGTATATAGCGCTTTCCTTAATTCGAACGAGCAATGTTCTTACAAACAACCGTCTTATTTATTTTGTAAATACTTTGCTACTGTTTTAGTTATTTGTAGCGTTGTTAAGTACGTTATGTGAGTTCTTGTTTTTGAAGTTACTTAACCCTTTGCTTTTTTTAATGTTGGTATTCACGTCTTGGTTAAAGATTTTTGTAAGTATGAGTTGTAAAATGTTTTGTATGTAATACACGACTTTTAAATCTACAATCGTACTTCCTTGGACTGGGAATAGAATAAAAGTTGTAAAACTAAGCAAGGGCACCGATATATTGAAATGGCGATATATATTTCTTATACGTAGTCAATGATCATGAACGAGAGATTTCTTGGCGGCGAACAAGCCGGCGGTGGTCACGTACTAGGAACCGATAAAAATAAGTTACATCTATCTGTTAGCAACAAACTTTGCCGCGGGCGATTAAGCAATTCAGCAGGATGCGAAAATCGAGCAAGTTTAATTAAAATTAACTTGAGTCGCGATTTATCCCGCTATCAGAATGAATCAATAATTTATTCCTTCAGTGCGGGGGAGTGTAGGCTATTTGAGTGCAGTTACAGGATCCAGCCTCGCATACTGTAACACATAGCTCCGCAGAGCGCTTAGCACGGAATTCGATTCAACTAATGCCGCCTAATCCTGACCGGTGGCACACAAATGGCACAGGGTGCATTCCGAAAGGCTATGTGCAATTTGCAGTTGGTGATTGATGATAATCCCCGTCGCATCTGTGCGGGCGACAAAACAATGCACTCGCCGCCTCTGCTCCGTGCTAATACAATTTTTCTCTGCGCGTCGATTGTTCTATCAATTTTCCTTGTCATGGACACGGGCGGAGATATTGATATTGTGAATAGGCGTTTTCTTATCTCTTTTGTTTTGTTATTAACCTTACTTTCTGGAGCGATTTGATCAATAATAACTACGCTCTTTCTGGATTTAAGACGAATGTTTTTCTGAGTGAAATTTCGGGTGTATTTTAATGCGCAATAAAAATGTGCTGGTTTATTCTAAATAAATCCCCGTCGGTTCCGGTGTGTAGTGCGGCGGGGCGGAATGGGGAGCGGAAGGTGCGCCTTCGGAAGCAGGATGGTGTAAGATAAAGAGAACATTTCCTATAGCACGTCTTGGGAGATTTAGCAACATTCCGAGACGGCCTCGTTCTTTTAATGTGCCTCTGCCAAGTGTAATTCAGTTTTTATTTTCATTTCACTTTATGATACAGTTTTTGTTAACTTAAATGGCTGTTTGAAATTACTGTGTGGCGTTACAAGGATACGTAAGTATTAAATTGTTTAATGACTAATATGAGACTAGCGTTTTAAAAGGTACAGTTTGTGTCATTAGGTACATGCATATGTACGAATCCTAATCCAAATTTTATAGAAATTGGTACTTAGAGAAAATTAAAATTTGACCCTTATTAAAACGAAATTTAGTCTAGTAAATAATAATATAAGCTTTCTGATTTATGTGTTATTAACAATTCCATTCAAATCCTACTCCACATCTATCAAAGCTTTGATGAGCAACCAAACAATAGAGATAATTAATAAAATTATTTAGTGATTGGCATTTTATTTAATTAACTAAATACTAAAATCATACATAGTAACACATTTATTTCAAACACAATTAAAACCAACGTGCAACCATATTAATTGAATACAATAGAAAACTATGTATTTCATATTATCGCTTAATTAATAATTACATTATTATAATCTACTAGCTGTTGCCCGCGACTTCGTCTGCGTGGTATTCAAGATGTGTAGTGCTGTACAAAAAGTAAAGCTAAATAATGTTTAATGCCAGCTCCCTAATCCTGTTCCGTTCCAAACTACCTAATTTCTTAACTTCCTAATCCTAACCTCTAGTCTTACAAACATATTTGACTGTTAGTTAACACTGCTAGTTTTTTGCTGTGGCCACTATCTTGCACTGATTTGACAATTTGGATTGAATGACTTGAGAACGGGCGATGGTAAAGAAGTGTGCTGGTCTCTTACTGGCTTAACCGCCGGAGTGCTTCACCGTATTCTATTGTCGGGGGCCACGGGAACGCTTTCGCAATCTACTGCAAGCCCCGACAGGAGAGCTCTTTTTAACGGGAGCTTCTTCATTAATGTGGAGCCAGCTTTTGCCAGCCCTTATTAAGAGGCGCGTGGAAGCACCACGCATTCCGTCTTTGCCTTTATCCAGTAAAGTAGACTGCCCTGAGACTACTGGCGTAGGTTATTTACGGTGGTTGGAGGAGGGCAAATAAGGCCCTTCTTCTATCCTTTGCTCGTCGAACATGGATCAGGTGGTCAGATGAAGCCTGCCGTGCTTTTTCCACTTTTCCTTGAGCGTCATCACTTCTTCACAGAACTTGGCGCACTAACTAACCGCGGACACTTTGGCCACTCTAGGCGATGTGACATCGTCGTTACGAAGATGTCGCATTCGCACTGGGTGTGAGAGGGGTCTGTATACCCAAATTTGCCAAATTTTGTTTGCCTACCTATTTGGGTTCTGAGACGGTTGAATGCTTTCTGAACAGGCCACTGCAAGGTGGGCCAGTAGGCCGGGCGGCAGATTTTCCTGAGGTAGGACATAAGTAGTAGGTGGTAGTTGTCGATCTGCCCAGATCTTGCTCCGAGCTCGAGTTAGAGTTGCAATAGTAGTCAGTGTATATCGGAAGAAGCTCTTTTGGCTCTTAAGTCTACACGATTTATGTCTCTTCTAACGTCAGGTAGAGCAATGCCAACCAGGAGGAGAACTTATTGTGCGGGGTTGGTCCTTAACAGCCAGATATTATTCGACACGTTTGCACTGTGCGCTGTGGTGCGGAGAACAGCAGGCGCTGCTCCTCATTCATCTTCTATTTCGTTTTCTTTCTAACTTTGACAGATGTTTTTTTTTTTAAATCATGTCTTAGTGCTTACTTACATGATTATCAAAGTTCCAAGTTTCTAATTCTAGAAGTTTGAGCTGACCCGACTGAGCCTGTTAATGTTAATCTAGTACATATACAAAACAATCGCGGGAGTACGCGTGCGGGGCATACTCGTTCTCGAGATTTAATAGACATGAATGCTCGAATATCAACACACTTTCACTTATGCAACTACCCTATACCATGGCAATTGGTGCACAATTTTGTAGCGTATAGGTACTATCAAATCTTCAAAACCACGTGTCATACACAACAAAATTGCAGTTAACAACTAAGTAGTTAATTAAGTATAGTAAATCATTTACCGTCCACACATTTTTTTTGTTTTGGTGTAGTTGGTTTTCTTTCATTTCATATCCACAGCTCCTCCTAAATTGGATGAAACTGTCCTAGCTTAAACAGTAAGTATCATATACCAGATACCATATAAAAGTATTTTAAAGAACAATTTTAGGTATGTTAAAAAAAATCCAAGCGCTTCTTACAATAGCTACCAAAAACGATAAAAGAAAAAAAAAATATGCTTGACTGAGATTCGATTCGTACTCAAAAATTATTAAAAAATAAATTAAAAAAATTGTGTCGAAATTAAATTTGAACTTAGAGTAAAAAAATACGAAGCTTGTACTTCCTGAGCCCGCTATTTTAATTTCTATATTGTAAGCCAAATAGCATGTTAATATTAATGTCAAAACATAAAACCATAGCAACAGTATTTTGGTCGCTATGGTGACATTTTCAGTTACACCAGATAAGTGTTCTTTAAAAATAAAGGTTTATTGCTAAGACCTCATGGTTAATAACCTGATAATAAATAGCCTATAATGTATGTTGTCTAGACATGTCCTTAATCTCCATGCAAAATTTGAATACTTATGTATACTAAGTAGTTTCTTCGTTTAGCCGGTAATTGTCATAAAATTCGTGATTGCTCACCCTCCATATGAAATAGCGCAATAATATGTAGAATTTATGTTGTCACGACCTCTAGTCAATATATTCTGAAAATTTGAAATGAAAATGAAATTTGTACAGTATTTTTTTGGGATTATCCCGGACATATATTTACGGATAGTTTAACAATTTTATGACAATAGTTCTTTAAACAGGTAACCGTCACAAAACGATGGGCAGAAAAGCTTAGTATTCACGTAAACAGCTTTAATTTTCATCGACTTAGCTTCAAAACAGTCGGGAGTTTCAAAAAAATGTACCTCCCCCTTTTCACCCCCGTTAAGGCAGAATTTTCAAAAATCCTTATTGCGTCATTCTTAACTTCTATCTAAATAGCCAAATATTAATTTTAATCGAATTAGCTTCAAAACTGACGGAGTTTTATACAAACTTACCCTACCCCTTTTTACCCCCTTAAAGAGCAAAATTCCAAAAAAAAGATAGCTTAGATGTTAGCGAGGACTAATAGCTACATAATAAAAAAAATTTCATCAAAATCCGTCCAGTAGTTTTTGCGTGAATCGCGGACAACAAACAGACAGACAAAAATTTTTTTTTTCATATTTTTGGCTTCTATGGGTTGTATGAAGATCCCCCATCTAAGATTTTCTTTAATATCTTTAATGTACAGACATGAGGTTTTTATAATTTTATTATATGTATAGATAATCCACACTAATATTAATGAAGGATGTACTAGTAATTATTGGCTAGCTATCCATTCCATTTGCGTGAATGTTAAATTTCACCATCACTTAAAGATTTGGATATTTTACCAACCATGAACTGAGATCGAAAATTCCTTAGAAAGCAGATTACTTCTTATTTTTTTTGTAATCAAAACCTAAAAATTTTGCTGGATTTTTTAAATCTTGAATATTTTTTAAGACTATTCGGCAAAAGTAACAGAAAAACAAAAAGGTAGAAAAACGATAATAATATTTAATATTTTGTTTATATTTGATTTAACACATAACCTACTCGTTACAAGACTCTACGTTACAGTAAGTACTAAATCTGACGCCAAAGCAGGTGGAAGCTACTTAAACATAATTACAACATCTATATCAATGAAATCCTGAACACATCCCTTGAACACCGCAAGCACAGTTATTAACAGCTGTACTTGTAAAGCCGAGGTATTAACTAATCTTACGCTAACCCGTCATATTATGTGTATTAATTTAATCTGGGAACAATATATTTAGCTACGTAATGCACGTAATTGCTTGATAAATACTGGGTGTTTTGTGAGTACTTAGTAGTTAGCATCAAATACTAAATCCGTAACTTAAAAAAAAAACTGTTTATACAAGAAGATCAAAAATCCAGGATTATGGGATGATAACACTGGTAGGTATAAATACAAACTTGCACTCATTGGCCGCCTCTTTATAAGTATGACAATAATTGTTATTGATAATTATTTATTTATAAAAAAATAATGTAGCCGTAATTTTAACTTAAAGTTTTAAAAGATTTTATAGATATTGATACTGACCTTAAAATTATATAAAGTCTACTAACATAAAATTTATTCATTAAAAAGTAGCATAAAATAATGGAAAATTATCCTTATTCTACGTAGTACATTTAAAAGCTTAACTCAGATAAAGAATTTTAGATTATTTAAATTATAAACGAAATATACATCTTCTAAATGAAGTTTAAATGCAATTTGCGCTCAAACAAAACCATCATGAACAATTTGCTGTGAAATTAAAGCGAATTAAAAAGTTGAATAGTTGTTCAGAGAGTTGAGTTGACGACTTATTCTGGGCGAAAAACTGTGGTTCACGGAAATAATACGGTATTCCGAATCCAGGTTACTTGTTGTATTGTTGTTAAAAAACAGTGAATAAATTGCTATTTTAGTCTTCTTCCTCTCTCCTAAGTTTTGAACAACACAACACTTTATATTTGCCTACAAAACTAAACAAGCATCGAACTGTTAGTTTCAGAATTGATCAGAATTTAATTGACTACCTGTCAAGAGCAAAGATTAAATGATTCGACGAAACTATCGAAAGGACCGCAAAATAGAGACTTAAAAGATAAGGAAATCTTTAGATTTTACTAGAACGAATTAGTTTAAAAAAAAAACGGCAATTATGCGTGAAAATGTCTAAATTATAATTGTAGATACCTATTATGTAAGATTAATTCAAAGAAGTGAATACAAAAATTTGGTACATAACTATGTATAATAATCTATACTCAAATAAAAACGCCTAAGTCTGTGCTCAGAGAAAAGGAATTGTTATGAAAAAAAAATATTCATAAGCTCATTTGACATAACCAGCAGGTCGTTGAACTCTTGAAAAGACGGCACAGATTCTATACAAAATGATTGATTCATGCGAAGCTCGGGAAGAATAGTCATCTTGAAAAGGCAAGTCTTTACGTATGTAGGACATTCACTTACATCCATAAGAACCTATTTGGGTAAGTATGTATATGAGAAAATTAAGCCAAGGCGACTACGATTTTCTTTTTTCTTTTAATTAAAACACATATGTATGGCTGTAAATGACAATACCAGTAGAATCATATGTCATCTTTTAAAACCTTCTTTTCTCAAAACTAAAATCAGTGCTGTGAAATCTCGGGTCACACAAAATCAAAATCCTTCGCAAATTAACAAAAAACATGCGATACCGCTTTTCTAAACAGAAGCTATTAATTTATATAGTTGAAACTAAACTCCCCAAGGAAACATCACATTGGCAGCTGCCCATTACCGATAGCTAGACAAGCAGACATTGAATTGCCAGTCATCAAGAAACCATCTGTCCGGTCTAAGGTACCAGTGATCTAATTATAGCAACCACTGCTACACAGAAATAGACTATTCCCGATTTAGTAGAGCTTTTTTCACCAAAGTTTAGGTTACAGTACACGAGTAATACATATTTACATGATAATTATAGGGCATATTCACTTACGTTCATCCACACTAAGATAGCACTTAATTGTCTATAATAAGTAACAAGGTGTGTGGAAGACAAATTAATTATAATACCATAACAAAGTAATGTATAGGTTACATAATAATATGATAAAATTTATAATTGTCCAATGGCGGTATACAGAGAAAAGTTCTTTACCTCCCATTCTAGCCAAAGACTGTGTTACGGCAAGGTAAGATTTTCGCTCATGGATAATAGTCCTTAAGTTAACACTTTAGTTATAACGTAGATTCGATACAACAGGAGTTGATAGCTACTGTCATCTTCATATGCAAGTCCGTGTGGTGTCCGGATATAAAGAATAGCACCACCCCATATCCTCCACTGGGTGTCGTAAAAGGCGACTAATGGACCTTAAGACCCAGTGCCCTGTACCAACCACCTTGGGTCACCCGAATGGTGCCGGGTAAACAACCAACAATCGCATTCCCAAAGAGGGTTAGTGTCAGGCAGGCGGCCGACTATAAAACCATAGCCAAAACTTTAAGCAACATGTCTAGAGGACGTGTTGCGCCGACCCCAAGTAAAAATTGGGATAAGGGCAGGGGCATGATGATGATCTTCATATGCGACAAACATTGGCGTGATAGACAAGTTTCAATGGTTGTCATACATGAATTATAGTGCTACAGGGATCTTTTGACTCGTGGCCCGAAATATGAACTAATAATTATATAAAATACGCCGCCATACACGACTACCACTTTTGATAGACAGTTGAGTTGATTTTTATTGCGAAGGTGTACACTAACGTCCTTATCTTAATGTCATCCAGCCAGATGCTCGTAACTCCATGCCTGATGATATGTACTACTGTGCCAAATATTTGTACGTCTCACAAACATTTGTGCCAAGTGTGGTGATTAAATTTGGCCTAAATGTTGACGAAAGGAACAAGGAGTAAGTCCAAAGGACTAGACCTATATATTTAGGTATATTGCTTTATTGACCTATGACTAAATCGAGAAAAATTGATGAATGGGTAGCCTGGGACGTTAATAACAAGATGGCCGGGTTTTATCTTTGTAAGTTCCTTTATAATTTTTTACTTCTTTGTATAGTCACTAGTTATTGTTCGTTAGTACACAATATTTAAATCGAGGTTTGTTTACCAGCGCTATGGCTGAACGGATGAGAAATATTTATGAAATTGTTATTAATTTTAATAATATGAATGTTATGCAATCTTCACTGTTTCCTGTTGTTTATCGACTTGGTTTCCGATATGTTTAATACATTATTCAATTATCAGTCAAGCCTTGATATGATACATCCTTATTATATGAACAAATTGTTAAACGTAGTTTAAAATGTTTCAAAAGGTAAAAATATTTATACATAATACATACAGTATTGCACGCGTTTGAAGCTGGCGTGGTAAATGCAACAGTGAATCTCGTGCGTCTGGCCATAGGCAGATGAGGAAGCTCTAGTAGTTTTAGCCGGAAAAAGCGCACCCAAAGAAGAATATTAAGTAATTAGGATTGGTTTAAAGTGAGGTAAGGTTTTTCTTTTAAATTTAATTAAAAGTTAGGTTAGGTTTGGTTAAAAGTTAGCCTGAATAACTGGGCATATGCTTTTAAAGCCATTCTACAACCTCTATATACAAAAACAATATCACAATTAAGTTGATTGAGCAACAATTTTCCGACCGCGTGTCGTGACGCGCGAGACCCGTCTCCCTTACCATTGACGGAGGCAGGTGCGCTGTTCATTTGTTTTCAAAGTTTTTCCGACGACCAACTTTACAGACGGAGTGCGGTGGCTTGCACGTCTCTTCATACGAACACTCATTTGCATTTGTTTTGCAAATTGAAAGGTAATTTTAATGGTATGTTGATGCTTTTTGTTAAAAATAATGTGCATTGATCGAGTTGCTGAATGCGTCGTTTGTTTTTAAATTTTTCAGATGGAAATTATGTTTTGTTTTCAATCGTATGACAAGAGCAAATATGATATCAGGATGGTAAAAAATAATTGAACCAATTCCGATTTTGCGTAATGCCAACCTCATAAATAAACTATGGCAGTGCGTAGAGTCCCGATTAATACTTGCAACCTTATAAGTAAAAGGATTTAATTTCTAGTGATTATTTATGCTTGTTAGTCACGTTTACTTCTTTATAATTCACAACATGAATCCCTACATAATATTCGATGAGTTTTCTTTTTAAAATGTCGTCAGCGTTTTTAGAAGTTGCCATTGAAACTTGGAACAATGAGAAAAAATCTCCAAAAAGTTCACAATCAACCGTGATTCGATTGTTTAAGTAGGCGATAGGACCAAGTTTTTTTGACTTAATTTATCGGGTACCACGAGAAACCTCAGAGATTGCTATTGTTTATTGTATCGGTACATTTTTGGAAGTATTTTAAAGTAAATTATTTTTTGATCTGTTTAATTGGTGGAATAGGTATCCACTGTACATTATATACCTATTATAATATGCCTAGATTTGAAAACCATTAGAACTGAGCACATATTTGATCAAGGTCTTTATTTCCTTATTGTTGACATTCCTTTATGTAAAGTGTTGTTAAGTTGTGTTATAGGCATAGGTGTTTCTTACTAGAACACAAAATTCACAGAATTTATTCAATCGGATAAGATATATAGCAGCTTAAAACCTTGCATCGGAGATTTTAAAATGAGTCAATAAATTGCAAAACTTATTTAGCATACAAAACTCATACAGTACTAAATTCTACAGAAAAAAAAAACCAATGTTGCAATGTATAGAGATATATGTTTATTATTTATTCTCAATCAGAATTTCTAGCATCCTTAACAAATTGGTAAGGTTTTATTAGAAGCTAGCAGTGCTAATCTTAAGGCTCTGAATTTCAGTGCTGTCAGTTGCATGGCTCCACTCCAGTGATTACAACCAGGGTACACTGTAGCTCTACTAACTGCTACGATGCTACGAAGCTACGAAATTTACTACTGCTTCAACTAAATATGATTATTTATGGATGTTTGTATGCCTATACGAGTATAACTTCACGTGGTAGGTATCGGTAATATAAAATGAAATAATATATTTTGGTAATATAGTTCGAAATCAGACAAATTCTAATGAAAAATGTGTATGTAGATAAAAAAGGTACCCAATTTGCAAAAATGGATATCAAATGTTTAGTCTGCAGTCTAAAAATGTATTGGATTTTCATGAATAAAAACAGACTTATCTTTTAGTCTTAAAATCGTAGATAAAGTAAAAAGTATGTTTGTCTTTAACTTGTTTATAAAAGAAAACAATAACAATGAAATATAATAGAAAAATAATGAAAGTATTAGAATTTATTTTATGATTTCAAGTAAACCTATTGAGAATATCTCAAGCGAAAGACACGCGTTGTATGAGTAAAAACAAATAAAATTTACTCAACTTTGAAAATATTATATGTAAAAAATACCAAAGAAAACATCGGCTATGCGATTGATAAGAAAAAATATTCGTAATATATTTTGCATTCATCTATTTCATCTCTACAGTAAAAGAAAAAAACTTAATTTTTTTTATGCGTTGATTACAGGTATTAATAAGAAAAATCATAAATACAAGAAAAGAAAAATAGCCATCATTATTCTTTATTCCACTTCTAATCATATTTAAAACAATAACCATTGTAAACCTGATTACAATTAACAATTACTAATCAAAGGAATAGCCATTATTAATCTTCCATCCACTATTTTAATCACCATTCGAGATGACACGTAGTAGAGCACTAGAGCTTGTGCCAATAATTGTAGATCAATGAATGGGTCAGGCGAGGATTCGCTGACGTCACGCTCCCGAGGGTTTAGGACTGTTGACACACTGCTGCTGACTCCCTCCTCCTGCACTTACTTACCAATTTATGTCTGTTTGAAGTGCAATCTGCATAAATACCGCCACCGGTAAATCGGCTGAGCACACTTTATACCTCCTACATGGATACACGTTTAAACTTCAAATTCTGAACAAGAAGCACAGCTAGAAGTATCGTTCGTAAGCTTAAAACAAAGGATTTTGTTGACGTACTTACTTGGACATTTTTATTCACTCGTTCTTTACGTAATCTCAGCTCTTTTGTTTTCGTTGTTGCCAATGCTTTAATACGATATGCTATCTAAAACTTTAGCAAAACACTTTAATAAACAGTTTCTAAGATAAAATTGATATTAATAACAAAGTATTAATCGCTGTTCAGTCAAACGTCTTTATTTAGTTTTCCATTATCTCTCTAAAACAATATTTAGGCATAACCACTTATAAACTAAGTCTACATTTAAAACAGTAGCTATCTGTTGTACTCAGGGGTGTTTTGTAAAACTTGTGCTTTTAGAGAATGTTGGACAAAGGAGACGGTAATAACTCCTCTCCTTACTGCGGCTGCGACTGAAACAACTCTATAGACTTCTTCTTCGGAGTCCATTGACGTCCAGAAAGGTGTGTAGTTTTGGAAACTTTTTCGAGCGAAACTTTTCCTCACCGCTGCAGAAAGAGTCCTTTATTATAAAAAATCCTTTGACGTTCCACTTTATTTATTCAATTGAGTACGGATTGTTTATCGAGGTTATTATGAAGAGTGTTTTTGTAACAATATTTGTTTACGTATTATCTAATCTGTGACTTAAGAACAAAAACAATGAAATAGTGACAAACCTATTTCGTAATTTGATAAGGAAAGGACTTGTTTTATTTTTAAACTACTTAAATGGTAATTTAAGACTTTATAATTTCAGACTTGATTAGAAATGTTTGTGAGGTTCTCGATAAAAATGTAATAACATCGATTTGAGTGTGGAGTGATAAATTTAACAGTTAGTGTACACTATATTTTAAAACTAATAAAAAATTATATATTATTGTCTTATTCCACAGCAAGTTTCAATGTATCAGCATAGTTTAGAAGTTTACGACACCAATCTAATGCCTCCACAAGAAACGTGCAAACGCAACAACATCAATGCATTTTATTAACAATTCCGTATCATAAAGTACTACAGTAAAAGTTTCAAACAGCAATAATATCTGAGTGTGGAGACGTTACGTTATTGCGTTATAAAACTATAAGAATCTCTTTGGGGCCTACTACCATATCTTAAAGCAAGACTCTTGTTTTCTTGAAGCGAGACGTTGCTCTACATTGTGTAGAGTGGCATCTCTTTCCCACAACTGCGCAACTTTTTTTTTTCGTGGGAAATCATATAATGACCCCGCCCGCTGTGGGTGCAGCGGGAAGGAGTGTCAGACTTTTACTGACTAAAACCCACTATGTTCCTTCTGGAGCTCTTTGGGTGTCGGGGTCGTGGTAACTCTCACGAACGTCCCGCAACCCCGGCAGGATAACTGCGCATCTCACGTTGTGATTTGATAGTAGGCCCCCTTAGATGAGTGTAGTTGGACGGTTTGGTTTAACTTGTGAACGATCCGCAAATATGAAACGGACTTTACCACCTCTTGAGTGCTTGTGGTCTGTCTACAAATGGACTCTTTTATTATGTTGCGTCAAAATAATGTACTCTTTACAATTATGATCCTTTTAAGAAATGAAACTATTTTAGTTCCATCCTTTTATGTTTTTAAGTGAGTATACAAAAAATTGCCTAAATAAAATGACGAATATGTATGTATGTAATGGTAGATGCATCCCATTTTTTTCCTTGTTTTTCTTAACGATTTTATAATAATTACTAGTATTCGTTTCCTTCATTTAATACTAGCGATCTTCTTTGTTCCTTCCTCTTGAAATTTTCAATCTGTAAAAAACGCATCAAAATCCATGGTGTAAATAAAGATCTAAACATACATGAAGAATTACAACAGACAGGCAGACAGCGGGAAGTAACTTTGTTTTAAAGTCTGTTAGAAATTAAAAATAAGCAACTAATTGATCAACCATACTGGTTTATGCTTGGAGATTTATCGTATTAAACTTATATATAACTTAACTTTTCAGAGGAAAGTTATCCAGTATTAAAACAAAGGATTGTTTCATTCAATTTATTACGTCTTGTATTTTTGTTTTAGTAAAACGAACTTTAATTGAACAATTTAGTTTAAAACTAAAATACGAGAAACTAGTCTTAAAGTAAGTATTATATCTTACCTATTTAATTGCTTTTTATGTACATACTTAATAAAGAAGTTATTTAAATACAAAACCTTCGTTGCATAAAAAAATATAACCTGAATCATAGATGTATTGAAACGATTTTGTGATAATACACAATACATTGGGTTGTTCATATAAAAATAATACATGCACCGCTCTTGTGATTTTCTTTTGTTTTGCTTTTGACAAGCCAGTAAAGGTTTTTCTTATTGAATAAAAAAATGTTTTAGTCGTAAATAGTAAGTCAGTTCGCATGTTTAGTTAAACGCGTTAATGTCATAGACTTCTAGATTTGTCTAATAACTATGTTATACGGAATAGTCCATTTATGAAGGAAACTTTTATTTTTTATAAGGTGGATACAAAAGACAAGCGACGATGGAGAATGGTATAAAAAAATTAAGCCAAGCCCAACAAGATGATGACGATAAAATATTTTACATCGAACAAGAACAGGATTAAAGCGAATAAAACCACGGTTCACAACTAGTTCACAATACAAGATTTGCCCTCAGATCCGTTGCCAAGCCACACGTCTACCTAATCGGCTTGTCAATACACTTGTTATCTTCCGTATCAGTAAGAAAACACAGTAAACACTTCACATCAAAGTCTCAGTAATTCGATTACACCAATAGCTACAAATTGTATCAACACTAAGACGATTGAATCGCCAAACACACTAGTTTCAATCTCCATAGATACTCCTAACTCGTAATTCAAAAGGGTTAACCGAGGCCGTACCACTACATCTTGAACCAAGACTTGTGTAATGTGGAAAAGAGAAAACGCTTTACGCGATGTAGAGCTCTGTCTTGCTTTAACAGTTGCAACAGTTTTAGTATTAAACGTAGTGGTAGCTCCCTGGAGTTAGGTATTACATTCGCATCAGTGTTACTGTGTTTACGCTTCAATCCTGATCCACGGTATTAACAATAGTCTATTAATTTAGTGGAAGGCTGGTCTCAGATGGTCTGTGTGGGCCGTCCATTACGCCGCAAAGCTGAGGATAACTCTATAATATTGCAACGCATTGCGATAATACAGTGCATATTACTTGTCATTAGCCACAAGCCAGGTAGATCCGGTAATTAGTTTGCCCAATGAGGGTATAATTGTTCGTAGTACATTAGTTAGGAGCTGTTCAATGTACTGATAGGTTTTGCTGCTATTTTGTTGGAGGTGTGTGGATTAACTCTACAATGTTCTACAGTAATGAGAAAAGGTATCGTTTTGGCATTGATTGATTATTGACCTTTACGTCAAATACATATTTGAACAATAAATGTCAGCAAACATTATCATAACAGAAAATAGTCTACGCAAAAAATAAAAGTGTAAAATTCTTGAAAGCCTAAAATTCTGTTCCCAACTCAGCTTGCCAACAAAATAAACTCCTACGCTAAGTGATACGTTAAAATGTCAAGTATGCCAAGTATATACATATTTTATATTGTAAAAAACACAGAAGCACTTCTTCAGTGGAAGTCTCGGGCCACATCAGTATTCCGTGCGCCGTTCGACGGGAGGAAACAAATTCCCAAAATTGAATTTTCAGAAACGAGTTGAATGCGACACGGTGGGGTATACAAACTCGAAAAACGAAACGAGATTTTTATCATTTTAACAATGAATTTTATGATTGTTTGACGACAAATCCGGCCTTTACAAAGCTTCATAGGTTAGCTCGTTTTGTTTTAGGCATTTTGTAATGGACAATTTCGGTATTGTTTTGTTTGAGCTCTACATTTTAACAGTTAGGTTTTAGAATTCATAAAATGACTGTTATATAATGATAATCAAAGTTTAATTTAAGTAGGTATATAACTTTTAATAGTAATAAAGGTAAATCAGGTTTTTCCACAATTAATTCGGAAATTCGAATAAAATAAATAAGCATTAAAATCTCAAAAACCCAGTATGTTGTTTGAAGATGAGTAAATAAAGGTAATTAATTAAAAGCAAATATTTTGAACACGATTTCAGGAATCCAATCAATTAAATGTTGTAGGATGTATCGAAGGAAACCGCAAATAAAATAAAAAGCCATTACCGGCGATGTGTGAAAAGGAAAACTGGGTGAAAATGGTGACTTTAGATTTAAAATACAAGATGAGTATAAATTGGGCCTAATACCTAATATTAAAACAAAATTAAATATCCATATTATGTAACTGTAAATAGAAAACCTGACTGAATTTTGTAGTTTCTAAGCCCCGATTATTTGATTTAAGTATAAAATATAGAGAAAGTATTTGCGTAGAACGAAAACAAACGATTAGACTTTTACTAATTAAAACCCGTGATGAAACATTTTTATTTAAAAAAATAATATAAAACAACAGCAAGTTATTTTTAATTCGATTTTTAAGTTCAAAAAAACTCTCTAAAAGAATATTAAACAACATTGAGTACTAATAAAAACAAACAAAAAGATAAGAGTCTTTCGTTATTTATACTTCAATTGACACAAATATAACAAATCTACTAAGATTAGTAACGGAAAATACCGCTGGACGACCTTCTTAATTTTCGTTTACCTCCGTAATATCTTTGATAACTATCTGATAAAAAACGAACTTTAAACCTATATACAAAATACTATAAAAGACCAACTCGTAAACTTTACGAATAAAAAATAAACTCTTTAGTTTTTAATTTAAAAAAAAACTCGGTGAAAAGAACGCGGCCGTTACGAAATATTTGAAACTCGAACGTGTTCTAAATTAACACGTTATTTGAATTAAATAATTGTGAGTAAATAAATACATATAAAAATAGGTAATTTCATAAAAAAAAAACATAATATTCTTAGTATTTTTTAAAGACATTGTAATGGAAATTTATTTCTAGGCATAATTTTAGTGTTCAAACTATTTTTTTTTCATTTTAGTCTTAATTCTTCAATGGCGCAGGGACGTTGTATACATTAACGAAGTAGGTACGTACTACTACAATTATTATTAACACAATATATCACTGAATAAATGAACCTAAACCCCTACATAACCTAAAACTCTACTTAGTCTCAAGATAAGTGGAATGTGGACATCAATAAGGCCCGGTTAGAAGTTTCATATCTCTAGTTGAATACGAAGATTTGCTTGCTCAGCTCGGATGCCCTCGCTATTGCCTACATATATTCTGAACTTAGCTCCCATGTGCTCTCGCTAACGATTTTTAGCTTTCCGCAACGTTGTTCGTAAACACTGCAATACTATTGTTTTAAAGTGAAGTAGTCTTTTTTTAAAGAGGCATAGACTATGTTTTTTTTTCATACAAAGACATACTTGTGTTTTTTTGTGTTCTAGATATTTTAGGTCTACGAGGCGCATTGTTTGTTTTTTTTCACGAATGTCCTTGATTTTTGTTTTCAAATGTTAGGCATACCTGTACCAATATTTTTTTTGATGTTATGTTAATTGAATATAATATTATAAATAAATAAAAGTATTTATGACTTTTTTGAATAGCAAATGTTACCAAAAAATATTTTAAAGCAGCTAGGTATGTTTCTGATGAGATTTATTAAAAAAAAACTTTAGAATATTCGGGTACTTAGGGATGGGTTAAACGATATTGGGTAAAATAAATATTACGAATATTAAATTTATCGTTGTCATGAGCCCTTGGCACATATGCTATTAAAGGCTTCTGTATTGAAGTATCATAATTTTTGTACAAAAACTGTCTTACATTATTTTAGTCATTGTAACGGTTAAGTTACGAAGATTCCATTTTATTACCTGCTCAAAGATACTTAGTACGTTAAAGTGAGAAATAACAATACATTTTTCACAGCATAAACGCTGAACTAAGAAGAGTATCCATCAAACATAGTCGTAAGTGTAAAAAACGTGCCAACCTCGCCACCCTAAAAAGATTTGAAATCTTGAACTGAGCCAAGTTTACCCCTTACGGTGTTCAAAGTTTACCACTTAAACGCTTACTTCACTGAATATGACATTAAAAAAGTTTTTCCTTGTAGGTATTCTGCTAGCAAGTACCTACTGCGCAAAAAGGAAAAATAAAACACTCTTGAAGGTCGAAATTGATTTAAATTCTTACTTAACGACCTTATCGGACTTTTTCATTTGACTTTTTGCGAATGGGACAAGCCCGCCATATATGTCCATATTTGCAACTCCTGTAAACCAAGATCTACAATGAATACCATCAATCGCTTAAGATCAGTGTCCCACGGAAATGATTGACTGTCTTGGAACCCACCATGAAATTAATTAAAGCAGTTAATAGGAGGAGAAGGAAATATACTTTCCACTTCCCTCCAGAAAAAGTAGGAGATAAAAAAAGAAGAGATACATATTATAATTTATAATTATTTTGTCATTGCCTAATAAATTGTACTTTTGCATTCTGGCTCTACATGCTCATGCATTTTGTTTCGAACGAATTTTTCTACAGGAAGCCCAGATAAAAAGCTGCAAATTGTTAATCTTGTTAAGCTGAATTAGCGATGAATGAAAGTTACTTTTGGATTTTTAACAGAATTGTACTTTACAGTGAAACGAAAAGTCGTTTCTACGAAGCGAAGTTTTTATTGCTTCGCAAAATTGACAGCCGCTTAAAAGGCGAGTAAATTGCGTAAAATTATCACTTACACAGTTTACTTTTTAAATACTGAATACAGACATACCTACCATCAACTATAATAATATACATAGCTACAACAAGTAAGATTTTTGCAGTTGTGGAAGAAGCAGCTACAGCTCTCAGGAAAAAGAAGACGTAGCTCTATGTCATTTAATAATTTTTTAGCTGTATATTTTTTTCCTTCATCTAACTATATATTTTTTTATAAAAAATCTGTTTAATGACACTTTGATCTCTTGAATGATACAAAAAATTCTGAATATTTAATGCAATGCGTTTATACTCGGCTAAGTTTTTAATCAATACAAAATAAACTAGATAGCCAAAATATATTGGAAAGGTTTCTTTTGAACTAGCTATTTTTAGTACACAAAAATAATTCAGAGTTCACTGAATTCGTATTATTTTTTGATAACATTGAACGGTTTCTTTTTGTAATCCTTTTAAATATTTGTGTTGTGATTTGAAAATAAATGGTGAAACATAGGTTCTACCTAATGGTGAAATAAAGGTATAACCGTTTGAAAAATCATTGCATACGTTGTCCTGACAGTTTATGTTAAAAACTAATGATTGTTACACAAACTATCAAAATTGAGCCTGAAGTAAAAAATACACCTAAATTGTATTTATTACATTCCAATATTCGTGGTACACTTAATTACGAAATTAAACTCAAATAATTATAACAGCTTTCGATGAATGCGCCATTCATAACTGTATAATTATTTATTACTGTGGTTTACGCAAGTATATTTCTCAGAATCTACTGGTCTTTTAATAGTTGTCCTTAATCAAAAATTGACGCGGAAGTATTGATCCCGAGAAATGCGCGTGAGTAACACGAATTGATGTAAATAATAGCCGTGTTCCATTAAGAAGGTTTGAAGCTGTGATGACCTATAACTGGCAAGTCCGCAGATATGCTAAGTCAAAGGGCTCGAGTTCGATCCCGCTAGCGTGCGCTGACTTTTAGAATGTTGTACGCGTTTTAGAAATAAATATCACAGCTTCCGTGTAGCATGCGCAGGACCCGCATTTTGCAAGTCACGTAGAAATTTGGGTCCTGCGCATAATCTCTCCGGTCGTGTCGGATTGCCGCCCCATCGGGCTATGAGAGTAAAAGATTCGAAAGTGCACTAAATCCCGCGTCGTTGGATGGTGTCACAGTAACACTAAAGGCATTTTAATAGATTAAAAGATTTACAAAAGCTAGAAAAAAATTGTGATGCGAAACTTATTTAATCTTATTTAAATATTCAAAAGGACAAGAAAAAATCAAGGTACTAAGTCTTACAACTTTAAGACGCGGATAATTCTGTACGGGCATTAAATTCAAGTCTTTGTGCAATTTACCTACAGTAGCTAAGGAGATAATACTGAGAAAGTAATTTCAGTTTAGTTCTTAAAGACGTGAAGGTATTAGGAGAAAAGCTAAAGATTATTTAACGGTTTCTGATATGTAATTTTACTTTATTGTTATTGGTTCGCGTTCTGGGTTGAAGTACTTGATGGCAGATACTTACCTTAAAATTAAATGTTGGTTACTTCAAGTAACCAACTCGACTTTTACAAACTGAAAAAGTTGTGTATGTATATTTGGGAGAAATACCATCATAGGCTAGAATAAAAAAAATTGTGCAACACGATTGTCTCGTTTCTCTCTCACTCTCTCGTGTTAAAGCATTGAGACGAAATACAAATATTTTAGACAACTACAATAAGTGTCTTTAGGGCCTTTTGGAATTTCAAGTTCATTTCGTTCATTTCATGCCTTTCAGCCTTTTCGTTCACTTCGTTCATTTCGTTCATTTCGTTCATTTCGTTCATTTCGTTCATTTCGTTCATTTCGTTCATTTCGTTCATTTCGTTCATTTCGTTCATTTCGTTCATTTCGTTCATTTCGTTCATTTCGTTCATTTCGTTCATTTCGTTCATTTCGTTCATTTCGTTCATTTCGTTCATTTCGTTCATTTCGTTCATTTCGTTCATTTCGTTCATTTCGTTCATTTCGTTCATTTCGTTCATTTCGTTCATTTCGTTCATTTCGTTCATTTCGTTCATTTCGTTCATTTCGTTCATTTCGTTCATTTCGTTCATTTCGTTCATTTCGTTCATTTCGTTCATTTCGTTTATTTCGTTCATTTCGTTCATTTCGTTCATTTCGTTCATTTCGTTCATTTCGTTCATTTCGTTCATTTCGTTCATTTCGTTCATTTCGTTAATTTCGTTAATTTCGTTCATTTCGGTCATTTCGTTCATTTCGTTCATTTCGTTCATTTCGTTCATTTCGTTCATTTTGTTCAAATCGTTGAACATCATTCAAATCGTTCATTTCGTTCATTTTGTTCAAATCGTTGAAAATCGTTCATTTTGTTCAAATCGTTGAAAATCTTTCAAATCGTTCATTTCGTTCATTTTGTTCCAATTGTTGAAAATGATTCAAATCGTTAAAATCGTTCATTTCGTTCATTTTGTTCAAATCGTTGAAAATCGTTCATTTTGTTCAAATCGTTGAAAATCTTTCAAATCGTTCATTTCGTTCATTTTGTTCAAATCGTTGAAAATGATTCAAATCGTTCATTTTGTTCAAATCGTTGAAAATCATTCAAATCGTTCATTTTGTTCATTTTGTTCAAATCGTTGAAAATCATTCAAATCGTTAAAATCGTTCATTTTATTCAAATCGTTGAAAACCTTTCAAATCGTTCATTTTGTTCAAATCGTTGAAAATGATTCAAATCGTTCATTTTGTTCAAATCGTTGAAAATCATTCAAATCGTTAAAATCGTTCATTTCGTTCATTTTGTTCAAATCGTTGAAAATCGTTCATTTTATTCAAATCGTTGAAAACCTTTCAAATCGTTCATTTCGTTCATTTTGTTCAAATCGTTGAAAATGATTCAAATCGTTCATTTTGTTCAAATCGTTGAAAATCATTCAAATCGTTCATTTCGTTCATTTCGTTAAAATCGTTCATTTTGTTCAAATCGTTGAAAATCATTCAAATCGTTAAAATCGTTCATTTTGTTCAAATCGTTGAAAATCGTTAAAATCGTTCATTTCGTTTAAATCGTTCATTTTGTTCAAATCGTTGAAAATCATTCAAATCGTTCATTTCGTTCATTTTGTTCAAATCGTTGAAAATGATTCAAATCGTTCATTTTGTTCAAATCGTTGAAAATCATTCAAATCGTTCATTTCGTTAAAATCGTTCATTTTGTTCAAATCGTTGAAAATCATTCAAATCTTTAAAATCATTCATTTTGTTCAAATCGTTGAAAATCTTTCAAATCGTTCATTTCGTTCATTTTGTTCAAATCGTTGAAAATCATTCAAATCGTTAAAATCGTTCATTTCGTTTATTTCGTTATTTCGTTCATTTCGTTCATTTCGTTCATTTCGTTCATTTCGTTCATTTCGTTCATTTCGTTCATTTCGTTCATTTCGTTCATTTCGTTCATTTCGTTCATTTCGTTCATTTCGTTCATTTTGTTCGTTTCGTTCATTTCGTTCATTTCGTTCATTTCGTTCATTTCGTTCATTTCGTTCATTTTGTTCATTTTGTTCAAATCGTTGAAAATCGTTAAAATCGTTCATTTCGTTAAAATCGTTCATTTTGTTCAAATCGTTGAAAATCATTCAAATCGTTAAAATCGTTCATTTTGTTCAAATCGTTGAAAATCATTCAAATCGTTAAAATCGTTCATTTTGTTCAAATCGTTAAAAATCGTTCATTTCGTTCATTTCGTTCGTTTCGTTCATTTCGTTTATTTTGTTCAAATTGTTGAAAATCATTCAAATCGTTACAATCGTTAATTTCGTTCATTTCGTTCATTTCGTTCATTTCGTTCATTTCGTTCATTTCGTTCATTTCGTTCATTTCGTTCATTTCGTTCATTTCGTTCATTTCGTTCATTTCGTTCATTTCGTTCATTTCGTTCATTTCGTTCATTTCGTTCATTTCGTTCATTTCGTTAATTTCGTTAATTTCGTTCATTTCGGTCATTTCGTTCATTTCGTTCATTTCGTTCATTTCGTTCATTTCGTTCATTTTGTTCAAATCGTTGAACATCATTCAAATCGTTCATTTCGTTCATTTTGTTCAAATCGTTGAAAATCGTTCATTTTGTTCAAATCGTTGAAAATCTTTCAAATCGTTCATTTCGTTCATTTTGTTCCAATTGTTGAAAATGATTCAAATCGTTAAAATCGTTCATTTCGTTCATTTTGTTCAAATCGTTGAAAATCGTTCATTTTGTTCAAATCGTTGAAAATCTTTCAAATCGTTCATTTCGTTCATTTTGTTCAAATCGTTGAAAAATGATTCAAATCGTTCATTTTGTTCAAATCGTTGAAAATCATTCAAATCGTTCATTTTGTTCATTTTGTTCAAATCGTTGAAAATCATTCAAATCGTTAAAATCGTTCATTTTATTCAAATCGTTGAAAACCTTTCAAATCGTTCATTTTGTTCAAATCGTTGAAAATGATTCAAATCGTTCATTTTGTTCAAATCGTTGAAAATCATTCAAATCGTTAAAATCGTTCATTTCGTTCATTTTGTTCAAATCGTTGAAAATCGTTCATTTTATTCAAATCGTTGAAAACCTTTCAAATCGTTCATTTCGTTCATTTTGTTCAAATCGTTGAAAATGATTCAAATCGTTCATTTTGTTCAATCGTTGAAAATCATTCAAATCGTTCATTTCGTTCATTTCGTTAAAATCGTTCATTTTGTTCAAATCGTTGAAAATCATTCAAATCGTTAAAATCGTTCATTTTGTTCAAATCGTTGAAAATCGTTAAAATCGTTCATTTCGTTTAAATCGTTCATTTTGTTCAAATCGTTGAAAATCATTCAAATCGTTCATTTCGTTCATTTTGTTCAAATCGTTGAAAATGATTCAAATCGTTCATTTTGTTCAAATCGTTGAAAATCATTCAAATCGTTCATTTCGTTAAAATCGTTCATTTTGTTCAAATCGTTGAAAATCATTCAAATCTTTAAAATCATTCATTTTGTTCAAATCGTTGAAAATCTTTCAAATCGTTCATTTCGTTCATTTTGTTCAAATCGTTGAAAATCATTCAAATCGTTAAAATCGTTCATTTCGTTTATTTCGTTATTTCGTTCATTTCGTTCATTTCGTTCATTTCGTTCATTTCGTTCATTTCGTTCATTTCGTTCATTTCGTTCATTTCGTTCATTTCGTTCATTTCGTTCATTTCGTTCATTTCGTTTCATTTCGTTCATTTTGTTTCATTTCGTTCATTTCGTTCATTTCGTTCATTTCGTTCATTTCGTTCATTTCGTTCATTTCGTTCATTTTGTTCATTTTGTTCAAATCGTTGAAAATCGTTTAAAATCGTTCATTTCGTTAAAATCGTTCATTTTGTTCAAATCGTTGAAAATCATTCAAATCGTTAAAATCGTTCATTTTGTTCAAATCGTTGAAAATCATTCAAATCGTTAAAATCGTTCATTTTGTTCAAATCGTTAAAAATCGTTCATTTCGTTCATTTCGTTCGTTTCGTTCATTTCGTTTATTTTGTTCAAATTGTTGAAAATCATTCAAATCGTTACAATCGTTTAATTTCGTTCATTTCGTTCATTTCGTTCATTTCGTTCATTTCGTTCATTTCGTTCATTTCGTTCATTTCGTTCATTTCGTTCATTTCGTTCATTTCGTTCATTTCGTTCATTTCGTTCATTTCGTTCATTTCGTTCATTTCGTTCATTTCGTTCATTTCGTTCATTTCGTTCATTTCGTTCATTTTGTTCATTTCGTTCATTTCGTTCATTTCGTTCATTTCGTTCATTTCGTTCATTTCGTTCATTTCGTTCATTTCGTTCATTTCGTTCATTTCGTTCATTTCGTTCATTTCGTTCATTTCGTTCATTTCGTTCATTTCGTTCATTTCGTTCATTTCGTTCATTTCGTTCATTTCGTTCATTTCGGTTCATTTCGTTCATTTCGTTCATTTCGTTCATTTCGTTCATTTCGTTAATTTCGTTAATTTCGTTCATTTCGGTCATTTCGTTCATTTCGTTCATTTCGTTCATTTTGTTCAAATCGTTGAACCATCATTCAAATCGTTCATTTCGTTCATTTTGTTCAAATCGTTGAAAATCGTTCATTTTGTTCAAATCGTTGAAAATCATTCAAATCGTTCATTTTGTTCATTTTGTTCAAATCGTTGAAAATCGTTAAAATCGTTCATTTCGTTAAAATCGTTCATTTTGTTCAAATCGTTGAAAATCATTCAAATCGTTAAAATCGTTCATTTTGTTCAAATCGTTGAAAATCATTCAAATCGTTAAAATCGTTCATTTTGTTCAAATCGTTAAAAATCGTTCATTTCGTTCATTTCGTTCATTTCGTTCGTTTCGTTCATTTCGTTTATTTTGTTCAAATTGTTGAAAATCATTCAAATCGTTACAATCGTTAATTTCGTTCATTTCGTTCATTTCGTTCATTTCGTTCATTTCGTTCATTTCGTTCATTTCGTTCATTTCGTTCATTTCGTTCATTTCGTTCATTTCGTTCATTTCGTTCATTTCGTTCATTTCGTTCATTTCGTTCATTTCGTTCATTTCGTTCATTTCGTTAATTACGTTAATTTCGTTAATTTCGTTCATTTCGTTCATTTCGTTCATTTCGTTCATTTCGTTCATTTCGGTCATTTCGTTCATTTCGTTCATTTTGTTCAAATCGTTGAACATCATTCAAATCGTTCATTTCGTTCATTTCGTTCATTTCGTTCATTTCGTTCATTTCGTTCATTTCGTTCATTTCGTTCATTTCGTTCATTTCGTTCATTTCGTTCATTTCGTTCATTTCGTTCATTTCGTTCATTTCGTTCATTTCGTTCATTTCGTTCATTTCGTTCATTTCGTTCATTTCGTTCATTTCGTTCATTTCGTTCATTTCGTTCATTTCGTTCATTTCGTTCATTTCGTTCATTTCGTTCATTTCGTTCATTTCGTTCATTTCGTTCATTTCATTCATTTCGTTCATTTCGTTCATTTCGTTCATTTCGTTCATTTCGTTCATTTCGTTCATTTCGTTCATTTCGTTCATTTCGTTCATTTCGTTCATTTCGTTCATTTCGTTCATTTCGTTCATTTCGTTCATTTCGTTCATTTCGTTCATTTCGTTCATTTCGTTCGTTTCGTTCATTTTGTTCAAATCGTTGAAAATGATTCAAATCGTTCATTTCGTTTCTAATCGTTGAAAATCATTCAAATCGTTCATTTCGTTCATTTTGTTTAAACCGTTCATTTTGGTCAAATCGTTGAAAATCATTCAAATCGTTAAAATCGTTCATTTTGTTCAAATCGTTGAAAATCGTTCATTTCGTTCATTTTGTTCAAATCGTTGAAAATCGTAAAAATCGTTCATTTCGTTAAAATCGTTCATTTTGTTCAAATCGTTAAAAATCATTCAAATCGTTAAAATCGTTCATTTCGTTTATTTCGTTCATTTTGTTAAAATCGTTCATTTTGTTCCAATCGTGGAAAATCATTCAAATCGTTAAAATCAATCATTTTGTTCAAATCGTTGAAAATCTTTCAAATCGTTCATTTCGTTCATTTTGTTCAAATCGTTGAAAATGATTCAAATCGTTCATTTTGTTCAAATCGTTGAAAATCATTCAAATCGTTCATTTTGTTCATTTCGTTAAAATCGATCATTTTGTTCAAATCGTTGAAAATCATTCAAATCGTTACAATCGTTCATTACGTTAATTTTGTTCAAATCGTTGAAAATCTTTCAAATCGTTCATTTTGTTCAAATCGTTGAAAATGATTCAAATCGTTCATTTTGTTCAAATCGTTGAAAATCATTCAAATCGTTCATTTCGTTAAAATCGTTCATTTTGTTCAAATCGTTGAAAATCATTCAAATCGTTCATTTTGTTCATTTTGTTCAAATCGTTGAAAATCTTTAAAATCGTTCATTTCGTTAAAATCGTTCATTTTGTTCAAATCGTTGAAAATCATTCAAATCGTTAAAATCGTTCATTTTGTTCAAATCGTTGAAAATCATTCAAATCGTTAAAATCGTTCATTTTGTTCAAATCGTTCATTTCGTTCATTTCGTTCATTTCGTTCATTTCGTTCGTTTCGTTCATTTTGTTCAAATCGTTGAAAATGATTCAAATCGTTCATTTCGTTCAAATCGTTGAAAATCATTCAAATCGTTCATTTCGTTCATTTTGTTTAAACCGTTCATTTTGGTCAAATCGTTGAAAATCATTCAAATCGTTTAAAATCGTTCATTTTGTTCAAATCGTTGAAAATCGTTAAAATCGTTCATTTCGTTAAAATCGTTCATTTTGTTCAAATCGTTGAAAATCGTTCATTTCGTTCATTTCCTTCCCTTTCGTTCATTTCGTTAATTTCGTTAATTTCGTTCATTTCGTTCGTTACGTTCATTTCGTTCAATTAGTTCAAATTGTTGAAAATCATTCAAATCGTTAAAATCGTTCATTTCGTTTATTTCGTTCATTTTGTAAAAATCGTTCATTTTGTAGCAATCGTTGAAAATCATTCAAATCGTTTAAGTCGTTCATTTTTTTCAATTCGTTGAAAATCATTCATTTCGTTAATTTCGTTAATTTCGTTAATTTCTTTAATTTCGTTATTTCGTTCATTTCGTTAAAATCGTTCATTTTGTTCATTTCCTTCATTTCGTGAAAATCGTTCATTTTGTTCAAATCGTTGAAAAATCATTCAAATCGTTTAAAATCGTTCATTTCGCTCATTTCGTTCATATCGTTCATTTCGTTCATTTCGTTCATTTCGTTCATTTCGTTCATTTCGTTCATTTCGTTCATTTCGTTCATTTCGTTCATTTCGTTCATTTCGTTCATTTCGTTCATTTCGTTCATTTCGTTCATTTCGTTCATTTCGTTCATTTTCGTTCATTTCGTTCATTTCGTTCATTTCGTTCATTTCGTTCATTTCGTTCATTTCGTTCATTTCGTTCATTTCGTTCATTTCGTTCATTTCGTTCATTTCGTTCATTTCGTTCATTTCGTTCATTTCGTTCATTTCGTTCATTTCGTTCATTTCGTTCATTTCGTTCATTTCGTTCATTTCGTTCATTTCGTTCATTTCGTTCATTTCGTTCATTTCGTTCATTTCGTTCATTTCGTTCATTTCGTTCATTTCGTTCATTTCGTTCATTTCGTTCATTTCGTTCATTTCGTTCATTTCGTTCATTTCGTTCATTTCGTTAATTACGTTAATTTCGTTAATTTCGTTCATTTCGTTCATTTCGTTCATTTCGTTCATTTCGTTCATTTCGTTCATTTTGTTCATTTCGTTCATTTCGTTCATTTCGTTCATTTCGTTCATTTCGTTCATTTCGTTCATTTCGTTCATTTCGTTCATTTTGTTCATTTTGTTCAAATCGTTGAAAATCGTTAAAATCGTTCATTTCGTTAAAATCGTTCATTTTGTTCAAATCGTTGAAAATCATTCAAATCGTTAAAATCGTTCATTTTGTTCAAATCGTTGAAAATCATTCAAATCGTTAAAATCGTTCATTTTGTTCAAATCGTTAAAAATCGTTCATTTCGTTCATTTCGTTCGTTTCGTTCATTTCGTTTATTTTGTTCAAATTGTTGAAAATCATCAAATCGTTACAATCGTTAATTTCGTTCATTTCGTTCATTTCGTTCATTTCGTTCATTTCGTTCATTTCGTTCATTTCGTTCATTTCGTTCATTTCGTTCATTTCGTTCATTTCGTTCATTTCGTTCATTTCGTTCATTTCGTTCATTTCGTTCATTTCGTTCATTTCGTTCATTTCGTTAATTTCGTTAATTTCGTTCATTTCGGTCATTTCGTTCATTTCGTTCATTTCGTTCATTTTCGTTCATTTCGTTCATTTTGTTCAAATCGTTGAACATCATTCAAATCGTTCATTTCGTTCATTTTGTTCAAATCGTTGAAAATCGTTCATTTTGTTCAAATCGTTTGAAAATCTTTCAAATCGTTCATTTCGTTCATTTTGTTCCAATTGTTGAAAATGATTCAAATCGTTAAAATCGTTCATTTCGTTCATTTTGTTCAAATCGTGTGAAAATCGTTCATTTTGTTTCAAATCGTTGAAAATCTTTCAAATCGTTCATTTCGTTCATTTTGTTCAAATCGTTGAAAATGATTCAAATCGTTCATTTTGTTCAAATCGTTTGAAAATCATTCAAATCGTTCATTTTGTTCATTTTGTTCAAATCGTTGAAAATCATTCAAATCGTTAAAATCGTTCATTTTATTCAAATCGTTGAAAACCTTTCAAATCGTTCATTTTGTTCAAATCGTTGAAAATGATTCAAATCGTTCATTTTGTTCAAATCGTTGAGAAATCATTCAAATCGTTAAAATCGTTCATTTCGTTCATTTGTTCAAATCGTTGAAAATCGTTCATTTTATTCAAATCGTTGAAAACCTTTCAAATCGTTCATTTCGTTCATTTTGTTCAAATCGTTGAAAATGATTCAAATCGTTCATTTTTGTTCAAATCGTTGAAAATCATTCAAATCGTTCATTTCGTTCATTTCGTTAAAATCGTTCATTTTGTTCAAATCGTTGAAAATCATTCAAATCGTTAAAATCGTTCATTTTGTTCAAATCGTTGAAAATCGTTAAAATCGTTCATTTCGTTTAAATCGTTCATTTTGTTCAAATCGTTGAAAATCATTCAAATCGTTCATTTCGTTCATTTTGTTCAAATCGTTGAAAATGATTCAAATCGTTCATTTTGTTCAAATCGTTGAAAATCATTCAAATCGTTCATTTCGTTAAAATCGTTCATTTTGTTCAAATCGTTGAAAATCATTCAAATCTTTAAAATCATTCATTTTGTTCAAATCGTTGAAAATCTTTCAAATCGTTCATTTCGTTCATTTTGTTCAAATCGTTGAAAATCATTCAAATCGTTAAAATCGTTCATTTCGTTTATTTCGTTATTTCGTTCATTTCGTTCATTTCGTTCATTTCGTTCATTTCGTTCATTTCGTTCATTTCGTTCATTTCGTTCATTTCGTTCATTTCGTTCATTTCGTTCATTTCGTTCATTTCGTTCATTTCGTTCATTTCGTTCATTTTGTTCATTTCGTTCATTTCGTTCATTTCGTTCATTTCGTTCATTTCGTTCATTTCGTTCATTTCGTTCATTTTGTTCATTTTGTTCAAATCGTTAAAAATCGTTAAAATCGTTCATTTCGTTTAAAATCGTTCATTTTGTTCAAATCGTTGAAAATCATTCAAATCGTTAAAATCGTTCATTTTGTTCAAATCGTTGAAAATCATTCAAATCGTTAAAATCGTTCATTTTGTTCAAATCGTTAAAAAATCGTTCATTTCGTTCATTTCGTTCATTTCGTTCGTTTCGTTCATTTCGTTTATTTTGTTCAAATTGTTGAAAATCATTCAAATCGTTACAATCGTTAATTTCGTTCATTTCGTTCATTTCGTTCATTTCGT